>CM062815.1:384658553-385258553 GCA_031772625.1 Pinus tabuliformis
TCCTCCTGCGCGACCCGCCCTAAAACCAAAACTGGCACCAACTTCAAGTTCTTCTCAAGTTGCAAAGTGTTTTTCCTGAGATTCTTAGAGCTATAGCTTTATCTTATTGTCATTATTGCATTAGTATTAAGATTTTTTGTTTATAATTTTTTTAACAATACATGTGATAATAGAAAATGATTTAGAAATTATTAGAAAGTAATTATCATATTAAAAAATTATATCTTTTTCATAAACAAAATTTTTATAATCAGTTTTGTAAAACACATATTCCAACAATTTTTTTTAAGAAAAATTATATTGATGTAGTAAACTAATTAAACTATGAGGTAGCAATTATTGTGTGTTTCATTTTAATTTTTCTTCCCACCATCTTGTACAATTTAACCCGAAAAGGACATAGTTATTTTATAACTAGCTATACAAAACATACAATCCTACTAAATTCTTTTTGCCAAAATAGATAAATGGAAGTAAACCAATTACAACAAGGCTTAACACTTATTCTTATATTTCCTTCCAATTCTTGGGATGGACAAGTTAAATGGGAAGTCTAGTGCTTTCGATAGGTTTTTGAACTAAGAAGCTCTCTACAATCCAATATAGAAGCAATGGTGTAAAAAAATATGTAATGTAATTTAATATAATTTAATGTGATATTATGTTGATTTGGTCAAATTATATAAAATAAAATTAGAATTAAAAAATAATAATTTGTATTTGATATAGTTAAATGTTGGCTCAATAGATAGATAGGTCCTGTCCCTTCATATTACCATATAACATATATAAATATTGAGCTACATAAATTGATATTTCTTACTATGAATTGGATTGGCTCCTCAACAAACTCACAAATAAAAGAAAATGAAAAAATTCCATATATATATTGAAATACAAAACCACTAGCAATACCAAAGGTTGAAGAATCCCTATCCTGTGAGCATGAGAATCTAACTGCCCAATCTTTCAATAAACGAAGGATATGTGTTATGATTAGATATTTATGCAGTGAAACAACTCTTTGCTAGACAAAGAACCACCACTGTAACTAGAGAATCTATTTATAACTAGCAAGCATGAATAAAGTTGCACCTCCCGTTTATCAGGTACTAGATAGGATAAAAGTAGATATCATAAAAGTATTGACATGTTTTCATATTAAGTTTTTGGTATATAAAATATTTTCTTTCCCCATTAACTAACATAGTTTTCTTTTGTTTTGCAGGAAACAAATCACGGCTTAAACTAAAATAAATATCCTAAATATATGATAAGTTTTAAGGTAAATGTTTCATATGCTTTCCATCTTTTTCAAAACACTAATTTTAATTATATTGTTGGAGATCGACAACATCTACAAAATTTGATATTTCATGCAACATATCTAAGGTTTGACTATTTTCAGCCATAGGGAATTCACTACTCTTTATGGGATAAGGTGATTTATCTAGTGTTAGTTTCACTAAATAAAAAAATTCAAAAATTCAAGTATTCCATCATTCCACTTTCTGAAGATATGATCTTGTCTGCATCACCTACATTATTTTTAGCTAGAACTTCGGATTTTAGAGTCATGCATGTATAATAATAATCCACCATATATATTGCACACACTAATTAACACAACTACAGACATCCAATATATAGCTAAGAACACAAGAAAACAAAAGAGAAGGTGTAGTTTCAAATTTTCTTGTCAACATCTCATCAACAAATTTACTACTAATATAGATTTTTTTGGTGCTTGATAATTTTGGAGTTGAGATGAATTTACATTATTTAATTATTAATTTTTCTACAGGTATAGGCCATCCATAATAGAATGCCTCAGACGTGGAGTATAAATTTTTGTCCTTTAATCTTGTTATCAGTGTGACCGAGGGGATTAATAATTAGTAATCATGGATAATTATAATTAGAAGTAGGGATTTAAGAATCCCCAATGATGTTAATCTTATAAATAATAAATTTATTTTAATCACTACCACTATAATTTTTAGTTAATTATTATATTGAAGTATTTTAATTATATTTTGTAAGTTTGTTAACTTCATTCACTAAGATTTAAACTTTGAATCTTCTCATTTATATGTGACTTTTGACTATCTTCAATTAAACTTTCTAATTAAATTAGATACACTAATAGTTTTATTTCAATTTTTTTTTTATTATTAGTCACTGAAACAACCTATACTTCTACCTAGCCAATTAAACTTTACAATTAAACCAGATACACTAATAATTTTATTTCAGAAAAGATAATTAATAATCAGTTAATAAAACAACCTATATTTCTACCTCAAGAGACACCAGCAAAGCCAAAAATGGCATGAACAAACAAATAAATTAGAAAAAGAGAAATAGTTTATGCTTTCCCCATCTGAAATAGGAGAAAAATAATTAGTATAATAAATTTACGTTATGTTCGAAGAATTGGGAGGCTAATAATCCAGTAACAACAATGAACCTGATATAACCTGTTGCCAACAATGAATCTGATATAACTTTCTCGAAAGTAAGAGTTAAAAGTATGAACACAACATATGACCGAAGAGCAATAATAGGTTGTACCTGCCAAAAGCATATTTCCCTTGCTAGGATTATTAATGCCAATAGTGTAGACATCATTATTAAAAAAAAGTCATATACAAGGTTTATCTTAAAAATGCACACCATAAATCCTCTAGACTGAAGTTCAACTTTCTAGCCATTGCCCTTCTCAGCATCCACAGACACACAAACAATCATAGTCAGCCTCAGTTAATGTTCAAAAGTGTCATTACTTTCATAATGGAACTCGCAAGACAAGTCCAACTCTGAATGCTATGTCTTGGTCTTACTCTCCTGCCATCAATATCAGTACCATTGGAAGGTTGATCCGAGCCATTACAAAAATTAAAACATATGTTAGGGTTGTGGGTGGGCCATCTCTGGTGGACCCGGCTCATGCCCCACCCACCAAACCTAACGGACCATTTAAATATATATATTATATATATTTGGGTTGGTGGGAATCGAACCCACCAGGCCACTTGGCCGGCCCGCTCCATGGGCATCCCAACCAACTGCATGTCATTTCAAAACTCTACCCAAACTGTTTGCAAACAAATAACAAAACCGTTTTACACTAAAAGGTAATGTATATTTTTGATGGGCCGGGATTTGATCCCCTGACCTCCCGCCTTTGGTGCCAAACACCCAACTGTTCCACCACATGGGGCTCTTGGGAAAATCTGTTGCCCATTAATATATAAACCTTCAGCTCATTTGCACGAGGGGGAGGAGGTGCAAAACGGAGGAACGAAACCCCATTATGCAGAGAAAGCAATGGAGGAAAAGGCGTGGCATGGAAACCGAGACTATTTTTTAATTATTTTGTAGGTGGAACCATGATCCTGAAAAAAAGTAGTGGGAACCATGATTGAGCCAAATTCTCAAGAGGGTGAAATTTTTCCATTGTCCAAATTGGACAAATTTTAATGTCGATCTTACACCTCTAAGCGACACAAACCTGATAGTGTAGTCATAATTTTGATTTGAGTAGCAGATATTTAGATGGCCCGGAGGAGGGAATCTTTGAGGAATCTAGGGGGAATCTAAAAGATTCCTTAAGCCTCAGATTCTCACTTTGTTAAAATTCAGAAATTTGAGAGTCAATTTTACCCTATTCGATGCCACAAATCTCATGGTGCATTTAGATTTTCCATTTGATCATTTCATTTTTCGGAAACTTTTCAAAGTGGAATGTAGGTGTCAGCATCCAATGTGTGAGCAGTAATTCCATGAGATTCGACGCCACGAGATTGATGGAATGGCCAACTTCAACAGTTTGACATCATTTTCTTTATATGGCCCTGGGTTGTGAGGTATATGCAGTGTGTTCATGTACTTCTTTTTTCTATGAGATGCATTGTGCTGCATAGATCCCTGTTTGATGTTTGATACACGATCTTATTTTCTTACTTGTTTCATGATTCCTACTTGATGTGACGCAGAATCATCTGTGGGATGTACTTGTTTTCATGATTGTCATGTTGTTATTGAGATCCCTTTGTCGTCAAGTGGATGGAATACTCATGTTGTAGTCATGTATATCTAAATTGAGATCCCTCTGGTGCCATGATTGGAAGGATGTTCATTATTGTCATATGTGAAATTATGTCATATTGATAGGAGTCCTTTTTTGAATGAGTTCTTGTAGTGGAACATCTCTTGGAACGACTCCTGCGTGAGGGCATATTCCTTGTATGATAGAGAAAACACATGCATGTACATCATCACTCTTTCCATCACTTAATGCAACAACCTACACCATCTTGACATCGGGGCCTGGAGATGTAGTCCCTCCTAGAAGAACTCCGTTACCAACATCTTGAGTTTTATGTTACTGATTATTGTCATGTTGCTTCTTCTTTACAACATGCAGTTATGTTCCTTTATGCTATTTTAAATGCAATTCTAATCACATCATGAAAGCAAGAGATCTTGGTTAAATCCTGCAGTTGAGTCAACTTGGACAAAGATTGGTATCAAAGCAGTCTTTGCATGGATGTGGATTGCAAGTGTGAACAATGGAACATGCAGTGACAGAGGATGAAAAAGAGATGTATGAAACCATGCTCAAAATTTCCCAAAGGGTGGAAATAGTGTATGGAGCTATACAAAAAGAGACAGAGGAAAAGGAGTGATTGCAGCATCAGTTGTGAGCCAGGGAAGAGGCTTTGGAAGAACTGAAGAACAACAAACAAAATTTGCAAACATAGAATGCTGAATTGAAGATGTTTCTACATGAAGAGAAAGAGGAAAAATAGAGTTTTCTATAACAACTGCAAGCTAAGGGCGAGGCATTGGAAAAACTGCAGCATGACCCATGTGAGGTAAAAAGTAATTCTCTAAATTCATGTATGTGTCCTGATGATGATTTCGTTGTTTTTCAAATCATACCACAGGAATTGGCTCGAAACTGTTGATGAAAATTGGTTATGAAGGAAAGGGCTTGGACATTAATGGCAAGGCATTGTCAACCCCATCAAAGTAGAAGAATTACCCTATCAGGTAGGACTTGGATATGTCAGGAAAGAAGTTTGGGAATCCACCAAGACACATAGTGAACCACCAACAATAGATGATGAGCAACCCTCACCAGTTCTTTGCAAATCGACAGAGGAGGTAAAAAATGTTGATTTCCTTTTGGTTTCATCTTCAGATAGTATGATTTCTGTTGGAGACGTGGAGATACCAATTACAGGGACAAACATGAGGCTCCTTACCAGGATGAGGTACAAGGGGGAAAAAGAACTTGTTGTTAATAACCAAGCCATAACTCAAACATTGGAGGTTGTGTAGAGACCCTGACTTGCAAGCCCGAGATACACACAAGGAGAATGCTCAAAAGTGTCAAATTCTTTCGAGATATAGTTGAGGAAAGAGAATGATGGGAACACATCCCCATCATCCCATGACAGTGGCCATTGCAAGGAGAGAGGTGCGGCAAGCTCTTATCACCATAATGACACGAGAGACGGCAAGGCAAGGTATAACCAATCTCGATATTCGAATATTCATTTCGATTATATTCGTGATGTGAATGATGAATGTAACACATGGCATCGAAAAACATGTACCTTTTGTGGATTACATAACCATACATTTTCTAAGTGTTGTATACCTTTGGAGTTGGTATATAAATGTTTATGTTATGCTAGGAGGGGAGTTGGTATATAAATGTTTATGTTATGCTAGGAGGGGCTCCCCATGGTACCATTGTGTATTTACTAAGGGATAGTTCTAGATGTATTACCCTTCATGTGACAAAGGCCACTTAGCTTGGAATCTTTAAGGTGTCCCATTCCCTATCGGACAGAAGAAGAATGTGGATGATGAAGATTATCTTTATAAATTCAATACTAGAAATATGATAATCGCTAGTTAGGGTAACTACCCTCCTCACCCTCGTCACCCTCCTACACCACCTCCATCATTTGGACACTCAGTTCTTGTGAGAAACACTCTACAACTCTAAGAAAAAAATTGAAATACCAAAGCCTCTCTTCTACCTCAGAAAACTACTAATGATATTTTCCATAAAAAAGGAGGAGGTTTCTATGATATATATATATATATATATAGATATATATATATATATATATATATATATATATATATATATATATATTACCATAATGACCTCTTACCATTACAAAATACTGTGAATGTTAATGTTAATATGAAGAATATTTGGAATGGAATACAAATGGTCCAAGTGTCATGGCTAACCCAAGCGTTAGAAATAATGAGAGGGGGGTTGAATCAATATTTCTTTCAATTGTGATAATATGCTAGCTAATATTTGTATCAAAAGTTATACTAGAACATAAGAAACAAAAAAAATCAAAAAATTATTGATGAAGGTATTGAGGACTCTAATCCTATAGAAAGATCTTAAACTCCAACTTGAACAACAAAATCTGTAATGCCTTCAAGGCTCCCACCTTGAACAAATCCAAGCACCAACTTGGTCAAAATGAGCACTCTAATCCTCCTAGGCTCGAAACTTTGCAAATATAATTCAAAATTAACTTCTATAAGATGTCTCCAAAATAAGTTCCAAATACACTTCAGAGCAGGTCTACAAAATTCCCTTGCTCCAAGAAAGGTTCAAGTCTACTTCAACAAGGCTTACAAAGGTTTCTTCAACAAAAGCTTCAAATATGATTCAATAAAAATATTCACAAATTTATCTAAAGATGCTCCTAAAAGAATCTTTAAAAAATTGCTCAAGGAATATCAAATTTGTTTACAAGAAAGAGGCCCAAAATCACTTTTAAATTTTGATATAAAATTGCTCCAATTTTTCTGTCAAAATAGTCTAAAGTTTGCACCAAATTAGCCACAGAGATTGATAAAAAATGTGCTCATAAATTGGTCTAATTCTACTCTGGAAACTAGATTACAAACATAGATCCAAAATACTACAAGGAAGCCACATCTTGAGTTTTAATTTTTCTACAATTGAGCGATAATTTGAGGCTACATAGCCAGAGCCATAGTCTAACGATTGTACGAGGTTGATATTTGCAAGGGGTTGAATTTTGTAGGAGTCCTATAATTGCAGGTGCTTCAGGTCTAATAGTATAGGTCAAGTTCTATTCTAGTGTAAGTTGAGGTCTAATATAATGAAGGTCGATATTTCTTTACGGGAAGAATACATTTTTTTCTCTACAATGTTTGAGTTTTACAACTCCAAGAAGACTGTAATATGTGTCAATAAACCTCGATTTAAAAAATGGAGATAAAAGCCAAAACAAATTCCCTAAATTTTATTCTTGGTTCATTGAGATATGAACCTTATCTCTGTGTTGAAATATCGCAAGAAGAATATTCCAATTTAATTTGTCCTTGAATTAAATTGTGAATTAAAATGGAATTTAGTCTTAACAGCTACTTGTAAATAATTAATTAATTTATTTTGAATTAATTAGTTGGAGAAATTCAAGTTAGAAGTCTTTCTGAAGTGATGCAAGAGTTATCCCTTAAATTAAGGAGATAAGATTGAGTTATCTTTGAGTTGTAATTAGTTAACATAGTTTACTGAGTTAAGTCCAGTTAAATTAGTTCCAAATTGTTTGAGGAACTAAAAGTGAGTTAACAGTCATTTGATGCAAGCATTCACTCAACTAGTGCTACTCCAGTTAATTGAAGATTACCTCATCAAAAACTCACGCATGTCTATTCTGAGAAAGACCTAGTTGAGAGTGTGTGAGAGAGTGTTCCACTTAGTAACAAGAGAATAATCCACAAGGAATAACACAAGGAAATAGGAGCTTGGAGGGAAGAGAGGAAGGCTTTCAGAGAAGCCAAGATTGTTTGTGAGCATATGTGAGGATTGTACTGAGAGCTGGCTAGCTATGAGAACTAAGGCTTTGTATAATTCCTATGTATTTCCACGTTGTATGATAATAAAGATAGTGGGGTTTTTAGCTGAGGCTTTCCCCAAAGTATTTTCATGTGTATTGTGCCATTGATTCTTCTTCTTCTGGTTATATTGTTCAGCTCGATCTTTAAGCTTCTACAAATTAAGAGTAGAAGTAGGTTATAGTATTTTGCTTCGATTTATATAGCATTATCAGGTTAACATACACCAGATTTTCTACATGGTAACAGAGTTGGATGTGTAGAAATTTTCTACATGGTATCGAGCTGTGAACAGTATACTGAGAAGAGAATTTGAAGTTTGAAGTTTGGGGTTGCAGGTGCAAATCGAATTCATATCATACTTCAAGGTTGGCCAATGGCGTTCTATGGCTTGAGACTCGAGTATGCCTTGGAAGGTAGCTCGAATTACATAGCATGGAAAGATAGAATGGAGGTTGTATTAGAAGACAATGGCTTGAAGGAATTAATTGATCAAGAAATCCCAAAGCGAACTTCAACTAATGCACAAGAGTTGGCTCAGCTGGAGAAGTCTGTGGTGAAGGTGAGACAGATCATCCTTGAGGGAGTTCGAGGCCGTATTGTCTCGAGTCTCCATGCTAAGGATTCTTCTTTTTCAATGTGGAAGACATTGAATGACCTCTACCAGAATAGTAGTGACCAGAGAAAATTGGCGCTCAATGATAAGCTTCGAAGAATGAAGATGGAGAAGGGCGATACTATTTCCACATATCGGAACAAGCTCACCACCTGTAGAGATGAGCTTGGAAGTGTGGGAATAACTACTGTTGATGATGATATGGTAAGCCTTGCTCTCCTTGGCCTTCCAAAGATTTGGAATAGCTACCAGGACTCTACAAATGGAAGGGAGAAACTACCGGTTTGGGAACCACTATGGTTAGATCAGGAGGAGCACACGAGATGGTTCTTTATCCAAGAATGATGGTGAAGAAAATCCGGCCTTAGGAAGTAAGGCAAGGAAAGGGAAGGGGAAGGCTTCCCATTCCAAATCAAATTCTTCTCATGGAGGGAAGTAGGGTGACATGTCTAAAGTGAGATGCTTTAATTGTCACAAGATGGGACATTATGCGACTAATTGCCCATCGACGAAGTCCAAGAATGGATCCGTGGAAGGATCGGAAGGTGAGGCATTAGCCTCTCGGTTCAAAATGGAATTTACCCTCATCGCATGCATGGTGTCATCGATGATGGGTTGTGTCTGGTATATTGACAGTGGAGCCTCATTCCACATGGCTAGTGATAAAAATTTATTCAGTGCCTTGGAGAAGAAATATTTTAGGATGCGCATAGAGATGGGTGATGATGGAAGGTATATTTTTTCAGGAGTGGGCATAGTTTCTTTCAGAGGGAGCATGGAGCTCCTCTCACCTTGACAGATGTGAATTATGTGCCTAGACTGAAGAAGAACTCGGTATCGATCGCGATGTTAGAGGGAAAAGGCTACGATGTTGTCTTTAGTGAAGGAAAGGCATTCCTAAGACACATAGCCACGAGTTAGACCAAGAGGATAGGCATTTGGGTGAAGAATCTCTATAAACTAGAGGTAGATGATTGTGCATCGTTGAGTATGAAAGCAGAATTGGTGCAAAGGCAAGACATTGGCGAGTTGTGGCACAGGTGGTTGGGCTATTTGCATCATAGGGCTTTGAAGATAATGCAGCAGATATCTACAAGACTTCCCAAAGGTAAACTTGAGCAAGTTGATACATGCAAAGGTTGTACCTTGGGAAAGTACACCAAGTCTTCCTTTCATGATCGAGACAGTTGAGCAGAGGCTATCTTAGAGTGAGTTCATACTGATGAGTGTGGACCATTCTCGATGGCATCCACAATGAAGAAATGGTATTATGTGATTTTCATTAATGACTATTCTCGTAAATGCTAGATTTATTTCATGCAGAAGAAGGACCAAACCTTCACAAAGTTTTGTGAGTTCAAAGCTTTGGTCAAGAAAGAGTCAGGGAAGAAGATCAAGGCATTGAGAAGTGACAACAATGGATAATATGTCTCTCAAGAGTTTAAGGACTTATGTGCAGTGGAAGGAATTAAGCGAGAGTTGATGGCACCTCATAACCCATAGCAGAATGGGGTGGCTGAGAGGAAGAACAAAACTATTGTAGGGGCAGCATGGGCAATGCTGCATGACCAAGGCCTACCACTTCACTTGTGGGCTGAGGCATGCAAGAGAGCGGTCTATTTGCAGAATAGAAGCCCACATCACATACTTGGGATGAAGACACCAGAGGAAGGTTTCTCCAGTAAGAGACCAGATGTGGCTAACTTTAGGATCTTTGGCTTATCGGTATATTGCCATGTGACAAAGAATTCATGGAAGAAGCTTGAGCCAATAGCAGAGTTCGGGATATTTGCGGGGTGCACTATTACACCTCACAACTATCAGGTGTACTTGCCTACCAGTCAGAGGACAGTGGTTCATAGAGATATCAATTTTGATGAAAAGAAGGCCATGCGATTTTCCCTTCATAGGGAGCTCCAACTACAAGCTGTGGAGGAATTGTTGGTCCCTAAGAAGGAGGAGCCTTAGAATGATGTGGAGCAGCTGCATGTAGAGGTTCTATGAGTGGAGACATCCACTCAAGCAGAGTCTTCTACAGATGGACAAAAGTGCAAAAGACAAGCTGACAGATTGTTGGAGGATGCGAGAGAGAATGTGGGAGCAAAATCTTCTCAGCACAGATAGAGGAGGTCACCTAAGAGGTACACTGGATACATGGCTCTTGCTGGGGAATGTGTTTATACCAAGCCATATTCCTTTGAGGAAGTAGTGCAACAGCCGATTTGGGTTGATGCTATGTTGAGGAGTATGACTCCATAGTTCGTAACAGTGTTTGGGATGTGGTTCTAAGACCAGAGAACAAGTCAGTTGTGAGTTACCATTGGCTTTACAAGGTAAAGCAAGCTGTTGATGTAGCGAGGAGGATCATGTTGCTGCAGTATACTTCGACAGAGGAGCAAGATGTTGACATTTTGACAAAGCCATTGTCAAAGTGTAAATTTGAGTTCCATAGAGATATGATCGAGGTGGGAGATAATCCCTTTCTTGTTGAGAGGGAGTGTTGAAATATGGCAACAAGAATATTCCAATTTAATTTGTCCTTGAATTAAATTGTGAATTAAAATCAAATTTAGTCTTAACAGCAACTTGGAAATAATTAATTAATTTATTTGAATTAATTAGTTGGAGAAATTCAAGTTAGAAGTCTTTCTGAAGTCATGCAAGATTTATCCCTTAAATTAAGGAGATAAGATTGAGTTATATTTGAGTTGTAATTAGTTAACTCAGTTTACTGATTTAAGTCTAGTTAAATTAGTTAGAAAATGTTTGAGGAACTAAAAGTGAGTTAATAGTCAGTTGATGCATGCATGCACTCAACTAGTGCTACTCCAGTTAACTAAAGATTCCCTCATCAAAAACACATGCATGTCTATTCTGAGAAAGACCCGGTTGAGTCTAAAGTTAACGACAATGTACTATCAGTTGTATGTGTTTTCTCAAAGAGAAAACTCATGCATGCAATCAATGCATCAATCCTTGAGGATTGCGCAGTTCTGACAGTGTGTGAGAGAGTGTTCCACTTAGTAACAGGAGATTCATCCATAAGGAACATCGCAAGGAAATAGGAGCCTAGAGGGAAGAGAGGAAGGCTTGAGAGAAGCCAAGATTTCCTGTGAGCATCTTTGAGGACTGTACAGAGAGTTGGCTAGCTGTGAGAGCTAAGGATTTGTATAATTCCTATGTATTTCCACCTTGTATGATAATACAGATAGTGGGATATTTATTTGAGGCTTTCCCCAAAGTATTTTCATGCGTATTGTGCCATTGATTCTTCTTCTTCTGGTTATATTGTTCAGCTTGATCTTTAAAGTTCTGCAAATTGCTAGTAGAAGTAGGTTATAGTATTATGCTTTGATTTATATTACATTATCGGGTTAACCTACACCAGATTTTCTCCACTCTCTGCATCTAGACTGATCTCCTTGATATTGTCTTTGTTGGCCAATTTGAATGAGGAAATGATGAGGAATGGTGATTTATTTATACTCGTTGAGCCATCATTGAATTGTTAGTCTATATTAGGGGGTCTACTTTATCTCAAGGTAGGCTGACATGAAGAGGGGGACAAAAAATGATTTCGCCACCCAAAAATTTCATTTCTCATCATTCGAGAGAAGAGAGGAGGCATGATATAGCTCATTGGAAAGGTCTTAATGTGCTCTTTGAATCTATGGCATTCTTATATTCATCAATTCATTCTTTGACATTAATAAAAACAAATTATTCCAACAATATCACCTTTTGTTATTGTTGGTAACAATCTCCTCATATGTTGCTCCCCTTGTCATCGTGTTGCTCCTCCTATCATGATGTTCCCCCCCATAATATTATCCCCCTTTGACATCAATAGAAAATATATTGCTCTAATGGAATGTAATATAGATTGCCCACATATTTTGAGGAAGATATTCAAATTATTCTCTAGGTAGGGGTTTCGTGACGAAATCTACAATTTATCCCTTAGTTGACACACTCCCTTTGTATGTTCTAATTTGCAACTTTTTCTTGATGAAAGTGCTATTATATTGGAATATGTTTTGTCTTTGAATGCATGGCTCAAAGTTTTGAGAGACTAATAGCACTAGTATTGTCACAATAGAGCGTAATGGGCTAATGTGTTTCTATATTAACATCCTTCAAGGCTTCCTTTATCCATAGGATTTGTGTACAATAATTTTATGTTACTATATACTTGTACTCAGTTGTGGGGAGATATATAGATGGGTATTTCTTGTTAAGATAAGATACAAGACAATCTCTTAAGAAGAATGCATTTCCACTCATACTCTTTCTGTCATCAATGGTTCCTTCCCAATATGCATCAATATATGTTTCCAAGGTAAGATTTATCATCTTAGGGTACCATAGTCCAAAATCAAAACTGCCTTTTAGGTATCTCATTATTATTTCTATAAATAGTATGTGAGATTCCTTTAGGGTTGACTAGAATATTTCCACCATTCCTACTTCCTACATGTTATCTAGTCGCACAACTATCAAATGTAAGGGACCTCCAATCATTGATGTATAAACAGTTGCACCCACCATAGGAGATTCATTATCTTTACTTAATTTGTATCCTATACTCATAGGTGTGCTCACAATAGCACATTATTCAATCCCAAATAACTTAACAATATTCCTGAGATATTTTACTTGTGATATGAACATTCCTTCTTCAATTTGAATTACTTTAAGTCCAAGAAGGTAAGACAACTATGCAATAATCGACAAATTTTCAAATTCTTTTGACATATCTTGGGAAAATCTATGACTCATATCATCATTACTTCTCCATAAAATTAGAGCATCCACTTATACTAATGTGATTAGTAGATTATATTTGTCCATATTCATGTAAAGGTTACCTCTAGAAACTCCTTTCGGGCATGCTTTAATCCATACAAGGCCTTCTTTAATTTGTATACAAAGTCTTTATTTTCAGACAATTCAAACCCTTTTTGTTGTTCCATGTCTAGTTCTTCTTTTAGATCTCGCGTCCATTTCATATACTTTGAAGGATTTTGAATAAGCAAATGATAAAAACATCCATATAGCCTCTATTCTGGCAATAGGAGGAAAATTCTCTTCAAAGCCACTTCTTTCGATTTGAGTGTATATGTTGCACACCAATCTTGCCTTATTTATGATGATTTGTCCATCTTCATTCATTTATTCTTATATACCCACTCGGTTTGTATAACATTCTTATTCTTTAGATGATGTACTATCCCCCACTATCTTCTTTTCAATTATGTTCATATCTTCACCCATTGCCTTTATCAAGTGAAGGTCCTTGCTTGAGTGAAATTCTCTGGTTCTATTGTGGATAACAAGGAAATATCATTCCTTTTTGGTGTGTTTGTCATGGTTCTTCAAGTTTGTATTCTTCCATCCATATCTCCAATCATTTGGTCTTCTAGATGATATTTTTGTGCAAATTTTAACATTGATGGTGTTTGACGTGGTTCATCCTTTTGATTTTCTAGCCCTTCTTCTTTTGCAACACCTTCCTTTGAATCTAGAAGGATAGGGTATTCTTCATTGGTTTGAACTACTTATTTTTCATGTTGAAAATATGCAACTTCACTTTGAATTTTATCATTAAAAAATGGAGAAAAATCAAATTTTCTTGCTTGGCCAAGTCAACGTCCAAGGGTACAAGTCTGCCCTATTATGTGGAATCTATGAAGGTGGATAGAAGTATCTTCCCTATGCCTAGTGGATTGACCTAGAAGAAAAGAAAGACAAGGAGAACAATATTTTCCTTAAAGTAAATAGATAACGGGACGAAGCCTGCATTGAATGTGTCGTATGCTTCACTACTCCATTGGCTTGTATGATCTAATCCTAGCTCCAATCACTATAATTAGAACCTGCATAACAAGATAACATAAGCCAATGCAGCACCATCAAATCACTTTATTAAATAGATCAAAATGGTATTGAAATATATGAAACCATAACATAATATATAGGAAAAAAAGAACTCTTTTCATTAATAGAAATGGTGTGAGTTACAACAAAAAATAGGTGTTGATATTGTATAAGAGCTCCTCCAAGTTGACTTGTCTAGGTCACAAAGTGCACATTCAGTCATCCTAATGCTTTGGAAGATATCTCTCACATCGAAGAATAAGGGTAGAATCACTCTCCAAAATCCAACAATAACTAACCAGGCGCTTGTGGAATGTGGTGAATATATAGGAAGGAGAGGTAGTTCACGAATTCTTATCCATTTACCAATTTGGGCTTGAGATCCACTCTTTATGGGAGGATGATACCAAGGGATAAGGGATGAAAAATATAAGGTAGGATAGGGTAGGATTCAAGACTATTATCTGAGGTAAATAGTTACAACAAATCCTAGAAGCTTCTGGAAGTGGAAGCTTCAGGATTCCTTTTGTTTTCTTGAATTTATAGAATCAACGCACCCTCAACACTGAGCAACCTGTTGGTGATAAACGTAGGTTCCGAGTAGGGAAATCTCATAGTCAACCCTCGATAGTAAGGGGCCCAGGTGCATTGGTACTTAAAATGACTTAAACAAGGTGCTTTCAGGCATAAACTCAGGTTTAGAAAGAGTCTTGCTTAGGAATTTGTCTAGGGAGGATGAGAAATTGTTCAAAGTATGGGAATGATCATGTTTGAAGGTCTATTGACTAGATGTGACAAAATGGCCTATAACAAATTTCCTGATAAAGAAAAATGTCAGAGATGATAGTTGAGGACTGAAGTGCTTTACCTTGTGACAAGTTGGGATCAAGAACAACTGACGAGATCATCATATGTTACAATACATTTACATCATGACATCTTTGCTGCGGGAGCCATACACATACTCAGAACATAAGATAATATTACATCTACAATGATCAAAAGACACATCCGCATAAGACAAATGGCGGACCCATGACTAGATGATTGTCTCTATAATCATCGCCATCATACATTATGATATTGTATTACTGCTGAAACCAAAATGCATATGGATGAAACTAGACTTGAGGTCTTCTATCTCGTTCACATGACCAACCAATGTACAAGTCTAACCATGTGAATCAATGAACTGAGGTCGAACATGGTAGACACCATTTGATTACCGGCTAATGATGTAATATGTTAACAGGAGTGAGAGAAACCATCAATGATGTTAATGGCTATCAAGCTATTCTAGTAAAATCCATATGGTGTGAATAAATGAGTTGATGTCGAACACCACAGAAAATATTTCAGTCAAAGGTCGATGATGTAAACCTTTCACCGAGAGTGAGGAAACATGCCATTGATGTATGAAAACTCCAAGGTACGAAAGTGCGTTTTTGAGTCAACTTCCTGCATAAGGATTTAATGTTGATGGGAAGCGGCCAGTCGCAGGAGGGCCTTGATGTATCCGCCATGAACGACATGAAACAGGTATTGTGATTTGAGACATAATGATAAAAATGTTGATGATACAGAACTAGATCAGGAAAGGTAGACATGGGATGAAGGCTTAAGAGTGTTATGGAAGATACTGACTGAATAAATTCTGTTGAACACAACGGCAACACTGAATGGATTTTGTAGCATTGAGCTAAAACCAAAAGTGGAGGCTTTGAAACATTATGTTCAATAAAAAGACAATAATATTTCCCAACCCAATATCCATGGATATGTGGTGGAAGAGTGTTGTGTTCAGGTGTGACTCATTTCCATTAAAAAATAAAGTGCCATGTTTTCCAAATTTCTCCAACCATAATGGTCAGTACCTATTTATTTTATAACAAGCTTGAAGAGGATAACATATACTTGATCCATAATTTCATCCTTCATATGAATAACTCTAGGAATATTTAACAAACCCAGAGAAGGAGTTCTTTGGTCCTATGATAAATGGTGTTTCCATTGATGTTTGATATTTTAATGGGTCCAACAAAGGTATAACTAGACATATTTTTCATGTTCAGAAAATTTAAAAAAGAGGAGAAAACAAAACTTCAAAGATTCCTTTTTGTAGATATTTTCTTGAGTCTGAGAAGGTAGAAAATGATACTTAGGAGAACCTCTTAGCCATGTTCGAATAAGGTATTCCTTTTTCGTAGTTAATCTATCTCAATTCAAAAAAGAGTTAAACTTATACTGAATAGATGTCTTTTATTTTTCTTTAATGAGTTCGAAAAGACAAGTGCTCGACAATATTTTCATATTTTGGGAGTCTAAAAAGAGTTGAAAGAGGACTTCTCCTAGAGAAATGAGTGGAATGAAGGGATAACAATTAGTTTCGATCATGATGGAACTGCTCAAAACATGCAAAGGTCAAGATATTGGCTTATGTGACCACTCATTGTAGCGGTTCCTCAGGACTGGGTAAAACAACCAAGTGAAAGCATATGATTGTCCAAGTAGATGGTAACGATGGAATTAGAAAAGCAAGGCTCATCTCAAAAATATAGGATGAGAAAAATGGTAATTATGATAGATAGGATGAAAATGGTTTTGTTTTTACAGAAGCCTAAAACATAAGAAACTCTGCATGAGAATAATTGAAGATGTTTTCATTTTTTCACAAGCTTGAAACATGAGAAATAATATGCTTGAGAGTGGTTTCATTTTTACATAAGCTTGAAATAGAGGAAAACTATGGTTGAAATAAGTTTGCATGCTCCATGCATTGTGACTCAATTTGAGGTACATGCCCCCCAAGCTTCATTTCATTCATCTAAGTAGACTATTGCTTACTAACAGGTGGATGGAATGAAGGTTCATTAATGAGATCAAGTCAAAGACTTGACTGGGGATTTACGAGATCTAATCAAAGAATCGAATTGGAAGGGGATTAGTTTCATTTTCTAACAAGATTGACAGAGGAAAATAACTATGCTCATGACACATTGTTTCATTTTTTCAACGAGCTTGACACAAGAAAATGAGCTTTGCTCTAGGCCTAGTTTCATTTTTTAACGACGTTGACAAAAGAAAAAGAACTTTTCTCTCGACCTTGTTTCATTTTTTAACGGTCTTGACACAAGAAAAAGAACTCTTCTCTGACACCTTAATTCATTTTTTGAGGAGATTAACACAAGAAAATAAAATCTAATCCGCGAACCTTGATCATGACCTGCAGAAGGCCATGGCTTCCAAGAGGTTCTCATCATATGGGAGAAAAATTCTCTAGAAGGGATTATATTAAGGGATGTAATGGAAATATCAGGCTCCAATGCCCCGAGTAAATGATTCACCATAGCACCTACTAGATCTAGGTCGAAACAAGTTGAGGAAATAGTGAAAGGCTAATCTCAATTATTAGGTATGTGAATGGGATAGGTTGCCACATAATTAATCTGTGGCAGGGTAAATACCACTTGAATATAAGGTCCATTTAGGGATGTTGATTAATTAGGAGTTAAATTAGGACCAACAAATGAAAGTTGGTTAATGGTCATGCTTTCATGTGGGAAACACATGACACGAAAGAGTGAAGAGACAAGAGATCCCATGATATAAACATAGCCATGCACAAGGAGAAAATGAAAATCAAAAGGGATTTAGACTACCATCACATTGATATAGATAGTATTTCCTCCCAAATTAATAGGTAACTGAGGAAGGATCCCTAATGGTTGATGGTTCCTCTATTAAAAGCCAATAAATTATGGGTAATGGGCACAAGTTGTGGAGAACCTAAAGCTTTCCAAGTAGCTGAGGACATAATACTAACATATATTACTTCATATATTATTATGATCGGTAAAACCACATTATAAGCATGTACTTTGATCTGGAAGGGAACGAAAGGAGGAAGACAATATCATGCCAATAAATTCCAATCAAAGGAAGTGACCATGATACTTGGAGGGGGTGCCATAGAGGAATGGGAGAACTGCCCCCTTCTGCTATGGGAATGGGAGAACTACTCTCCAGTGTTGTGGGAGTGGGAACATGAGAACTATCACTTAGTTCATTGGAATTTGAAGAAATGAGAAGAACCTGAGCGTTATGAAGTTCACTCTCTATGGGAAAGGTACAATCAATTGAAGGTATAATCAAGTCAACCATTTTCTAAACCAATGGTTGGTCAGGAATGGACTCATGGGATTCACATTTAGAAAGAATGGGATTGACTAGATTATGATCAATCACTTCATCAACGAGTGGAGGATTGGGAGAAAGCGTTCGATAACCAGCTAAAAGACGAGGCTGAGAAAATGTAAGGTTTTGAAACAATTTTGAGGCTTCATCCATATAAGGAAAAATTTTAATAGGATGATTCCCTTCACATAATGTATAGGGAAATTTGATTTTACCCTTTTTACCATGGACCTTATTGTCACTAGGTGATGGTTTACCACCAACATGATCTCCAGAGGTTGATGAAAAAGGTCAATGTGAGCTTGTGGACCACACTTCTAATATCTTGGGAATACCACAATGATCTCAAAGAAGGTGGTCACCCTTACATAACTTGCAAGGAAATTTAGTTCTATGGGATTGATTGAAAGGTTCCTCCATACTAGTTGCATTCATAGCAATGGTTTCTTGGTTTACACCCTACTTATTTTTCTTCTTCTTAATATTCCTTTTCTTCTTCTTCTTATCCACCTGGTTACTAAATTTTAGGCTTTCACGAGAGGAAGAGGAAGAAGAGGAAGAAGACTGAACGAGCGAAGAAGGAGAAAGATCAATTTTAGGATCATCTCGAGGTTGATATGTTTCAAGTGGAGGAGAACATGGTTGAGAAGCAGTTTGGACATTTAGAACCAAAGAGGTCAAAATAACCAAATTGGAAAACCATTGGTAAACTCGGGAAGGGACAATGTTGCCATGTAAAGAGCACCAATATTTACAAAAGAAGGAAGAAGACTAAGATTTGCATCAGATGGATTTCCTTGATTGGTGGACCTGGGATTGTTTCCATTAGTCTCAACATACGATCTACTAACGAGTTTTTCCACGCAGAGGTTTTTTTCCGCAGTCAATTAATTCATTTTAGAAAACAATGAAAAATATAAATAAAAAAGGGTAAGCAAGGAAAAAGGTTTACCAAGCAACTGTGAACTGCAATATACGCCTTGGAGAACTAAGGACCTATCATACGTGTACAAAATTTCCATGAATGATGTGTTTAGTGTATCACGGTGTATAAGGCGACCGAATCGATTACCTATGGATGAATAGAAACCTAGGGTGGACTTCCAAAATATACTCGAAAATACATGGAAGTGTAGCCTATATTAGTGTTGTCTAATGCATAATCGTTCGATGAGAGCGTTACCATTTACTTCTCATCCATGGAGCGACATCTGATATACTTGAAGGTACATGGAGAATGATCATATACACTTACGTACATCGAATGGAATATCACCCCTAGATTGCAACGCTGACAAAAAATGACAGCTCCTACGTTTAACGACACTGGAACATGTCTCTAGCGTAGACCTATATATGTGTCGTTAAGTTTCAAATGATTCTTAGGTTAATTCAGTAAATTTTTGAGTTAATCTTGAATTAGATTTGAGTTTCAAGTTTCAAAACTCGATCTCACCTGAACACAACTATGATGCAACTAATATTAAAAAAAAATCTTTTCATTTTCAATGAAAGTTATCTAGTGTAGGGAAGAAGTGAAAAAAATGATGCAATAATCAAGTATGCATCAAAAAGAGCTTCCTAACTAGATCTTTCAATTTCACTATTCCAATTGAATTCAAAGCATTAAAATATGTCAAACCATGCAATGTAATCTATGCATGATTCCCTTGAAAACTATGAAAATGTAATCTACGTACAATTTCCTTTCCTGCTGTGAAAATGAGAATTCTAACTATGCAAATGTGATCTGTGCAAGAGAATTCTTGAAAAAAAACACAAGATGATTCCAATGAAATCAAACATAATCTGAGATTTCATGAACAGAGGAATGAAACTGAAATTGGGTGAAAAATTCAAGAACAAAAAGAGATGACACCTAAAGGCGATCAACACTCATACATAATGAAAGAAAAAACATGCAATTTCACACTAGGGAATTCCAATTTCACACAAAAAACCCTAGATCTAAAAGCAAACATTTATCTTTTCAAACCACTTAATTTTAAAAAATGAGGAAACTAAGATACAAAGATTAATCACTAATTCAAACAAACTTTTCAAAATGATGGCTAAAACATAAATTCATCTAAGAACTCAATGATACAACAAAATCAGTTTGTAAATGACCTAATGATAAAAAAAGGAATATATAAAAAAATCCTCACCAAAGGCACTAAAAACGAAAGCAAACCAAATGGAGGCTTAAGAGAGATGACAAGACACTCAAGTACTCAAGGAAGAGCAGTTGGATCAAGGCTGATGAGATAGAAAATCAAGAAAAATAAAATTTGCGCATGAACATAGGCCAATGCAGGTGAAAAGGAGGTATTAATGCGATGCAACGTAGGCACAATAACGGCCCAGCTAGGGTGCAACACTCTATCACGAGACTAGACGATATGTTGGTCTAGAGATGAAAATTTCTGATACAAGGACTACAATTGAGACTCATTGAAAGGTCTTCTTAGGTTTTTCTTGACGGAATAAGATAGTAAAGGTTAAAAGAAGATGTAAGATAATCAAAATGGACAAAGAAACCACCAATGTAATACACCATTCCCTAATATGATCGCCAATTTGTTATGCCGAATCTACATCTGTGGGCAGAAGTATCTTCCCTAGGCTTGGTAGACTGACCTAGAACAACAACAAGACAAGGAGACTAACATTTTATAACAAGATGAAGCTTACCTGGAATATGTCGTATGCTTCTCTCCTTCCTTAGCTTGCATGCTCCAATCACCATAATTAGAACCTGCACAGTCAGATAACAGAAACAAAGGATCTACAAGACTTATGCAACATCATCTCATCACTTTATTAAATACATGAACATGGTATGAAATATATGAAACCATAACATCATATATATGAAAATAAGAAAAGCTTTTCATTAATATAATGGAGTGAGTTATAACCAAAAATAGTGGTGATCTTGTACAAGAGCTCCTCGACGTTGACTTGTCCTTTCCTTGTCACAAAGTGCACCTCTAATCACCCTAATGCTTGGAAATATATCTCTCACATCAACAACATAAGGGTAGAATCACTCTCAAAAATCCAACAACAACAAATCATGTTCTTGTGGAATGAGGTAAATATATAGGAAGGAGAGGCAGTTCATGAATTCTTATCCATTTACCAATATGGGCTTGAGATCCACTCTTGACGGGAGGATGAGCCCAAGGGATAAGTGATGAAAAAATCTAAGGCAGGATAGGATAATATTCAAGAATTTTATCAGAGATAAATAGTTATAACATATCGTGGAAGCTTATCGAAGAGGAATATTCGAAATTCTTTTTCATTTCCCTAATTCCTAGGTGCAGAGTAGGGAAACCTGGTAGTCTGTGTTGGCTAGTAAGGGGCGAGGGTGTGTTGGTCTTTAAAATGAGTTAAACAAGGTGGTTTCATGTGCAAACTCAGGGTTTAGAAAGAGCCATGCTTAGGGATTTCTGTATGGAGAATGGAAAAGTATTCAAAGGATGTCAATGATCCTGTTTGAAGGCTTATTGACTAGATGTGACAAAATGGCTTATAACATGCCCCACAAGAGAAATTGACCTTCCTAACACATCTAAATAGACCTTGTTGAATCCTCATTTGGCACATCACATCAAGTATCAAGTCATCTCAAAAATTGTTGGATGCGTTCATGCATGTGAATGAGAAGGAGGCTCCCTTTCACCTAAAGAAAGTTGAATTTTTTTATTTTGGAAGTGTTTACATGGGTTATTTGATTCTATTTTGACTGAGTTTGTGGACTATCTTACAGGTTGATCTATTTATGAAACTCTTATTTAGAATTGACTGGATATTCATCTCTATTCTTGGCTCTTTGACTGAGGTTTAATTATGATCAACTATCTCTCTTTTGATCAAATAATTTAAAGACTTCTGATATTTTGTTTGAGACATGAGGCCAAACATTCTAGGAACATTCTCAGAGTTGACTGCACTATTTTCAAGGCATTGAACACATAGTTGATTATGATTTTAAATGATAATTTTAGGAGGTTTCTTGAATTAGTTTGACTAGGATTCCAGAGGATGAATTATGGCCATATGTTGCAGACCAATATATTTGATTAGATTTGACTTTCTTTCTCATTATTTACTAGTTTTGGATTGGTTGACTTGGAGAGTCAAAGCATTGACTTTGACTAGTTTATGGATGTACTATTTGGGCTATGTATTTCATGTTGAACATTGGGTGACTAACATAAGAAGAAGAATTGGTTCTACGTTTTATCCCTTGTAGGGTTTTTCCCTGGTCTTTGACCAAAATAAATGTGTGTCATTATGGTTGGCTATCTTCTATTATGCATTAGTATTTACTATTCTATCAATAATTGTTTAACTATCTCGAGGGTGAATGAAATTGGATGAAATATTTTTAAGTGGCTATATCAGAATGAAACAATGTGAAAAAATAACATGGTATCAGGGTTGAGGTGAAGAGTAGCCTTTGGAGAGAAGATAACACCTCTTTGAGACACTTTTATTTCTAATTGGGGATTAACCCTCTTGAAATGATGACTACCTCCTACCTCAATATTGAAGAGAAGTTGGATGATGCCTCCAAATTTGCAACATGGTGGGGTAGACTCGATCTTACACTTGAAGAGAATTATGTGATAGAATATGTTCAAGGCAAAGTCACCGAAACTCCCGAAAATTCCAGTGCAAATGCCAAGTCCAAGTAAAAGAAGGGTGAGATCAAGGCCAAGAAGATTATCATTTACTCTCTTAGAAATCATCTCATCGCCTACGTGTCGAAGGTGAATAAGTGAAAGGAGATATATGATAAATTGATTGATATGTATGAGGTCAACAATATCAACTAAGTCCTTTCCTTGAAGAGTCAACATCATGACGTCAAGATGAAAAATCCTCAATATATTACAACCTACTTCATGAGGATCTCTCAAATAAGAGATCAAATTATTTTCATTGGAGACGTCATAGCTAATAGAGAGATTGTGCGTATCACCCATGAAGGACTCCCCATGTCTTAGGAGACATTCATTACAAGCATTAGTTTCAGGAACAAGCTCCCTCTGTTTGATGATATTTAGGAAATTGCACTCAAGAATAATCTAGGCTCATCTCCAGAGGAAGAATTGAAAGACAAGAGGAAGGAGAACCTACCACATTTTTAGCCTATGTCAAGAAAGGAAAAGGGAAATGAAAACATTCCAAATGGAAGTCAAATAATTAGCCAAATCTAGCATTCAATAATAATAGAAGGGACTTGCCCAAAGTCCAATGCTACATGTGTGACAATTTTTTCCACATTTACTAAGACTATCCTGATAGAAGAAATGCTAAAAGGCCTAGCAACAACAACAATGGTAGTAATAACAATTTCAAAAATAAAAGGAGAGGAAGAGGTCCTGCTACCCATGCAAGTGTTTAAGTGTCCAAAAAAACTCAAAAGAGGTCCAAGAACACAAGGTATATAATAATGTTGCTAAAACTCAATATGAATATTATCTTTTAGCTGTTCTGTCTAGCTCATATTTATATAGCTTTGATAGTTGGCTCAAGGATATTTGGGCATCTTGACAATTTACTAGGTATCATGAAGTCCTCTCAAATTTGGTTGAGAGGGACAGTAATTCCAAAATTATACTTGGAGATAATTTTACTCATCCTTTCAAAGAATCTATATATGTTTCTTTTTCTTTTGGAATATTGTCAAACCATTCGTCTACATGATGTGTTGTATGTGTCGATCTTGAATATGAATCTTGTCTCCATTTTTCTATGGAAGAGAAGAGTTTAGAGTTCCATTTATTAATGGAAAGGTCCTTTATTGGCCAAGGAGATATAAATTAAGAGAAACCCTCACACTTGGTATTAGAAATGAAAACCTAGATAGAGTTTTTGGATTACCAATTCAAGCATTGTTCCATGATACCAATAATCAATGTGAGCTTTGGCACGATAGATTTTCTCATGTTTGAAGGCAACTATTTGCTTGATTTTATCACGATGGTTTCATGGATACCCTAGATTAAGGGGATTCCGTAGATTAAGGTGTATTTCAAGGATGTGCCAGTGGAAGGAATGTCAAGGAACCATTTCATTCTAGTATCAGTAGATGAAATGACATTCTTCAACTTATCCATTCCAATGTCATCTCTTGGAGGACACTTGTACTATGTGATATTTATTTCTGAATTCTCCTACAAGACTTGGATCTTCTATTGGAAGACCATGGATTACACCGTTAACATGTTCAGAGACTTCAAATCTCTTGTGGAAAATGAAACTAGAAAGAATATTAGGATCTTGAGGATTGACAATGGAGGTGAATATAGTTCAATGAATTTATATATTTTTGCAGAGATGTCAGGATTAAGAGGGAGATAATTTTTTTATCAAAAACTTAATAAAATGGAGGCAGTGAGAGGAAGAACAGGTGCATCATGGAAACATCCAAAGCCAAGATTCATGATTAAAGGCTTTGAATGTTTCTATGGAGAGAATCTATGTATATTTTTGTTGAGGTCCAAAATAGGAGTTGTCATCAAGCATTGAGAGATAAGACTCGTGAAGAATTATTTACAAGTTAGAGGAACATTGTGTTTAGTGAGGATGTGACATTTTACGAAGATGTTTCCTTTGGAAAATCAAGGGACTTTCCCATCCCTGCCAATGCTAAAACAAGAGATGATATTATTGTTGTATATGTAGAGCCATCCATGTCATTTCCTGACCTTACAGATGAGCCTATGTGTAGCCACCCCTCCCATATCTACCCACTTTCATTGGCCTGCTAGGGTAACCATGAGCTGAGGGCTACTATGACATGACTCAACCTCCTAGTTCACCTTAAGGAAATGGGTTTACAAAATGAAACCTTACCAACCTTCCTGAGGAGTTACAGGAACTCCAAGAGGTAAACCACCCCTCCAGGTGCCCAAACCCTGAGTCAGATTGCTTTTTCACCGACTAAGACTCCGAGCTATAGGAATAGCATTGTATCCATGAGACTGTAGCCCTCCAATGTTGTTCATAAGCTTGAAAGGTAGCGACTGCAATCCCAATTTCTCTATTATAATCTCGTGACCTTAGAATCAATAGCACTTATTAAGGGCTTGTCTCCATACCACTGCCCAAAACTTAGTGAGACTTTCCAAAATAATAAAATAAATCAAGAAAAATATGGATATACAAATTTGAGCCTCAAAATTGACCTAACTAAGCCTAACTATGACATTCATTTCATCGAACATATTGGGAACATGAAATCTATAGTTCGTTAATGTATATCTGAAGATACAACTTTGATACTTATCTGAGAATAATAAATAAGGTCTAATGCCCTCTCAAAGTAGACTACATAACATCTATTAGGTCATGCATTCAATAACCATTAATTTACCAATAAAACATGATAAGAGCCATGACTAGAATATGGTATATAACCATGCTTATAACTTGCATATAACTAGATTAATAAGAATGATAGAACAACTATTGAAGAAACATATTAACAAGCACATTTACTCATTAAATGCCAGAGGAAATAACTCTTATTAACATATTCAAAAGCCAACAAAGTTAGGGACTTCCATGAAACACCTGACCATAGATTAAGCTGAACCAAATCTTTCTTTCTGCCAATCACCACTATGCCATATTCCAAGCATGAATGTGGGACCTCATGGTATAAACCAAGACATAAACAACCAAGGGAATCCATAGGTTAAACAACCTCTAGCCTCACGCTACCGTGATCTAACCTAAATTAGTCCTGAGATCATGAAACCAAACCAATATTGGATGCATTAGAATTCCTTCACCATCCCTTGAGGAATTTTCCTGTCTCTACCCAACTGTTGAGGGATTCCTAGAGAAACCCATATCCACCCCCAACCCTTGAGATTTTCTTGATAACACCTCACCTAGATCCAAAACCTTCTGACAATCTAAAGCTCAACCATTAATGAATCCCATCACCCCATGGTTATCCAGAAATGGCAAGGCAAGGCTTAAACCACTGTCAAACTGGACAAAACCCATACTAATGACAACAAGATAACCTAATGCACACATGCATGTACCATGCATGCCAAAAATAGTAAGGAAATCATACATGCAACTTTATACCTACAAGTAATCCCACTGTAGACACTTGATCCAACTATTCCTTGCTTGATCTTTTCTTTCTTGTCCTTCCTTTGCTTCCTTTTCTTCCTTTCTCATCTTGGTGCTCTTCTCCTCTCTAAAACCAATTCCCAAAACTAAACTGGCAAATACTATGAACTGATCCTAAGAAGACTTTTTATTATTGAGGCCTCTAATTCCTTCAATTTCCTCTATTTTCCCTTCAATTTCCCTCTCATACAAAGATGTTACCCTTCATCTCCCTTTTCTCCTATTTTCCTTTATTTTTATAAATAAATGTAAATAATTTCCACTTTACATTTCCAAAGCCTTTGCCAATTTATTTAGCCATAATAACTGAAAGTGACACCCACTAGGATGTCTTTCCCAACATTCAACTTGGAATATGTGTCCCATGACCTTGGTCTTAGTTTGCCTTTATTAACCTTATTACATGAAATTTTAACCGGGGGTTGTTGAAGATTCGTGGCCCTTAGGGGAACATCATCCTTGATGTTCAGTCAGACCTATAACCAACAAGATCATTGAGAACCAAAACATACTTCCTATGGAGCTTTATAACCCATGTTGTTGCAGTATTTACAATGACCATTGTTCAAGACACAACAATCATATTGTTTATTGGAGCTTTATAACACAACTCATTACGATATTCAGAATAAAAACCACATATATACTCATTCACGTTTGCTTCATCCAAGAAATAATCATATTATCTATGGATATTTAAAAAACAACTCAATACCATATTTAGAATGATATACAAGTATAATCACTTATCTACACATCCTATGATAAAGGAATTTTACTCTTATTAGCTTCTTCAAAGCCTCAAGTAATTAACCTATTCCTCATTCAAATTAATTCCAATAAAGTTTTATGCCTTTAAAAAAATTTAATTTTATTTAAGAAAAAAACTTATTTTCCTCCTTTACAGTTGAACCCACAAAATTTATTTTCTTAGACATGATTTTTTTTTATTTCTAAGGTAGCTATAGTCGATATTCCTAGCTACTTAGGCAAACACTTAAAATAAATTAAAAGGAATAAGTTTAAGATTTAAATTTTGAATTTAATTTACCTCCAAAATATTCACTTTAGATCCAAAAGATGAGGTTAGCCCAACCATAAATATTCACCACTTGGGGCACCTTAATACACTATAAAATTGCATTCGACCTCATCACCTGGAGACCAACTCAGATCATGAAAAGGAGCATGTAATATTTTATTCACACATCTGAACGAGTCTAGGAAAGAGGATGAGATTTATAAGGGAGAATTTTATCTATGGAAACCAAGTTTATCCATCTTTTGATCAACATTGACCTCACACATATGGAAACAATGACATATTGTTTGACCTAAATTTTTCTTTGCAAGTTCTAGGTAGCTCACCAAAATTCTAGGTAGGTTGAACAAACCTATTGGTTAGCTCTCGGAGGTCAAATTTCAACTATATTGACCAAGGTTGACTGAAATGATGAGTACAAACAAGAAGGCTGAAAATTGATTTATTTGATGAGGTTTGACTTATTAGATCAGTTTGGTCAGTTTGACTTAATATCAAATTGCACCTCTTGTTGAATTGAAGAATTTCTCCAAAGAAAAGATTGTTGTTTTTCTCTCAAAGTTGGGTTTCCCATGTCAATTTTTTTATCTCCCTTTTGTGCTTGATTTTATCTTTATCCTCTAATCATTATTGCATTAGTATTGAGATTTTCTATTTATAATTGCTTAATATTCCATGTGATATAAGCAACTTGATTAAGAAATCGTTAGAAATTAATTATCGAATTAGAATATAAGATTCTCCATAGAAAATCGAGATGGTATCAAATCTAATATTTTTAAAGAGAAGCCATAAGTCAATATAAACAATGTTAAAGAGTAGTCATTTGATTTCCCTAAAAGGAAAACTTAGATTGGACTGTGGAAGAGTCAATTCCCTAAATATAGTTTGAATGAAAAAAGTATTAATATTGATTTCATGAAGAATGGGTTTTATGTCTATAAAAGGAATTAAGTTTCCATGATTATTAGGAGGGTCAAATCCCTATAAGGAAGCAATAATCCTCATATCTGCCATAAGAGGGCTGAAAGGCCTCAACAAATAAACAGAAGGGTCGAGAAAAGAATCAGTCTATTGGAAAAAACATTAGAAAGGGACCATAGCTAGCTTGCTGGCCTAGAAGAATTTGAAAGGTCTCATACCCTTGAAAATGTAGTTTTGAATTATTGATGATAGTAGTCTAGTAAGGTTAATTTGAGGATGTTGTTCTAGTATAAAGTGATTGTTGAATGTACATTTTTGAATTAGAATGATCTTAAGTTAAGAATGTTTGACCGAGATCTAGACCTGGAAGGATAGTAGAGTTGGGGAAACACTTGAATTTTATTAGAAGGTTACTCCAAGGAGCTTCTGTCTCGTTAAAAAAAAATACTTGCTTATGAGAAAGAAAAGTCTTTGTTAGTAGGATGAAATTGAAAAGGTATGTTAGGTGCCTATAATACTACTGTATTCCCTTTATTTTTATTAGGGTAGCACCCTATTGTTATTGTTGTTCCCATGTACCACCCATGTTGTTCCATTTCCATCCATTTTTTTAAGGTCACAACTAAGCCAGACACCAAGTTGGTGTATGAGACCCCCTTGTTTGTGGGACAAGGTACCCACCTCCACGCAGCAATTTGACTACTAAGTCTACGAACGCATACATACTCTACCCCCCTCTGGTTTTGAACCTGTGACCTCTTAGGAGGAAAGACATGTATCACCCATGTTGTTATTGTTGTTAAGGAGATAGAAGCTCAAACTTTCTTAAGTTAAGGTCACTCTAATTCAAAAATGCACACTTAACAATCACTTTATAGTAGAACAACATCCTCAAATTAACCTTGCTCGACTATTATCTTCGGTAATTCAAAACTACGTTTTCAAGGGTATGAGACATTTCAAATTCTTCTAGGCCAACAAGCTAGCTATGGCCCCTTATGATGTTTTTTCCAATAGACTCACGCTTTTCTCGACCCTTCTATTTTTTTTTTGAGGCCTTTTGGCCCTCTTATGGCAGATATGAGGATTATTGCTTCCTTCTAGGGATTTGACCCTCCTCCTAATCATGGAAACTTAACCCCTTTTATAGACATAAAACCCATTCTTCATTACATCAATATTAATAATTTTTTTCATTCAAACTATAGTTAGGGAATTCAGTCTTCCACAACCCATTCTAAGTTTTCCTTCTAGGGAAATCAAATGGCTACTCTTTAACCTTGTTTATATTGGCTTATGAGGGATACATGGGAACAACAATAACAATTGGGGGCTACACTAACAACAACAAGGGGATTACACTAGTATTATAGGGACCTAACAAAGTACTTGCTAAAGAACGTGACTTAATCCTTAAATGTCACACAAAAGGAATTCCATGATTAGTTTTAATCTCTACAATTTCAAGTTGGTGGAGGTGCTTCTATGATAAAAAAAAGGGATCAAAAAACAATTTTTGGCACTTTACTTAAATGTCCACACTCACCCATCTCATCAAGGGAAATAACAACCTAGTATAGAAAGTACTTTAGCAATGCAAATAAAGGCACGAAAGGTATAGTGGGACATGGTTGTTCACAAATGGAATTATATCATGATTTCATGTTACTGGCACTAAATGCATGAAAGGGACATTGCCTTACAAAGGGAAATTTGGATCATTTATCTTGATATATTCGTTTGGATTGATATTGGTAGTTTGATTGAGATGAAGCATCCTTGATTGATTGATAAATGGAATAGAGAAATTACATCATTGAAAAATTCACCAAACATGTGGAGTTGCATATGGATTTGAGAAATTATCAAACCTACAAAACAAGTTATTATGTAAGGCACGGGGTTTGAAAACTCTAGAGGAGCTTACAGTTATGACTTCAATGTGAAAGTCCTAAGATACCCAAGAACACAATAAAGAATGTTGAATCCTACTAGGAGTTTGTTCTGGGTAACATGAAGATGTCTCAACTTACAACTGAGACCTTTGATAGATAACTTGAGGATAAAGAAACCCTAGCTCATTTAATTAGTGCAAGGAAGAAAAGTGAACCTACATGCATTAATAACAAAAGGTTAGGATGATGATATGCATTTCTATCTTGAAGAAATTGTATATGGATTTCAATGGTTTTTTCAAGAAGGAAAGGATCAAGAGGGAGCTGACAATTCCCTACAATCCTCAAAAGACAAGTACTTTATATATTTTTTCCATGATTATTATTATAGCTCTTTTGATAGGCCTCTTGTACTTTTATCTTTTACTTTGTCATAATAATTTCTTTCGTGACCTCCTAATGAGGTTTGTATGTACATCATTAATGATGCCAAGGCTTTAATATCATATAGAATCATCAGGGAAAAATAAGCGAACTTTGTATATAGCATATAGAATCATGAGGAAGAAATAAGCAAAGTTTTGGGTTATGTTTTGATATTATGGATAAGTAGGAAATAACATCTATCACACTCAACACTATAGAAGCTGAGTATATTGTAGCTAGTTTGGTGAGTTGTGAAGCAGTTCATCTTCGAAATCTACTCACAGTATTGTTTGATCACATGCATAAGATGACCATGATGAAAAGTCACAACACATTGAATCAAGTACCACTATTTTTGATACATGGTATATAAGGGAGTAGTGAAGCTCCATTGCATTTGTATGAATGAGAAGGATGTTGACATTCTCAAAATCAAGCCTCTATCACATGATGAAGTTTGTATACTTCAGGAAGTTGAGAATGCTTCTCTCAGTTAAAGGGAATGTTGAAATTGTAGCATCAAGGTGATGACATTCTCCCTAGGTCAGAATATTGACATATTAATAGTATTGAGTAGGGCCATGTAATGTGGCTAGGGAGAATCACCTAGAGAGCATCAAGGCCTACAATGCTCCCTGAGTTAGAATATTCTAACCATATTGCCAAGAGGTACTTGGCTAGTTGGTAGAGTGAGTTCCTTTATCATTGGGACCAACTCCAATCATCACAAGAAGAATCAAATATTTTGTTCATAGATGCTAATGTATCTATGAAATACTTTGAGTTTTCTAAGGACAAAATTTTTCTATGGCATGCAACTTTATCCAAGTTTTGATTAGGATTGACCTTAAGTGTATGGCTACAATAACAAATTGATTGACTAAACTTTTTATTGGAATGTTTTGGGTAGTTGAACTAGTTAAATGGGAAGTCTAGTGCTTTTGATAGGATTTTGAATTAAGAAGCCCTCTACAACCCAATATAGAAGCAATGGTGTAAAAAATTATGTAATGTAATCTAACATAATTTAATGTGATGCTATGTTGACTTGGTCAAATTATATAAAATAAAAATTGAATTAAAAAATAACAATTTATACTTGATATAACTAAATGTTGGTTCAATAAATAGATAGGTCATGTCCCTTCATATTACCATATAAAATATATAAATGTTGAATATTGAACTGAATGAACTGATGTTTATTACTATGAAACTGGATTGACTCCTCGGTAAATTCACATAAAAGAAAATGAAAAAATTCCATAGATGTATTGAAATACAAAACCAACAGCAATAACAAAGGTTAAGGAATCCCTATCTTGTCAGCATGAGAATCTAACTGACCAATCTTTCAATAAACTAAAGATATGTGTGTCATGATTAAATATTTATGTAATGAAACTACTATGTGCTAGAGAAAAAATGATTATAGGTTATGGTCTCTCTTCTACACCCTTGACTGGGTATGCTTGAACTAAATCTATACTTTGTTCTCGATATTTCTCTTAGTATAAAATTTGGAGCTTATTAATAAATATTTATCATTTCTATCTATTTATAACTAGCAAGCATGAATAAAGTTGCACCTCCCATCAACTAACATAGTTTTCTTTTGTTTTGTAGAAAACAAATAGTGGTTTTAACTAAAATGCATATTTTGAATATATGATAACTTTTAAGGTACAATGTTTCATATGTCTTCTATCTTTTTCAAAATGATATTTTTAATTATATTGTTGGAGATGGACAACATTTACAAAATTTGATATTTGATGCAACATATCTAATGTTCCAATGCATTAAACCCTATGGAATTCACTACACTTTATGGGATAAGGTGATTTATCTAGTTTAGGTTTTACTAAATTAAAAAATTCAAGTATTCCATCATTCCACTATACACATCCAAGATATCGCTCATAACATCAACATCTTATCAACAATTTTATTACCAATATAGATTTTTTTGGTACTTGAGTGTTTTGGAGTTAACATAGATTTTAATTAGTTTAATTATTAATTTTATTAGCAACTACAAAAGCATTGCATTAATAAAAATTTGTATTACATAATAGATATTTCTTCTATGGTTTACCATTAGCTAATTCCAACTATAAGGGTAATACACTGCCTTTATCCCAAAAAAATACCAAGGGTGAGAAAAACTAAGTCAAGAGTCTATATTGACAAGCATAAAGCACTAACAGATTCCTAGTAGCCAGAGCCATCTTGACAAAGAAATGGGCACCAAATCATACTTCCACCAACTATTGTTAATAAAGGAGTATAGGAGGCCTAGTGTGAGGACCAAAGCACTCACCAAAATATAATTATTATTATCAAATTTTAAAATAGTCAAAGTGGTGAGAAAAATTAGATGAGCACCAAATCACACTTCCACCAACAATTGTAAATAACAATGCTAAATAAACAATGCTAAATAAAGAAGCACAGGGAGGCCTGGTGGAGGACCAAGGCAATCCCCAAAAAAACTATCTTAGAAATGGGCATCATAAATCCTCTAGACTGAAGTTCAACTTTCTAGCCAATGCCCTTCTCAGCATCCACAGACACACACAAACAGTGATAGTCGGCCTCAATTAATGTTCAACAGTGTCGTTACTTTCAGATTGACAATCCACAGACAAGTCCAAACTGTGAATGCTATTTCTTGGTCTTACTCTCCTGCCATCAATATCAGTACCATCGGAAGGTTGATCCCAGCCATTAATATCAGTAGCATCGGAAGGTTGTTCGCAGACACTCCTGGGATTTTCTCTGCTGCTGCAATCATCCTCAAAGCCAACAACTGCCTTTAGAAGTTCTGACAGAAGTAAAGGGTATTTCTGTTGCAAACACTCAAAACCCTTTGAACGCATAACCTCTGGAAGATTTTGTGTCGCAAATTTGAGACATGCAGCTTTCAAGCCAGTAGCATGGCAACTCTCAGCCAGAGCAAGAGTGGAGGCAACAGTATTTACAGATATGCTTCTGCATAATTTTGATTCACAAAGTAGCCTCAGTCGCCGCAAACCATACGCATCTGCTACGGCAAACAAGCGCTCTGTCAATATCTCAGTTGTTGAAGAAGACGATGAATCGGCTGGGGATGGCTCTTCATCAAGAAGGGTTTCTGTATAAATATAATGCAGCATAGCCTTGAACACTCTAGGCTCCATGTCTATAATAACAACATCATTATTCTGCTTTGAAGAAGAAAAAAAATTTGCTGTGAATACTGGGGATCGTGCAGCTAAGACAAGTTTATGAGCACGAAATTTCTCCCCAGCCACATCAAAAGTTACATCTGAGGCTTCCTGATTTTCTAAAAGTGCACCAAAATTTAAACGTAACTCTGATTCAGGAACAGCTATGGAGTGCAAACAAGCGTATTCGTTGCCAGAGACCACAACACCTACCGTGCAATGTAATTTCACGCAATCATCCTTGAGGTAATTGGATGTTTCAAGTGCAGCCCGTTCGATGAACCGTTTGTAACCCCACCTGCTTCCTTGAACCTCAAAAATGTGAGGGCCTCTCTCCCGCCCCGGGCGCGCATGGCTGTAGAGCGTCTTGTCCTTTCCCTCCCCGCTTTGATCCACCAACGTCAATACCTGGGTAGCGCGAACGTCAGTGCCCTTGCTGGCCAGCGCTATGAAAACCGAAACATAACGCGATTTATCCTGTGCACTTGTGCCGTCCGGGTAGAAATAAATAGCCCACTGATAACCTCCCACAAAGAAAGTCTGGCTGGAAATGTGCCTGCCAACGCCCATGCCCTTGACCAGAGAATAACCCTCTATCACGAAATTGTGTGACCCATTGACAGTGCTGGTAACCGATCTCGACGTCGAAGCCGATCCATCGCCGTTCTGAATTCCATTCTGCATTGTGGACGGAAATCTACACCCAAGTGACCTTTTAATTGCCAATGGCCAGGCGAAACAAAAAACAAAAGAAAACACAGAAATGAAACCCTAGGCTGCCAAAATCGGTCTAATTCACAGATAACTCCGCTAGAGACCCATTAGATATTCCCTAGTTTATCCTCGATCACCTCGCACGGTCACTTCACCCAAGTGGTTTTTGAGTGATTTTGGGGGAAAACTTACTGAATATTCACTGCCCTTGTCGAATAGCCTATATAGATGGACAACGCCATCGAGACAAACTCGTGATGGCAGACAAGATAATAATGCTGTTTATCACCTCCAAATTCTCTCTATATATATTGCAAGTTATAATCAATCTAGGTCGGTGCTAGTTGGAATTTGTGGGTAAAAATTGATCGGTGGTCATTTAAATTGTGCCATGCTACTCTGGATATTCTACGAGATATGGTTAACTTTCACAATAGTATTCTAGACTTTTTCTCATGAGATTTGGTTAAAAAAAAAGTAATAACTTAAAAAAGATTTAGTCAATTTTTTTTTAAATAGATTTAGTCTAAATTTTTTTATTGGTTAAAAAAAAAAATAGTAAAACTAAATTTTATACAAATTAATTATTTTACAACACAATTTCCAAAATTTAAATTTATTTGTGAATAATTATTGATACAAATTAATTATTTTACACTACTATTTTCAAAATTTAAATTTATTTTTTACAAAGGATTTTTTGGCGAAGATCACATGAGACATCATTTGTCGATGAGTTTCGAACCAACCAGTGTGGTTCATCGTCAGGACAAGTTGAAGAAACAGATCCAGCTTAGCAGGTTAAATAGACAGAGCAAAGCCTCCAACAGCTAAAAAGACAACGGCTACTTTTGACTAGGTCCAGGGATCAAAAACCCTATTTACTAAAAATGTTAACCTGGGGGGCCTAGTCCATTAAATAAAATAATAATATGATAAAAAATATTAATAAATAATTTAAAATATTAAAAATAATTAAACAGTGATGTTCAATTAGTACCTAAAAATAATTCCTAATAATAGTTAGTTAAAGATAAATAATAAAAAATTATATCTAGGGAAAAAATAAATAAATAAATAAACAAATAAAAATAATAAAAATAAATAAATTAATCTAGAGAGGGAAAAATCCTTTGTAAACTTGATATGGATCACAGAGGCCTAAACTCTACTATTAAATTTATTTATGAACAATTATTTAATGGATGGTAGAGATTTAACCACTATAAAATATTGTAAAATATTTTTGATAGTAGTCTCAAACCAAATGTTATATTTATTTCAAAAATAGTTGTTTGTAACGAACCTCCTTAGCTTACCCGCCAATTTCGCCCCTAGGCCCCTTAAACATGGGATTTGGTCTCGCTACAGTTAGAATTTAGCCGCATTCATTAATACATTAATCTGAATCACATCATGAACACTATTATTGAGCTCCAACATTAAGCAAAATTTTATAAATTTGTAGAAAGAAACTAGTTCTCTCATGTAATCCCTAACATTCATTATTTAAGTTTGCCAACAATATTAGTTAACTTATGTTTAATGCAGTTAGCCAACCATGCATCAGAATCATAATTCGAGAGACTTACTCAACTCTCATACAAGGTAGGAGGGCTGAGCGAGCCTCGTGGAGTACACATGTAATAGTTAATCGAGCTATCATAGACTATACCATGAAATGCATTCATCTATGTCTTGTACCCATTATGTACCGAGAGACGTAATATAACATTAAATACAAACTATGTTCCTTTAACATAACGATGATTAGATTTAGATCACTCGACATTTTACTCATCCACATTCATAAGAGTGAAATCAACATGAATACAGATAGTATCATCAACATATATCTTACGCAAGACAAGCAAAGAACTAGAACACTTCAATTGAACCTAAATCATTTATCATGTATAATTATCATCGCACCTATAGCTAAACATATATGATGAAAGAATTGAAGTAATATCGAGGAAAAGAAACAACATACAATACATTCCATGCAACTAACACCAACTAAACCTCACTTGGAGGGAGGAGAACCACCACACAACCATGAATCACCTCTGATTCCCCCAAGCCAAAGATCTTGCCAAGGATCAACTCTCCTCAATTGATCGATGCACTGGGTATTTAATACCCTCTTTCATGATTTAGTTACAATTATCGGCGTCCCGCTTTATGGATTTTTCCATTTGTACAGGTCTTATCTGGAAAATCTCGTCTTTATATCCCACGATGCTTTTCCACATAAAAGCTTGCGTTTATCTTCCGCAAAGCTTTTATGTTCGATGGATCTTTATCTCTCATCCAACTGATGGATATTCAATCCATCCAATCTTATCTAGAATCCCATCTAAAATCTTATCATGAAAGATTCATCTCTATCCCATTCCTCATGGGATTTGGCAAGCATCTCCTCTTTGTTGTTGCTACACCCTCCAAGTGATTTATTTTATTTATTTATTTAATAATACATTTGCTTTTCATATTACATATCACCTAGCTTTCCTCAGCTTAGGTGTAGAATAGTTTAACCCACAAAGGAGGGTACCAAACCTAGGTTTCCTCAGCTTAGGTCTACAACATTTAACACACAAGGGCGGATATAACACCTAGCTTTAACATAGCTTAGACTTACAATAATGTAGTACACAAGGGAAGGGTGTTACATACTCCCCCCTTAAATTTTACACTGTCCTCGGTGTATCACTACATCATGTTCTCGTTCACAGGTGGCGGGTTTCTAATCAACAGCTCTCATGGATTTGCCATCTGATGCAATTTTTCTAATGTATATCTGTCACAAGGAGTGATCCCAACATCTCTCCTTCCATAGCTACATCAGTATCAAGGAGTGCTCCGAGCATCTCTCCTTCCGTAGCTACCTGTCACACATTTTTTTTCAATCCATTTGTGATAATTTATCGATGCAAAGTTTAACTATGATAAATGTCATAATATCTTACTATTAAAGAAGCTATTTCTTATCATTTATTTTATCTAAAGAATGCATGTCCTCTGCTTGCATTCTTTCAAGCATTTGTATTCTTGTCGAACACATGCTTCTTGTAGTCTCTATGCATACAATGCATTAAGAATCATATTTTCCACATTAATATGTCTACAAGGTCATAACGGATTATTTCGCATCACAATATATATTCATATACATATATTAATTATAATCAAACTGCGATTAACGATAGTTACTTATACCAACTTAATTTCCTTCTTCTTGGTAACCTCGAGGCTTGTTTACATGGCCAACCATCCATTCAATGACTAGTGCATACCTGCACACAAGGTATGTTATACACACCAATACACATTTAATTTTTCAAGCTTGTAGCATATGTAGTTATATGGTCCCATATGTATTGTTGTACATAATCCAGTTGTGGTACAACCTATAATACCATCCTCATGGTATCACCTGCATGACGTAAACTTTATCCACATATTTTTCCACTATGTTAGTATCATACAAACATTCATTTTTCATGGTTCATCTATGTAATTAAGAAAGTTTTTATGTCATGTGTAAATCAATTCTAGATGTCACATGGTTACAATTTCAATCGCATATTATTGGATTCATGCATATCTTTTGCTTAATGTTCTAAATCAGATTATTAACTCATATTTGTTGAAGTTTAATATTCATGAGATCATTAATTCACTTCGTATGTTTTACTGTCGCCGTATTTATGCTTAAGTAACTTGTTGACCATTCATAATTCCATGTATTCATACATGAAAGTTTTTACTACTTACCATCTTACACTTGTAGTTGTAAGTGTTTATGACCTAAGGGTATTTACATGTGTGCTCATTCTTAACATTAAATCACCTTTTACCAAAATCTGAGTTATCTTATGAATTCTTGTTTGAATCACACAACATTTCCTTATGTTGTCCACACACCTTATCAATGCAATCTCATAAGAGATCCTCTCAAGATTTCTTGGTACAAATTATGATATCAATCTATTTTAAATAGATTGTTAAATATCATTTAATTGAATTAGGGGTTCATACCATAGTGATTTCTCATGCACCCTGGTCTTATATATGAATGTTTTTCTAGTTAACCATAGGTATGATATGTTTCGTAATGATGATTACATTTAAATTTACTAGATGTCTCATACACCCATATATGTACATCCCACAATAAGGTTATTGTAATGTGTTCCACTTCAGTATAATGGTCCCATGTAGTTTTCATAATAAGTAAGATGGTTGCGTAGCCTCAAGCCATAGAAACTACCTACAATGTAGCTACCCTTTAAGTAATGAGAGTCAGAGGCATAACAATGAAATCATTCATTATACATAATGCTACTACCTCAGTGTCATAACTATAACTAGAACTTCATAAAAAATTAAACCAACAAAATAATCAAATTTTACAGGTAGAAAATTTCCTGAAAAATCATTATCCATACTGATTTAACTCTTCTACACAATTCCAAATGAGCAGTTATTAACCCCACACAAACTACTTTTTTCCATGTAGAATTTCCAAGTTCTTCCAAAGGAGTTTTCAAATCTATGTTGCACATATCTCAAATGTTTCTAATTTTGCAATATTCATTCATGGTGCCTTATGCATAATTTGACCCTACCCACAAGCAAACATATTTAGAAACAAATTCTTCGTTGTTTACCATGTCCTTCAATTCTTTTTAACATTTTCTCCTTTTTTTTATTTATAAAAATAAATTTTTTTGGTAGTCAATTCTTTTTAACATTTTCTCCTTTTTTTTATTTACAAAAATATTTTTTTTTGGTAGGTAAGCACCCACGGGGATTTGAACAAGTGACCTTTCGCAAGGAGTGCCTTAGCAATGAACCTATTCACCATCAATCCAAAGCCCTATGGAATTTTTTATTTACAAAAATCACAAAAAAAAAGCAAGGAATGTTTTATTTTATGATATATAACTGAAACATACTAAAATCGGTATAATCTCATGTTAAGCATCATCCCTTTTTTATAAAGTAGATTTTATAATCAATGGTAAGTCGCTATAAGTCTGATGTGTACATGATAACAAAAAATAAAAATAAATTATTTAACCAAGCACCTTAGATCAACTAACTTTTAACATTCACATGGATTGTTCCATCTCTTCCTCTGCACATTCGCTCTGGTTGGCTAACACAAATACATGCAACATCAATATTTTGCATTCCCCCCACCTACACACAACATCTTATGTTAGATCACACAACCATTATATGCAAGGCCAATTCTGCTTACAAACAACATCGATCTTTACAATGATCGACCGATAACGGATCTCCTCACTAGTTAACACAATTTGTATATATTTATTAAAGAAATACACAATTACATCTCCTGGCCTTTATGGTCCTGACAGGCCTGCTCTTCATCTAATGGCCATTGTTTTACATGCCTGTAGGCTACATTTATAACAACAACAAAAACTAAGGATCGGATCCTCATTCGAACTAATCCCTAAAATCGTTCATGATTCTAGAACTTGGGAAAATCAATTTATTAGATGAAATATTGTTTTCATGGGTACATTCACTTTCTAGAAGCTAGTATTTTCATTGATTTTCTTGAAAATACTCTACATCAAAAATCTTTTTTTGATTTGCAAAGAACCAGAGTAAAACTACTTACCAATCCATTCCAAAGACCAAAACAAACAATTTGTTGATTGTGAAATCTGGTCATCGAGGACGGCTAAATTCTAAAACAACCTTACGGAAGTGTTACAAATGCATATAAATAGAGTCACCCAATGGCCACCTGAGATTGCATAGTGTTTAAAAACCAAGAATAGTACCAAATAACGATACACATAAACGGATGCTTGGAACAATTTGAGACCCCTGAAAATGAATAGAGAGACGCATTCTAGGGGAAAATCCGAACTCGCAGACATGAACCTTCAGGGAGGAATCCTTCAACATCCCGTCATTTTTTTCTATACAGCTGCACCTGCGTGGCTGCCTCTATTCTCATATCGATGGCACTCCATCGTCATAATAAACACAAATATATATATATATATATATATATATACTATTCCGATTTAGCGAAGCTTAAGGTATTGCAGGAAATAACATAAACTCTAAACCTATGCATTCATGGTAGCTACACTTTAACGCAAATTATAGAGTTGTAATTATTTAAGACAATACTCACTATTATTTGTAACCCGACATGGTTCCATTACTGCTAAACCCACCAAATTGAGGACCCAGAGATTAGATAATACTTGGGTTTTCTTCGAGCTCAAATAAATGGCAAGATTAGTGTGAACTTCTGCATTCCGTTTAGACAGGATATGTCCATATATATCGATTGAACAACATATGATATCCACGTCCATTGAAAAATAGAGCACTAAAAGAATGGCATATGCATTATATTTGTCTTTCCTCCTTTGCATCAGATAACCTTATCCTTCTACTTTTAAAACATTTCTTAAATCGGACTTGATCATTATCCGAATCCAACTCTGTGATAAAACAACCCGAAAGGTCACATTACAAAGAAACAACAAACATATCCATAATCCATATGAACATCTGGCATTCTCTCCTTTTGGGGAGCTAGTGGGTGATCGTCATCAATGGAATGCAGGTGAGTGATAAGAACAACTGACAATTCGGCAAACAGAGAGGTGACTTACCCAAAAAGAAATAGCAATCTTAGGGTGATTCCAGATTATTATTTTTTGTGTTTTGAATTAATGCCATTTCTATGGTTGCCCATAACCGCGTCCTATTGGACCATGCATAGGTTACTGAGGTGTTTGGATTATGATACAACTATCGAATCAATGTATTAATGAAAACCAGATTTGATTCTAACTCTAATACCGTTGTTATCGCTTCTCATTTTTGAATTGCCTAAATTACATTTCATGTTTTGTCTTGTTTTTATGAACCCTTTGGATTTTTTTCACACTTCTTAGTGATTTTATCATTTCCAATTATCAGCAGAAATTCCAAGTTCAAATTACAACATAAACATTTTATGTCAAAAATCAAACAAGTAATATTTTACATTAATGACTTCAAACCTTATTTTGAACGCGCAAAAACTTCGTGACGTTACTTGGCAAAAAACCTTATGGTCAGTTTTTGGGTTTTATTTATTCTATACATCCCCATACTCAGCATGCATTATGCACAAATTAGATTTTATCTCGGCATTTCGGTATTATGGAGGAGCCGGTTGTAGAGAGAGAAGTTTGCACACATGGGATCAACTTCATTCACCGGGGGTGTAGGTAGTTGATTAGACCAATCCACTATAGCCGATTGGTCCATTAAGGGCTGCACCTAACAACATAGAGGGCCAGCACGTTGCCACAAGTGAATATTAGCCATGTGTAGTCAACAATGCCCCTTAATCTAAATAAGGAGCCGTACGAGTAGTGTGAGATGATATTATAGTACATCCTATTTTCTCACTTAATGGCAAACAATTTGTTTTCCTTCATTTGACAAAACCATGTTCCATCCATTCGACTAGTTTGACAACCGAGCCTCCAAGGTGAGCGAGGAGATGGTAATTTGTTGAGCGTGTTTTTATTAGAAGGTTAATTCCTTCATCCCAATGGATTAGAGTTTCGCTCCTTCTTTTATTGTTGGCCAAGGGTAACTAACATAGGTCTCGAAACCCTCCCTGGACAAGGATCGCTTTACACCTAGAACCCACGAGTAATTATGTTATTTCATATCACCATCATATTTTATATGACGTGGTTTTTTCATACACGAATGGCAGAAAATTGGATGTGTCTCACATAGAAGACTCAGTGTAGAAATTAACATGCCTGTCCTTTTCATACAATTTGGGGTTTCAGAAAGAGTGGATGGATATAGAGATACATTTATGCAACAGCGTGTTGACTTCTATAAGAAGCAGTGGAGCAGTAGGTGGAAGGTTGTTGTGGCAGTTGCTTCCCGAGGCGTGGAGTACATGAAACGACAATTATTGGATCTTGTTATCCTTCCATTGCTAAACTAATTTCTTTACAGTCCAGCAGAATGTTGACTTGTCCTAATGAAATAACACATATGCCTGTCATAGTTTTCACACAACCCCGTACTAAGTATAAATAAGATTTTATTTTCGCTTTTGGGTATTAGTGATGAGACGGCTTTACCAATATATATATATCAACGTTTCATGTAGGCATTGGGGAGGTGCCCTTAAATTAATAGAAACCATGGTAGGGTTTGTTGAAGTTCCTTCACCACTTCTTCAAAATTTACCAATTCTTAATTTTTGACCAACAAAGTTCAACATATATATAGCGAATTTAATATCTATATGTTATTAATCCCTCAATAACCTTGTTAACATTTGGATTCTTCTTTGAAGAACCTTAATTTACCTTGGTGGCGATAAATTCCATATGCTTAAATTTCTGAGATAAATTTTGGGGTTATGGTCCTTATAGGATTTTTATTATAATTGAGGTGGATGAGTCCATAGGTCGTAAAGTTTGAACTTAGCTTTGATACCATTTGTAACAAAGCTCCTTAGCATGCGCGGGAATTTCACCCCTAGGCCCCTTAAACTTGGGATTTGGTCTCACTATAGTTAGAATTTAACCACATCCATTAGTACATTAATCTAAATCACTTCATGAACACTATTATTCAGCTCCATCATTAAGCACAATTTTATAAATTTGTAGAAAGAAACAAGTTCTTTCATGTAAGACCTAACATTCATTGTTTAAGTTTGCCAACAACATTAATTAACTTAAGTCTAATGCAGTTAGCCCAGTCGTTCATCAGGATCATAATTCAAAAGACTTACTCAACTCTTACACAATAGGTAGGAGGGCTAAGTGAGCCTCCTTGAGTACACATGTAATAGTTAATCGAACTATCATAGACTATATCATGAAATGCATGCATCTATGTATTTTACCTGTTATCTCCCCAGAGATGTAATATAACATTAAATAAAAACTATGTTCCTTTAACATAATGATGATTAGATTTAGATTCATTGGACATTTTACTCATCCACATGCATAAGAGTGAAATCAATTACATGAACACAAATAGTATCATCAACATATATCTTACGCAATCCAAGTAAAGAACCAGAACACCTCAATAGAACCTAAATCATTTATCATGTATAGTTATCATCGCACCTACAACTAAACATATATGATGAAAGAACTGAAGTAATATCCAGGAAACGAAACAACATACAGTAGATTCCATGCAACTGCCACCAACTAAACCTCACTTGGAGGGAGGAGCACCACCATGCAACCATGAATCACCTATGATTCCCCCCGAGCCGAAGATCTTGTCAAGGATTAACTATCCTCAATTGATCGATGCACTCGGTATTTAATACCCTCTTTCATGATTTAGTTACCATTAGCGGCGTCTTGCTTTATGGATTTTTCCATTTGCCTAGGTCTTATCCAGAAAATATCGTCTTTATCTCCCATGATGCTTTTCCACATAAAAGCTTGTGTTTATCTCCCGCAAAGCTTTTATGTCCAATGGGTCTTTATCTCCCATCCATCCGATGGATATCCAATCCATCGAACCTTATCTAGAATCCCATATAGAAGCTTATCATGAAAGATTCATCTCTAACCCATTGCTCATGGGATTTGGCGAGCATCTCCTCTCTCTTGATGCTCCACCCTCCAAGTGATTTATTTTATTAATTTATTTAATAATACATTTTCATTTCATATTACATATCACCTAGCTTTCCTCAGCTTAGGTGTAAAATAGTTTAACCCACAAGGGAGGGTATCAAAGCTAGCTTTCTTCCGCTTAGGTTTACAACATTTAACACACAAGGGAGGATATCACACCTAGCTTTAACTTAGCTTAGGTTTATAATAATGTAGTGCACAAGTGAGGGTGTTACATTGTCTTTTTTTTCCCTTTTTGACTAAGTGTATTAATTGAAAAAAAATGTCATATGAAATGCAATGACTTATGGTTTCCTGGACATGTAGTGTTGATAAGCCATGTTATTGGCCTATAGAATTGTAAGAAAATATCTCCATAGTAAGTGAGATGAATCTCCATTATTAAGAATTTTGATACATTTAAATGTATATTTATTTAATTTATATATTAATTTTTTTAATAAATAATAGTAATAATTTCAAATAACCTTGAAACTTAGCTAGCTTTTATGGCATTTTTTAACCTTGGTGATGTGAGATGTATTATAAAATAAGCATTTCGATGCCTTCCGATGGTACTGATATTAATGGCAGGAGACTAAGACCAAGAAATAGCATTCACAGATTGGACTTGTCTGTGGATTGTCAAACTGAAAGTAACGACACTGTTGAACATTAACTGAGGCCGACTATCACTGTTTTGTGTGTGTCTCTGGATTCTGAGAAGGGCATTGGCTAGAAAGTTGAACTTCAGTCTAGAGGATTTATGATGCCCATTTTTAAGATAGATTTTTTGGGGATTGCCTTGGTCCTCCACCAGGCCTCCCCGTGCTTCTTTATTTACAATGGTCGGTGGAAGTGTGATTTGGTATTCATCTTATCTGTCATTACTTTGACAACTTTAAAATTGGATAATAATAATTATTTTTTGGAGAGTGCCTTGATCCTCTACACCAAACCTCCTGTGCTCTTTTATTAACAATAGTTGGTGGAACTATGATTTGGTACCCATTTTCTTTGTCAAGATGGCTCTGGCTACTAGGAATCTGTTAGTGATTTATGCTTGTCAAGATAAACTCTTGACTTAGTTTTTCTCAACCTTGGTATTTTTTAAGATAAAGGCTATGTATTTACCCTTATAGTTGGAATTTGCTAATGGTAAACCAGAGAAGAAATATCTATTATGTAATACAATTTTTTATTAATGCAATGCTTTTGTAGCTTAAAAAAAATTAATAATTAAATCCATCAAAAATTATCTTAACTCCATAACAATCATGGATGTTGATGTTCTTAGCGATATCTTGGATGAGTATAGTGGAATGACTGAATACTTGATTTTTTTTATTTAGTAAAACCTAAACAAGATAAATCACCTTATCCCATAAAGTGTAGTGAATTCCCTATGGCTTAATATGGTGGAACATTAGATATGTTGCATCAAATATCAAATTTTGTAAATGTTGTCGATCTCCAACAATATAATTAAAAATATTATTTTGAAAAAGATGGAAGACATATGAAGCATTGTACCTTAAAAGCTATCATATATTCAGAATATGTATTCTAGTTAAAACATCCGTTTGCTTCCTACAAAACAAAAGAAAACTATCTTAGTTGTTGGGAAAAGAAAATATTTTATGTACCAAAAACTTAATATGAAAACATGTCAATACTTTTATCATATCTAATACCTGTTTAACGGGAAGTGTAACTTTATTCATCCTTGCTAGTTATAATGGTTTTTTCTCTAGCACAGAGTAGTTTCACTACATAAATATTTAATCATGACACATATTTTTAGTTTATTGAAATATTGGTCAGTTAGATTCTCATGCTCACAAGATAGGGATTCCTTAAACTTTGTTATTGCTAGTGGTTTTGTATTTCAATATATATATGGTATTTTTTCATTTTCTTTTATGTGAGTTTGCTGAGGAGTCAATCGAGTTCCATAGTAATAAACATCAATTCATTCAGTTCAATATTCAACATTTATATATTTTACATGGTAATATGAAGGGACATGACCTATCTATTTAGTGAGCCAACATATAATTATATCAAGTATAAATTGTTATTTTTTAATTCAAATTTTATTTTATATAATTTGACCAAGTCAATATAGCATCACATCAAATTATATTAGATTACTTTACAAAAAATTTTACACCATTGCTTCTATATTGGGTTGTAGAGGGCTTCTTAATTCAAAATCCTATCAAAAGCACTAGAGTTCCCATTTAACTAGGCTTTCCATTTAACTAGCTCAACTACCCAAAACTTTCCAGAAAATGTTTAGTCAAACAATTTGTTATTGTAGCCATACGCATAAGGTCAATGCTAATCAAAATTTGGATAAAGTTGTATGCCATAGAAAAATTTTGTTCTCAGAAAACTCAAATGTCTTTCATAGATTCATTAGCATCTATGAACAAAATATTTGATTCTTCTTGTGATGATTGGAGTTCGTCTCGAATTGAAGAGGTCTAATGCAAATTTATAGAAAAATAGGGTGCCCTATGTGGTTTGTATTTATCTATGGGACAACATGATATTTCAGAGCTCAATTAACCATTTTGGAGGAAAATTAAATTCAGAAAAAAATATTTCTTTTCTTTTTATTTCTTTTGAGGGTTAATCTAAGTAGCTAAAAATACAGATTATATATACTCCAAAAATCAACACTTCATCTTAGCTAGGAAGGTATTAACCTTGACTTCTTCACATGTGCACTTTGTTGAACAAAATCTCCTTCCTAAGAAAAGGTTGAATGACCTTGCTAAGTTAATGTATCCATCCACTTCATCTTGTCATATAGAATAATGTGGAAAGCATCTTGCATCAACATTAAGATCTAGACACCCCCTAGCCAAATACCATTTGGCCTTCTAGGGTGAATAAGACTAGTACTTGCTCAAGAGCTCAACAAGTGGTCACTTGGAGCAAGGTTGATTCCTTTGACTAGAAATGGTGAAGCCCTAAGCCACTTACCATAGTTTCTTGCAAATTGAATGGAAATATAGTTTCCCAATGATAAAGGAACGCACTCTACCAACTAGCCAAGTACCTCTTGGCAATATAGTTAGAATATTCTAACTGAGGGAGCACTCTAGGCCTTGATGCTCTCTAGGTGATTCTCCCTAGCCACATTACATGGCCCTAGTCAATACTATTAATATGTTTGTTATGAAACCAGCTCAAGAGAAGATAGAAAAGATAGATCAACGCCTTAGAATTCAACCTCTTCGAGGGGGCAACCTCCTTTACATTACATAAATGAACAATTCTTGGATGATTCAAATGAAAAAACCTCCTTTCTATATATAGGAGTCTAAGGAGTCATAATATAATCCAGCCGACCTAACAATAATAATATAAAGCCACAAAAATAACAATAGAGGGATTCTATGGGGCATAGAAATAACAATATGGGGGTAATAAGGGCACAACAATATAAATAAGGGGTATAACTACAATAGTAATGGGTAATCACTAGTATTATAGGGACCCAACATGCCCCTCTCCTTCAAAAAGTGTTGTCCTCAACGCTTGAGTAGTTCTGGATACTTTTGCATAAAATTCTCATCCTCCCATGTGGAATCTTCAGCGGATAAGTTCTTCCACTTGATAAGATACTCTGAAATTGATCGATTTCGTAGCTATCGAGTTCTTGTTTCTATGACTGCTTCCGGTTCCAATATAATTTTTCCTTCCTCGTCAAGTTCTGGCAATATTGTTTGAATTGGGAACTTGTCGCCTATAACCTTCTTTAAACATGAAACATGGAAAACTGGGCAATCGAGAAGCTACACGAAGCTCCAATTTGTATGCCATAGTACCAATCTTTTGCAACACCTTGTATGGACCATAATACTTTGGTGATAATTTATTATCCTTCTTAGCTTGCTTTACGGACATTTTCTTATATGGTTGTAGCCGTAGGAATACCCAATCACCTACATCAAAACTTCTTTCACTGCGATGTTGATCTGCTTGTTGTTTCATTCTATTTTGTGCCAACACGAGGTTATCCTTTAAGATTTGGAGGACTTGTTGTTGATGTTCGATTGATGTTCCACTACCTGAACCTTAGAATTTTCTCTTAAATATCATGTGATGGATGGTGGTTGATACCCATAAAGTGCTATAAATGGGGTCATTTTTGTTGTTGTATGGAAGGAAGTGTTATACCACCATTCAGCCAGAGGCAACCATTTGACCCATTGTGTCTGTTTATTAGATACAAAGCAACGAAGATATCCTTCCAAACATTTGTTTACTATCTCAGTTTGCCCATCAGATTGAGGATGATAAGATAAGCTATGAGCTAACTGAGTACCAAGATAAGAAAATAATTCTGTCGAAAAATTTCCAGTGAAAATGGGATCTCTGTCACTTACAATAATCTTTGGGTTTCCATGTAGCTTTTGAATTGTTTCCATAAATGCAGTAGAAATTGTACTGGCTTTAAATGGATGTGATAATGCACAAAAGTGTGCATACTTGGTAAGACTGTCAACTACCACCATGATGACACTCTTTCCCTCAAACTTGGGTAAACCTGTGATAAAATCCATTGAAACATCCTCCCAATGTTGGCTCGGAATGGATAAAGGTTGTAATAGACGCGGTGTCTTAATTGTTTCAACTTTATTTTGTTGGCAAACCAAACATTTCGCCACAAACTTTTGAATATCTGATTTAAGGCCATCCCAAAAAAATTCCTTCTTAACCCTGTGGTAAGTTTTTAAAAATCTTGAGTGCCCTCCTAAGGGAGAAGTGTGCAATTCCATAAGAATCTTTTGTTTTAGCTGGGAATTCTTATAGAGGCATAAGCGATCTTTGTACCATAACGAATCATTTTTCCAGCTAAATGTATCAGAAGTACTAGAATCTTGTTGTAGCTTTCGAATAAGTGCCCACACTTCTTTGTCATTCTTCCATTCCTCCCTTGCTTTGTTTATCCAATCTAGTTGGATAATAGAAATGGCACACAACAATGCTTCCACATCCTCATCCTTTCTTTAGAGTGCATCTGCCACCACATTTTGCTTCCCTTTTTTGTAGATGATTTCAAAGTCATAACCCAACATCTTTGTGACCCACTTTTGTTGCTCTTCAGAGGATAATCTTTGTTCTAAAAAGTATTTAAGGCTATCATGATCCGTTTTTACCTTGAAGTGTCTTCCCATTAGGTAGGGTCGCCATTTCTTAAGTGCATGGAGTATTGCCAACATTTCCTTCTCATAAATAGCTTTGCTTAAAAACTTTCCCTTGATTGGACGACTTTCAAAAGCAATGGGTCTTTCATCTTGCATTAGAACATCACCAATTCCATTTCCTGAAGCATCACATTCCACAATAAAGATTTTTGTGAAGTCCGGTGTAGCTAAGACTGGTGCTTGGCACATTGCCTCTTTAAGATGTTCAAAGGCCTTTGTTGCTTCTGGAGTCCATGAAAATGAATCTTTATTCAATAATGTTGTTATAGGTGCTGCTATTCTCCCATAATTCTTAACAAACTTGCAATAATACCCTGTCAACCCAAGAAATCCTTGCAGATGCTTTATGGATGTGGGGATTTTCCATTCCTTAATGGCTTTAATTTTGCTAGGGTCTACCTTAACTCCTTAATGAGATACAATATGACCCAAATATTCCACCTCCTGGACTCCAAAGAAACATTTGGATCTTTTTGCATATAATTGTTTCTCCTCCAATAGTTGTAGCACCCTGTCAACATGTTCAACATGATCCTTCCAAGACTTGCTGTAGATTAGTATATCATCAAAAAATACTAACACAAAATTTCTAAGGAATGGTTTGAAAATTGAATTCATCAAACCTTGAAATGTTGAAGGTGCATTGGTGAGGCCAAAAGGAATGACCAAAAATTCATAATGACCATCATGAGTTCTAAATGCCATTTTCAAAATGTCTCCAATCTTCATTATGATTTGATGATATCCCGAATGAAGATCCAACTTTGTGAAGTAAATTGATCCATGCAATTCATCTAGTAATTCATCAATGACAGGAATGGGAACTTATCTTTAATAGTGAGCTTGTTGAGCTCCCTATAATCCAGACACATGCACCATGATCCATCCTTCTTGTGCACCAATACTACTGGAGCTGAGAAAGAACTTTGACTCGGTTGAATTATACCAGACTCTAGCATTTCTGCAACCATACGTTCAATTTCACTTTTTTGGACATAGGGATATCTGTACGGCCTGATGTTTGGAGGAACACTTCCTGGAATCAGATGAATAGCATGATCATGGTCACGCATAGGTGGGAGACCTTTGGGAGTCTCAAATACCGTGGAATGATTGTCCAGGACTTTTTGGAGATCTGGAGAAATAGATGATTCCAATGTGGAAACATCTAGTGAACATAATTGCACAATTACACCTCTTTGCTCCTTCTTTAGAAGCTTAGTCATGTCATTAGAGCTGATTATCATTCCTGGTTTCCCTGCAATACCCCTTAATTCAACTTCCTTTCCTTCCGTAGAAAATTTGATGAAAAGTTCTTGAAAATTAAAAGCTATTGTACCCAAGGATTGTAGCCATTGGACTCCTAGTACAACATCAACACCTCCCATTGGAATGGAAATCATTGGGCTAGTCAATACATATTCTCCCATGGATAGCTTGATATTATGGCACTTCCCAGAGCAATTTATTGTTCCTCCATTTGCAATCATCACTTGACACTCTGGTGTTGGATATAGGAAGCAATTCAATTCTTTTGCTACCCTACAATGAATAAAATTGTGGGTGCTTCCTAAATCAATCAACACTATTACCTTTTTCTTCTTGATTTGTCCTTCTATCGTGATGGTTTGAGGAGTGGTAATTCCCGCCAATGCATTACAAGATATGGTCAGATTTATTTGTTCTACATCTACGCTTTGTCCCTGGAGTATATCCTCTTCTTTTGACCTTTCTTGCTCCTTTTCTTCTTCCTCTTCACAAACTATGTAGAATAATTTCTTCTCAGCACACTTATGACCTTTTGTGTATTTGCTATCACAACTATAACAAAGCCCTTTTGCTTTGTTTTCTTCTAATCGTTGTGGTGTCAACCTTGTAGGTTGTGGAAGACTAGGGGAAACAACACTTCCGTCTTTATAGTTGTGAGTGGTATTCTTCCTAGTTGCCATAATTTTGCTTTCCATTTTTCTTGCTAACCTGAATGCCTTCTCTAATGAATCAGGTTCCCAAAGGTGAACATCATGTTGGATATTATCCTTTAAAGACCCTATGAACACATCAATCCTATGCTCCTCTGGAATATCTTTTACCCTTATGTTCAATTTTTGGAACTCCTCAATGTGCTCCATTATTGAACCCTTTTGTTTGAGACTTATCAATTGGTTAAAAAAAGTGTTGCTTTTTGTATCCTCATAATGTGCTATCAATTCTTCCGTAAAAATTGCCCAACTGATAAATTGTTTACGAGAACAAAGCCATTGATACCGTAAAAATTGATTTGGTTCCAAATATATAGTTGCCATACGTACCTTTTGTGTGTTTTGCACATTATTGAGATCGAAGAATTACTCCATATATAATATCCATGTGGCGGGATCCTTGCCATCAAACTTCCTCATATCAATTTTTGGAATATGGTGATTCTTCGATCCAACATTAGCATCTATGGAATCATGATTAACATTTCCTTTGTTCTCATCATGAGTTTCCTTTACTACCTTTTCACCATTAGTGAGTATTTCTTGTAGAAAATTTGTCAAATCTGTCTTCAAATCTGCCATGCCTGTCTTCAAATTTGTGTCCAAATCTATCTTCAAGTTGTCCATCTTAGCTTCCATGCCATTCATCTTAGCTTCCACGCCATTTATCTCAGCTTCTATTAACTTTTGTGAGCGTGACATTTGTTGCACTTGTTCTTGTAATTTTGATATATCATGTAGCATTTCTTCCTCTTCTTCATGAGTCATGCTAGAGCTTTCAGGTTCCTTACTAGGTGTTTGCATTTTATTTCCTCAGGGAATCAGTTACCGATAATAATTCTCTACTATTCCCTTTGAATTCCTTCAAAATAAATTTTCAAACCAAGCTTAAGCAAAAATTTAAAAAAATCTACACACCTTTTCTCACTTTGTAGGAGCTCGATATTGCCTCTGATGTATCTCTGTACTTTCCAATCATCTAGTTCTAAATTTGTGACATATAGTAGCTCTTTGTGTCCTCTTTCCAATTCCACCTCTCGGATCCAAATTGGATTCTCCAAGGAAGAGTTATGCACAATCTCCCAAGCCGACCTGATTATAGACCTTTCCAGAAGAGCGAAGTTGTATGAAGTGCCACGTGTACAATTTTCGATATTTGGTTCTGAAAAAGATATACAAGAAATTACAGTCCGTCCTCTTTCTGTACCTTCTTACGAAATTTCAATCTGATTCCCAGAGAGAAAGTTATGACGATTTTCCCCAGGTCACCTGTTTTGAATGTAATTGAGGAGTCTGCAAATAGACCAACTTACTTAGATCATATCTCCGCAAATTTTGTGCGAAAAGCTCTGAAGTTTGGACCCAACGTTCAGCACGATTTCTTCTCAAATGGGTTTTTTTTGAAACTTCTGAAACGTCACAAAAAAAAGTTATAGTGAAAATTCTACGATGACCCGTTTGGAGCAGCGAAACCCTAGAATCCAAAGCTCTGATACCAAATGTTATGAAACTAGCTCAAGAGAAGATAGAAAAGATAGATCAACGCCTTAGAATTCAGCCTCTTCGAGGGGTCAACCTCCTTTACATTACATAAATGAAAAATTCTTCGATGATTCAAATGAAAAAACCTCCTTTCCATATATAGGAGTCTAAGGAGTCACAATATAATCCAGCCGACCTAACAATAATAATATAAAGCCACAAAAATAACAATAGAGGGATTCTATGGGGCACAGAAATAAGAATATGGGGGTAATAGGGGCAAAACAATATAAATAAGGGGTATAACTACAATAGTAATGGAGTAATCACTAGTATTATAGGGACCCAACAATGTCAATATTCTGACCTAGGGAGAATGTCTTCCCCTTGATGCTACAATTTCAACATTCCCTTTAACTGAGGGAAGCATTCTCAACTTCTCTAATATTGTTCCTAAAGTATACAAACTTTGTCATGTGATAGAGGGCTGATTTTGAGAATGTCAACGTCCTTCTCATTCATAAAAATGCAATGATATCCTTCTCATTCATACAAATGAAATGGACCTTCACTACTCCCTTATATACCATGTCTCGAAAATAGTGGTACTTGATCTCAATGTGTTGTGACTCTTCATCATGGTCATCTTATGCATGTGATCAAACAATACTGGGAGTAGATTTCGAAGACGAACTACTTCAAAACTCACCAAACTAGCTACAATATACTCAACTTCTATAGTGTTGAGTGTGGTAGATGTCTATTTCCTACTTATCCATAATATCAAAGCATAACCCAAAAGTGAAGCATCATTTAGATGCATTATTCGTGTTTAGTGCACTCTCTTGAAATTGATCCTCGGAGAATTCTCTTTTCACAAACTTTGCTTATTTTTTCATCATGATTCTATATGCTATTAAAGCCTTGGCATCATTAATGATGTACCTACAAACATCATTAAGAGGTCATGAAATAAATTATTATGACCAAGTAAAAGACAAAAGTACAAGAGGCCTATCAAAAGAGCTATAATAATAATCATGGAAAAAATGTATAAAGTACTTGTCTTTTGAGGATTGTAGGGAATTGTCAGCGCCCTCTTGATCCTTTCCTTCTTGAAAAAATCATTGAAATCCATATACAATTTCTTCAAGATAGAAATTCTTATCATCATCCTCATCTTTTGTTATTAATGCATGTAACTTCACTTTTCTTCCTTGCACGAATTATATGAGCTAGGGTTTCTTTATCCTCAAGTTATCTATCCATGCCAAGGTCTCAATTGTAACTTGAGACATATTCATGTTAACAAGAACAAACTCCTAGTAGGATTCAACATTCTTTATTGTGTTCTTGGGTGTCTCAGGAATTTCACATTGAAGTCATAACTGTAATCTCCTCTAGAGTTTTCAAACCCCGTGCCTTACAAAATAACTTGTTGTGTAGGTTTGATAATTTCTCAAATCCATATGCAACTCCACATGTGTGATGAATTTTTCAACGATGTAATTTCTCTATTCCATTTATCAATCAATCAAGGATGCTCCATCTCAATCAAACTACCAATATCAGTCCAAACAAATGTATCAAGATAAATTATCCAAATTTCCCTTTGTAAGGCAATGTCCCTTTCATGCATTTAGTGCTACAATAAGTACTTATGGCCAGTAACATGAAATCACGATATAATTCCATTTGTGAACAACCATGTCCCACTATACCTTCCCTGATTGGAGGAAATTGTCATCAATTCCATTGTAGAGCCTTTCTTTGCATTGATAAGGTACTTTCTATACTACGTTGTTATTTTCCCTTGATGAGATGGGTGAGTGTGGACATTTAAGTAAAATGACAAAAATTGTTTTTTGATCCTTTTTTTGTTCATCGAAGCACTTCCACTAACTTGAAATTGTAGAGATGATTAAAACTAATCATGGAATTCCTTTCGTGTGACATTGAAGGATTAAGTCACGTTCTTTAGCAAGTAACTTGTTAGGTCCCTATTATAATAGTGTAATCCTCTTGTTGTTGTTAGTGTAGCCCCCTATTGTTATTGTTGTTCCCATGTATCCCCCATAAGTCAATATAAACAAGGTTAAAGAGTAGTCAGTTGATTTCCCTAGAAGGAAAACTTAGATTGGAATGTGGAAGAGTGAATTCCCTAACTATAGTTTGAATGAAAAAAAGTCTTAATATTGATGTCATGAAGAATGGGTTTTATGTCTATAAAAGGGGTTAATTTTCCATGATTAGGAGGAGGGTCAAATCCCTAGAAGCAAGCAATAATCCTCATATCTTCCATAAGAGGGTCGTGAAAAGCATCAGTTTGTCGGAAAAAAATCAGAAGGGGACCATAGCTAGCTTGTTGGCCTAGAAGAATTTGAAAGTTATCATACCCTTGAAAACGTAGTTTTGAATTACCGATGATAGTAGTCTAGCAAGGTTAATTTGAGGATGTTGTTGTACTATAAAGTGATTGTTGAGTATGCATTTTTTAATTAGAATGACCTTAACTTAAGAAATTTTGACCGAGACCTAGACCCAGAAGGATAGTAGAGTTGGGGAAACACTTGAAGTTGATTAGAAGGTTACTCCAAGGAGCTTTTGTCTCCTTAACAACAATAACAACATGGGTGATACATCAGAACAACAATAACAACATGCATGGTACATGGGAACAACAATAACAATAGGAGGCTACACTAATAAAAATAAAGGGAATAAACTAGTATTATAGGCACCTAACATACCTTTTCAATTTCATCATACTAACAAAGCCTTTTCTTTCTCATAAGCAAGTATTCTCTTTTAAGGAGACATAAGCTCCTCGGAGTAACCTTCTAATAAAATTCAGGTGTTTCCCCAACTCGCCTATCCTTCCAGGTCTAGATCTTGGTCAAACTTTCTTAACTTAAGGTGAGTGTAATTCAAAAATGCACACTCAACAATCACTTTATAGTATAACAACATCCTCAAATTAACCTTTCTAGACTACTATCATCGATAATTCAAAACTACATTTTCAAGGGCATGAGACCTTTCAAATTCTTCTAGGCCAGCAAGCTAGCTATGGTCCCCTTCTGATTTTTTTCCAACAGACTGATGATTTTCTCGATCCTTCTATTTATTTGTTGAGGCCTTTCAGCCCTCTTATGGCAGATATGAGGATTATTGCTTCCTTCTAGGGATTTGACCTCCTCCTAATCATGGAAACTTAAGCCCTTTTATAGACAGAAAACCACTTCTTCATGAAATCAATATTAAAAAAAAATTCATTCAAACTATAGTTAGGGAACTGACTCTTCCACCATCCAATCTAAGTTTTCCTTTTAGGGAAATCAAGTGACTACTCTTTAACATTATTTATATTGACTTATGGCTCCTCCTTAAAAATATTAGATTTGATACCATCTTGATTTTATAGGGAGAATCTAATATTCTAATCCGATAATTAATTTATAACGATTTCTTAATCAAGTTGCTTATATCACATGTAATATTAAGCAATTATAAATAGAAAATCTCAATACTAATGCAATAATCATTATAGCATAAAGAGAAAATCAAGCACAAAAGGGAGATAAAAAAATTGACCTAGGAAACCCAACTTTGAGAGAAAAACAACAATCTTTTCTTTGGAGAAATTCTTCAATTCAACAAAATGTGCAATTTAATTTTCAGTCAAACCGACCAAACTGATCTAATAAGTCAAACCTCATCAAATAGATCAATTTTCATCCTTCTTGTTTGTACTCATCATTTTGGTCAACCTTGGTCAATACAGCTGAAATTTGACCTCTCTAAGCTAACCAATAGGTTTGTTCAACCTACCTAGAATTTTGGTGAGCTACCTAGAACTTGCAAAGAAAAGTTTCGGTCAATCAATATGTCATTGTTTTCATACGTGTGAGGTCAATGTTGGTCAAAAGGTCGATAAACTTGGTTTCCACAGATAAACTTCTCCCTCATAAATCTCATTCTCTTTCCTAGACTCCTTCACATGTGTGAATAAAATATTACATTCTACTTTCATGATCTGAGTCGGTCTCCAAGTGATGAGGTCGAATGCAATTTTATAGTGTATTAGGTTGCCCCAAGTGGTGCATTTTTATGGTTGGGCTAACTTGATCTTTTGGATGTGAAATGAATATTTTGGAGGCAAATTAAATTCAAAATTTAAATGTTAAACTTCTTCCTTTTAATTTATTTTAAGGGTTCACCTAAGTAGCTAGGAATATTGACTGTAGCTACCTTAGAAACGAACAAAAATAATGTCTAAGTGTTATGAAACCAGCTCAAGAAAAGATAGAAAAGATAGATCAACACCTTAGAATTCAGCCTCTTCGAGGGGGCAACCTCCTTTACATTACATAAATGAACAATTCTTCGATGATACAAATGACAAAACCTCCTTTCTATATATAGGAGTCTAAGGAGTCACAATATAATCTAGACGACCTAACAATAATAATATAAAGCCACAAAAATAACAATAGAGGGATTCTATGGGGCACAGAAATAACAATATGGGGGTAATAGGGGCACACCAATATAAATAAGGGGTATAACTACAATAGTAATGGGGTAATCACTAGTATTATAGGGACCCAACATGCCCCTCTCCTTCAAAAAAGTGTTGTCCTCAACGCTTGAGCAGTTCTGGATACTTCTGCATAAAATTCTCATCCTCCCATGTGGAATCTTCAGCGGATAAGTTCTTCCACTTGATAAGATACTCTGAAATTGATCGATTTCGTAGTTGTCGAGTTCTTGTTTCTGTGACTGCTTCCGGTTCCAATATAATTTTTCCTTCCTCGTCAAGTTCTGGCAATATTGTTTGAACTGGGAGCTTGTCGCCTATAACCTTCTTTAAACATGAAACATGGAAAACTGGGTGCAATCGAGAAGCTGCAGGAAGCTCCAATTTGTATGCCATAGTACCAATCTTTTCCAACACCTTGTACGGACCATAATACTTTGGTGATAATTTATTATCCTTCTTAGCTTGCTTTAGGGACATTTGCTTATATGGTTGTAGCCGTAGGAATACCCAATCACCTACATCAAAACTTCTTTCACTGCGATGTTGATCTGCCTGTTGTTTCATTCTATTTTGTGCCAACACGAGGTTATCCTTTAAGAGTTGGAGGACTTGTTGTTGATGTTCGATGTGATGTTCCACTGCCTGAACCTTAGAATTTTCTCTTAAATATGATGTGATTGATGGTGGTTGGTACCCATAAAGTGCCATAAATGGGGTCATTTTTGTTGCTGTATGGAAGGAAGTGTTATACCACCATTCAGCCAGAGGCAACCATTTGACCCATTGTGTCTGTTTATCAGATACAAAGCAACGAAGATATCCTTCCAAACATTTGTTTACTATCTTAGTTTTCCCATCAGATTGAGGATGATAAGATGAGGTATGAGCTAACTGAGTACCAAGACAAGAAAATAATTATGTCCAAAAATTTCCAGTGAAAATGGGATCTCTGTCACTTACAATAATCTTTGGGTTTCCATGTAGCTTTTGAACTGTTTCCATAAATGCAGTATAAACTGTACTAGCTTTAAATGGATGTGATAATGCACAAAAGTGTGCATACTTGGTAAGTCTGTCAACTACCACCATGATGACACTCTTTCCCTCAGACTTGGGTAAACCTGTGATAAAATCCATTGAAACCTCCTCCCAATGTTGGCTTGGAATGGATAAAGGTTGTAATAGACCCGGTCTCTTAATTTTTTCAACTTTATTTTGTTGGCAAACCAAACATTCCGCCACAAACTTTTGAATATCTGATTTAAGGCCATCCCAAAAAAATTCCTTCTTAACCCTGTGGTAAGTTTTTAAAAATCCTGAGTGCCCTCCTAAGGGAGAAGTGTGCAATTCCATAAGAATCTTTTGTCTTAGCTGGGAATTCTTACAGAGGTATAAGTGATCTTTGTACCATAACGAATCATTTTGCCAGCTAAATGTATCAGAAGTACTGGAATCTTGTTGTAGCTTTCGAATAAGTGCCCACACTTCTTCGTCATTCTTCCATTCCTCCTTTGCTTCGTTTATCCAATCTGGTTGGATAATAGAAATGGCACACAACAATGCTTCCATATCCTCATCCTTTCTTGAGAGTGCATCTGCCACCACATTTTGCTTCCCTTTTTTGTAGATGATTTCAAAGTCATAACCCAACATCTTGGTGACCCACTTTTGTTGCTCTTCAGAGGATAATCTTTGTTCTAAAAAGTATTTAAGGCTATCATGATCCGTTTTTACCTTGAAGTGTCTTCCCATTAGGTAAGGTCGCCATTTCTTAAGTGCATGGAGTATTGCCAACATTTCCTTCTCATAAATAGCTTTGCTTAAAAACTTTCCCTTGATTGGACGACTTTCAAAAGCAATGGGTCTTTCATCTTGCATTAGAACAGCACCAATTCCATTTCCTGAAGCATCACATTCCACAATAAAGGTTTTTGTGAAGTCCGGTGTAGCTAAGACCGGTGCTTGGCACATTGCCTCTTTAAGATGTTTAAAGGCCTTTGTTGCTTCCGGAGTCCATGAAAATGAATCTTTCTTCAATAATGTTGTTAGAGGTGCTGCTATTCTCCCATAATTCTTAACGAACTTGCAATAATACCCTGTCAACCCAAGAAATCCTCGCAGATGCTTTATGGATGTGGGGATTTTCCATTCCTTAATGGCTTTAATTTTGCTAGGGTCTACCTTAACTCCTTCATGAGATACATTATGACCCAAAAATTCCACCTCCTGGACTCCAAAGAAACATTTGGATCTTTTTGCATATAATTGTTTCTCCTCCAATAGTTGTAGCACCTTGTCAACATGTTCAACATGATCCTTCCAAGACTTGCTGTAGATTAGTATATCATCAAAAAATACTAACACAAATTTTCTAAGGAATGGTTTGAAAATTGAATTCATCAAACCTTGAAATGTTGAAGGTGCATTGGTAAGGCCAAAAGGCATGACCAAAAATTCATAATGACCCTCATGAGTTCTAAATGCCGTTTTTGGAATGTCTTCAATCTTCATTCTGATTTGATGATATCCCGAACACATATCCAACTTGGTGAAGTAAATTGATCCATGCAATTCATCCAGTAATTCATCAATGACAGGAATGGGGAACTTATCTTTAATAGTGAGCTTGTTGAGCTCCCTATAATCTGGACACATGCGCCATGATCCATCCTTCTTGTGCACCAATACTACTGGAGCTGAGAAAGAACTTTGACTCGGTTGAATTATACCAGCCTTTAGCATTTCTGCAACCATACGTTCAATTTCACTTTTTTGGACATATGGATGTCTGTACGGCCTGATGTTTGGAGGAACACTTCCTGGAATCAGATGAATAGCATGATCATGATCACGCAGAGGTGGGAGACCTTTGGGAGTCTCAAATACCTTGGAATGATTGTCCAGGACTTTTTGGAGATTTGGAGAAATAGATGATTCCAATGTGGAAACATCTAGCGAACATAATTGTGCAATTACACCTCTTTGCTCCTTTTTTAGAAGCTTTGTCATGCCATTAGAGCTGATTATCTTTTCTGGTTTCCCTACAATACCCCTTAATTCAACTTCCTTTCCTTCCACAGAAAATTTCATGAAAAGTTCTTGAAAATTAAAAGCTATTGTACCCAAGGATTGTAGCCATTGGACTCCTAGTACAACATCAACACCTCCCATTGGAATGGAAAGCATTGGGCTAGTCAATACATATTCTCCCATGGATAGCTTGATATTATGGCACTTTCCAAAACAATTTATTGTTCCTCCATTTGCAATCATCACTTGACACTCTGGTGCTGGATATAGGAAGCAATTCAATTCTTTTGCTACCCTACAATGAATAAAATTGTGGGTGCTTCCTGAATCAATCAACACTATTACCTTTTTCTTCTTGATTTGTCCTTCTATCTTGATGGTTTGAGGAGTGGTAATTCCCGCCAATGCATTACAAGATATGGTCGGATTTATTTGTTCTTCATCTAGTCTTTGTTCCTGGAATATATCCTCTTCTTTTGACCTTTCTTGCTCCTTTTCTTCTTCCTCTTCACAATCTATGTAGAATAATTTCTTCTCAGCACACTTATGACCTTTTGTGTATTTGCTATCACAATTGTAACAAAGCCCTTTTGCTCTTTTTTCTTCCAATTGTTGTGGTGTCAACCTTGTAGGTTGTGGAAGACTATGGGCAACAACACTTCCGTCTTTATAGTTGTGAATGGTATGCTTCCTAGTTGCCATAATTTTGCTTTCCATTTTTCTTGCTAACCTAAATGCCTTCTCTAATGAATCAGGTCCCCAAAGGCGCACATCATGTTGGATATTATCCTTTAAAGACCCTATGAACACATAAATCCTATGCTCCTCTGGAATATCTTTTACCCTTATGTTCAATTTTTGGAACTCCTCAATGTGCTCCATTATTGAACCCTTTTGTTTGAGACTTATCAATTGGCTAAAAAAAGTGTTGCTTTTTGTATCCTCATAATGTGCTATCAATTCTTCCGTAAAAATTGCCCAAGTGATAAATTGTTTACGAGAACAAAGCCATTGATACCATACAAACTGATTTGGTTCCAAATATAAAGTTTCCATATGTACCTTTTGTGTGTTTTGCACATTATTGAGATCGAAGAATTGCTCCATCTGTAATATCCATGTGGCGGGATCCTTGCCATCAAACTTCCTCATATCGATTTTTGGAACATGGTGAGTCTTCGATCCAACATTAGAGTCTATGGAATCATGATTAACATTTCTTTTGTTCTCATCATGAGTTTCCTTTAGTACTCTTTCACCCTTAGTGACCATTTCTTGTAGCAACTTATTCATATTTATCTTCAATTCTTCCATCTTATCATCCATGACATCAATTTTAGCATCCATGCCATTCACCTTAGCTTCCATGCCATCCATCTTAGCTTCTACGCCTTTCTTTAAACAGTCCATCTTAGCTTCTACACCTTTCTTTAAACCATCCATCTTAGCTTCTACATCTTTCTTGAAACCATCCATCTTAGATTCTGTTCCTTTTTGTGCAAGGGATAGTTGTTGCACTTGGTCTTGTAGTTTTGATATATCATGTTGCATTTCTTCCTCTTCTTCATGAGTCCTGATAGAGCTTTCAGGTTCCTTACTATGTGTTTTCATTTTCTTTCCTCGGGGCATCAGTTACCAATAATAATGCTCTACTATGCCCTTTGAATTCCTTCAAAAAAAAATTTCAAACCAAGCTTAAGCAAAAATTTAAAAAAATCTACACACCTTTTTTCACTTTGTAGGAGATTGATATTGCCTCTGATGTATCTCTGTACTTTCCAATCATCTAGTTCTAAAGTTGTGACCTGTATTAGCTCTCTGTGTCCTCTTTCCAATGCCACCAGTCTGATCCAAATTGGATTCTCCAAGAAAGAGTTATGCACAATCTCCCAAGATGACCTGATTATAGACCTTTCCAGAAGAGTGAACTTGTATGAAGTGCCACGTGTACAATTTTCGACCTTTGGTTCTGAAAAAGATATACAAGAAACTACAGTCCGTCCTCTTTCTGTACCTTCTTACGAAATTTCAATCCGATCCCCAGAGAGAAAGTTATGATGATTTTCTCTAGGTCACCTGTTTTGAATGTAATTCAGGAGTCTGTAAAAAGACCAACTTTCTCAGAGCATATCTCCGCAAATATCGCGCGAAAAGATCTGAAATTCGGACCCAAGGTTCAGCGCGATTTCTTCTCAAATGGGTTTTTTTTTGCGACTTCTGAAACGTCACAGAAAAAAGTTATAGCGAAAATGCCACGATGACCTGTTTGGAGCAGCGAAACCCTAGAATCCAAAGCTCTGATACCAAATGTTATGAAACCAGCTCAAGAAAAGATAGAAAAGATAGATCAACGCCTTAGAATTCAGCCTCTTTGAGGGGGCAACCTCCTTTACATTACATAAATGAACAATTCTTCGATGCTACAAATGACAAAACCTCCTTTCTATATATAGGAGTCTAAGGAGTCACAATATAATCCAGCCGACCTAACAATAATAATATAAAGCCACAAAAATAACAATAGAGGGATTTTATGGGGCACAGAAATAACAATATAGGGGTAATAGAGGCACAACAATATAAATAAGGGGTATAACTACAATAGTAATGGGGTAATCACTAGTATTATAGGGACCCAACACTAAGACACTGAATTTTTTGGGTTCAACTGTAGAGGAGGAAAATAAGTTTTTTTTTTAAATAAAATTTAATTTTTTTTAAAGGCATAAAAATTTATTGGAATTAATTTGAATGAGGAATAGGTTAATTACTTGAGGCTTTGAAGTGACTAATAAGAGTGGCATCTAGTAACAGTAAAAGTCCTTTATCATAGGATGTGTAGATAAGTGGTTATCCTTGTATATCATCTTAAATATTGTATTGAGTTGTGGTTATAAATATCCATAGATAATATGATTATTTCTTGGATGAAGCAAATGTGTATGAGTATATATGTGGTTTTTATTCCAAATATCATAATGAGTTGTGTTATAAAGCTCCAATAAACAATATGATTGTCATGTCTTCAGCAGTGGTCATTATAAATACTACAACAAGATGGTTTATAAAGTTCCATAGGAACTATGTTTTGGTTCCCAACGATCTTGTTGGTTATAGGTCTCATTGAACATCAAGGATGATGTTCCCCTAAGGGGCATGGATCTGCAACAACCCTGGATTAAAATTTCATGTAATAAGGTTAATAAAGGCAAACTAAGACCAAGGTCATGGGACACATATTCCAAGTTGATTGTTAGGAGAAACATCCTAGTGGGTGTCACTTTCAGTTATTATGGCTAAATAGATTAGCAAAGGCTTTGGAAATGTAAAGTGGAAATTATTTTCATTTATTTATGAAGATAAAGGAAAATAGGAGAAAAGGGAGATGAAGGGTAACATATTTTCATGAGAGGGAAATTGAAGGGAAAATAGAGGAACTTGAAGAAAATAGAGGCCTCAAGAATAAAAAGGCTTCTTAGGATCAGTTCATAGTATTTGTCACTTTAGTTTCGGGAATTGGTTTTAGAGAGGAGAAGAGCACCAAGATGAGAAAGGAAGCAAAGGAAGTAAAGGAAGGACAAGAAAGAAAAAGAAAGCAAAGGAAAGAAAGGATCAAGTAAGGAATAGTTGGATCAAGCATCTACAATGGGATTACTTGTAGGTATAAAGTTGCATTATTATTTCCTTGCTAGTTTTGGCATGCATGGTACATGCATGTGTGCATTAGGTTATCTTGTTGTCATTAGTATGGGTTTTGTCTAGTTTAATAGTTGTTTAAGCCTTGCCTTGCCATTTCCGGATAACCATGGTGTGATGGGATTCATTCTTGGTTGAGCTTTAGATTGTCGAAGGTTTTGGATCTGGGTCAGGTGTTCTCAAGAAAATCCCAAGGGTTGGGGGTGGAGATGGGTTTCTCTGGGAATCCCTCAATAGTTGGGTAAAGACAAGAAAATTCCTGAAGGGATGGTAAAGGAATTCTAATGCATCCAATATTGGTTTGGTTTATGATCTCAAGACTAATTTAGGTGAGATCATAGTAGCGTGAGGTTGGAGGTTGTTTAACCTATGGATTCCTTTGGTTGTTTATGTCTTGGTTTATACCATGAGGTCCCACATTCATGCTTGGAATATGGCATAAAGGTGACTGGTTGCAAGAAATATTTGGTTCAGCTCAATCTATGGTCAAGTGGTTCATGGAAGTCCATAACTTGGTTGGCTTTTGAATATGTTAATATGTTTCTTTAATAGCTGTTATATCATTCTTATTAATCTAGTTATATGAAAGTTATAAGCATGGTTCTATACCAGATTCTAGTCATGGCTCTTATCATGTTTTATTGGTAAATTAATGGTTATTGAATGCATGACCTAATAGATGTTATGGAGTCTACTTTGAGAGGGCATTAGACCTTCTTTATTGTTCTTAGATAAGTATCAGAGTTGTATCTTCAGATATACATTAATGAAATATATATTTCATGTTCCCAATATGTTCGACGAAATGAATGTCATGATTAGGCTTGGTTGGGTAAATTTTGTGGCTCAAATTTGTATATCCATATTTTTCTTGATTTATTTTATTATTTTGGAAAGTCTCATTAAGTTCTAGGAAGTGGTCTGGAGACAAGCCCTTAAAAGGTGCTATGAATTCTGAGGTCACAAGATTAGAACTGAGAAATTGGGATTGCAGTCGCTACCTTGCAAGGTTATGAACAAGACTGGAGGCCTAAAGTCTCATGGATACAGTATTATTCCTACTGCTCAAAGTCTTAGTCAGTGAAAAAGCAATCTGACTGAGGGTTTGGGCACCTAGAGTGGTGGTTTACCTCTTGGAGGTCCTGTAACTCCCGAGGAAGGTTAGTAAGGTTTCATTTTGTAAACCCATTTCCTTAAGGTGAACTAGGAGGTTGAATCATGTCATAGTAGCCCTCGGGTCATGTTTACCCTAGCAGGCTAGTGAAAGTGGGTAGATATGGGAGGGCTGATTACACATAGACTCATCTATAAGGTCAAGAAATGACATGGATGGCTCTACATCTACATCAATAATATCATCTCTTGTTTTAGTATTGGCAGGGATGGGAAAGTCCCTTGATTTTACAAAGGAAACATCTTCATAAAATGTCACATCCTCACTAAAGTCAATGTTACTCTAACTTGTAAATACTTCTTCATGAGTCTTGTCTCTCAATGCTTGATGACAACTCGTATTTTGGACCTCAACAAAAATATACGTAGATTCTCTCCATAGAAACATTCAAAGCCTTTAATCATGAATCTTGGCTTTGGATGCTTCCATGATGGACTTGTTCTTCCTCTCACTAACTACATTTTATTAAGGGTTGGATGCAACAATCACCTCCCTCTTAATCCCGATACCTTTGCAAAATTATATAAAGTCATTTGAACTATATTCACCTACATTGTCAGTCCTCAAGATCTTAATTTTCTTTCCAGTTTCATTTTCCACAAGAGATTCGAAATCTCTGAACATGTTAATGGTGTAATCCATGGTCTTCCAATAGAAGATCCAAGTCTTATAGGAGAATTCAGAAACAAATATCACATAGTACAAGTGTCCTCCAAGAGATGACATTGGAATGGATAAATTGAAGAATCTCATTTCATTTGCTCATACTAGAACATAATGGTCCCTTGACATTCCTTCCACTCGCACATCCTTGAAATACACCTTAATCTTTGGAATCCCCTTAATCTAGGGAATCCTCAAAACCATCCTGCTCAAATCAAGCAAAGCATTGTCTTCAAAGATGAGAAAATCTAATGTGCCAAAGCTCACATTGATTATTGGTATGATGGAACAATTCTTGAATTGGTCATCCAAAAACTCTGTGTAGGTTTTCATTTCTAATACCAAGTGTGAAGGTTTCTCTTAATTTATATCTCCTTGGCCAATAAAGTACCTTTCCATTAATGAATGAAACTCTACACTCTTTTCTTCCATAGAAAAAATGGAGACAAGATTCCTCTCCAGGCTCGACACATACAACACATCATGTAGATGAATGGATTGACAATATTCCAAAAGAAAAGAAACATATATAGATTCTATGAAAGGATGAGTAAAATTATCTCCAAGTATAATTTTCAAATTAGTGTCCCTCTCAACCAAATTTGAGAGGACTTCATGATACCTAGTAAATTGTTAAGATGCCCCAATATCCTCGAGCCAACTATTAATGCTATATAAATATGAGCTAGAAAGAATAGCTAAAAGATAATATTCATATTGAGTTTTAGCAACATTATTATATACCTTGTGTTCTTCGACATCTTTTGAGATTTTTTGGACACTTAAACACTTGCATGGGTAGCAGGACCTCTTCCTCTCCTTTTATTGTTGAAATTGTTATTACTACCATTGTTGTTGTTATTGCTAGGCCTTTGAGCATTTCTTCTATCAGGACAATCTCAGTAAATGTGGAAAAAATTGTCACACATGTAGCATTGGACTTTGGACAAGTCCCTTCTATTATTATTGAATGCTAGATTTGGCTAATTCTTTGACTTCCATTTGAAATGTTTCATTTCCCTTTTCCTTTCTTGACATAGGCTAAAAATGTGGTAGGTTCTCCTTCCTCTTGTCTTTCAATTCTTCCTCTAGAGATGAGCCTAGATTATTCTTGAGTGCAATTTCCCAAAATATCATCAAACGGAGGGAGCTTGTTCCTGCAACTAATGCTTGTAATGAATGTATCCTAAGACATGGGAAGTCCTTCAAGGGTGATATGCACAATATCTCTATTATCTATGACGTCTCCAATAAAATGAATTTGATATCTTTTTTTAGAGATCCTCATGAAGTAGGTTGTAATATATTGAGGATTTTTTATCTTGATGTAATGAAGTTGACTCCTCAAGGAAATGACTTAGTTGATATTGTTGACCTCATACATATCAGTTAATTTATCATACATCTTTTATTTGGACTTGGCATTTGCATTGGAATTCTCAGGAGCTTCAATTACTTGGCCTTGCACATATTCCATCACATATTTCTCTTCAAGAGTAAGATCCAGTCTACCCCACCATGTTGAAAATTTGGAGGCATCATCCAACTTCTCTTCAATCTTGAGGTAGGAGGTAGTCATCTTGTCCAAAAGGGTTAATCCCCAATTAGAAATTAAAGTGTCTCAAATAGGTGTTATCTTCTCTCCAAAGGCTACTCTTCACCTGAACTCTGATACCATGTTATTTTTTCACATTGTTTTATTCTAATATAACCACTTAAAAAAAAATCATCCAATTTCATTCACCCTAGGGATAGTTAAACAATTATTGATAGAATAGTAAATACTAATGTATAATAGAAGATAGCCAACGATAATGATACACATTTATTTTGGTGAAAGACCAAGGAAAAACCCCACAAGGGATAAAAATTAGAACCAATTCTTGTTCTTATGTTAGTCACCCAGTGTTCAACATGAAATACATAGTACAAATAGTACATCCATAAACTAGTCAAAGTCAATGCTTTGACTCTCCAAGTCAACCAATCCAAAACTAATAAATAATGAGAAAGAAAGTCAAATCTAATAAAATATATTGGTCTGCAACATAGGGCCATAATTCATCCTCTAGAATCCTAGTCAAACTAATTCAAGAAACCTCCTGAAATTATCATTTAAAATCGTAATCAACTATGTGTTCAATGCCTTGAAAATAGTGTAGTCAACTCAGAGAATGTTCCTAGAATGTTTGGCCTCATGTCTCAAACAAAATATCAGTCAAGTAGTCTTTCAATTATTCGATCAACAGAGACAGAGTTGATCATAATTAAACCTTAGTCAAAGAGCCAAGAATAGAGATGAATATCCAATCAACTCTAAATCCCCAAAGTTTCATAAATAGATCAACCTCCAAGATAGTACACAAACTCAGTCAAAATAGAATCAAATAACCCATGTCAACACTTCCAAAATGAAAAAATTCAACTTTTGTCAAACGAAAGGGAGCCTCCTTCTCATTCACATGTGTGAACTCATCCAACAATTTACGAGATGATTTGATACTTGATGTGATGTGCCAAATGAGGATTCAATGAGGTCTATTTAGATGTGTTAGGAAGGCCAATTTCTCTTGTGGGGCATGTTATAAGCCATTTTGTCACATCTGGTCAATAAGCCTTCAAATATGATCATTGAAATCCTTTGAACACTTTTTCATCCTCCATATAGAAATCCCTAAGCATGGCTCTTTCTAAACCCTGAGTTTGCACATGAAAGCACCTTGTTTCATTCATTTTAAGGACCAGCACACCCTGGCCCCTTAGTAGCCAACAATGACTACCAGGTTTCCCTACTCTGCACCTAGGAATTAGGGAAAGGAAAAAGAATCTTGAATATTCCTCTTCCATAAGCTTCCAGGATATGTTGTAACTATTTACTAATAAATTTCTTGAATACTATCCTATCGTACCTTAGATTTTTTCATCCCTTATCCCTTGAGCTCATCCTCCATCAAGAGTGGATCTCAAGCCCATATTGGTAAATGGATAAGAATTCATGAACTGCCTCTCCTTCCTATATATTTACCTCATTCCACAAGCACATGATTGGTTGTTGTTGGCCTTTTGAGAGTGATTCTACCTTTATGTTGTTGATGTGAGAGATATATTTCGACGCATTAGGGTGATTAGAGGTGAATTTTGTGAAAATGAAACGATAAGTCAACTTTGAGTAGCTCTTGTACAAGATCACCTCTATTTTTGGTTATAACTCACTCCATTCTATTAATGAAAAACTTTTTTGGTTTTCATATATGTGATGTTATGTTTTCATATATTTCATACCATGTTGATCTATTTAATAAAGTGACGAGATGATGTTGCATAGGTCCCGTAGATCCTTGGTTTTTGTTATCTGACAGTGCAGGTTATAATTATGGTGATCGGAGCTAGGATTGGAGCATATAGGCCAAGGAAGGAGAGAAGCATATGACATATTTCAGGTAAGCTTCATCTTGTTATCTATTTACTTTAAGGAAAACGTTAGTCTCCTTGTCTTGTTGTTGTTCTAGGTCAGTCTACCACGCCTAGGGAAGATACCTCTGTCCACAGACGTAGATTCGACATAACAAATTGGTGACCATGCTAGGGAATGGTGTATTAAATTGGTGGTTTCTTTGTCCATTTTGATTGTATTACCTCTTATTTTAACCTTTAATATCTTATTCTGTCAAGAACAAACCCAACAAGACCTTTCAATGAGTCTCAATTGTAATCCTTGTGTCAGAAATTTGCATCTCTAGACCAACACATCGTCTAGTCTCGTGATAGAGTGTTTCACCCTAGCTGAGCCTTCTTTGTGCCTGCGTTGCATAGCAATAATACCTCCTTTTCACCTGCATTGGCCTCTGTTCATGCACAAATTTTATTTTGTCTTGATTTTCTCTCTAATTAGCCTTGTTCCAACTGCTCTTCCTCGAGTATTTTAGTGTCTTGTCATCTCTCTTAAGCCTCCATTTGGTTTGCTTTCATTTTTAGTGCCTTTGGTAAGGATTTGTTTATATATTCTTTTTTTTATCATTAGGTCATTTGCAAACTGATTTTTTTTTATCATTGAGTGCTTAGATGAATTTATGTTTTAGCCATCATTTTGAAAAGTTTGTTTGAATCAGTGATTAAACTTTGCATCTTAGTTTTCTTCATTTTTGGAAATTAAGTGGTTTGAAAACATAAATGTTTTCTTATAGATCTAAGGTTTTGTATGTGAAATTGTAATTCCCTAGTGTGAAATTGCATATTTTTTCTTTCATTATGTATGAGTGTTGATCACCTTTAAGTGTCATCTCTTTTGATTTTTGAATTTTTCACCCGATTTCAGTTTCATTCCTCTCTTCATGAAATCTTAGATTACATTTGATTTCATTGGAATCATCTTGTGTTTTTTTTAAGAATTATCTTGCGCAGATCACATTTGCATTGTTACAATTCTCATTTTCACAAGAGGAAAGGAAATTGTGTGTAGATTACATTTTAATAGTTTTCAAGGGAATCATGCATAGATTACATTGCATGGTTTGACATATTTTAATGCTTTAAATTGAATTAGAATAGTGAAATTGAAAGATCTAGTTATGAAGCTCTTGTTTGATGCATACTTGATTGTTGCATCATTGTTTGCACTTCTTCCCTACACTAGATAAATTTCATTGAAAATGAAAAGAGTTTTTTTTTTAATATTAGTTGCATCATAGTTGTGTTCAAGTGAGATCAAGTTTTGAACCTTGAAACTCAAATCTAATTCAAGATCAACTCAAAAATTTACTGAATTAACCTAAGGATCATTTGAAACTTAACGACGAGCATATAGGTCTAGGCTAGAGACGTGTTCCAGTGTCGTTAAACATAGGAGCTGTCATTTTTTTTAGCATTTCAATCCAAGGGTGATACCATGTTCCATGTACATAAGTGTATATGATCATTCTCCGCGTACCTTTGGGTATATCGGATGTCACTCAATGCATGAGAAGTATATGGGAATGCTCTCATCAAATTATTATGCATTAAACAACATTAATACAGACTACACTTCCATGTACTATCGAGTATATTTTTGAAGTCCACCCTAGGTTTCTATCCATCCATAGGTAATCGATTTGGTCACCTTGTACACCGTGATACACTAAACACATAATTCATGGTGATTTTGTACACGTATGATAGGTCCTTAGTTCTCCAAGGTGTATATTGCAGTTCATAGTTGCTTGGTAAACCTTTTTCCTTGCTTACCCTTTTTTATTTATATTTTCTACTATTTTCTAAAATGAATTAATTGACTATGGAAAAACAACCTCTTCGTGGAAAAACTCGTTAGTAGATCGTAGGTTGAGTCTAATGGAAATAGTTCCCAGGTCCACCAATCAAGGAAATCCATCTGATGTGAATCCTAGTCTTTTTCCTTCTTTTGGAAATATTGGTTCTCTTTACATGGCGATGTTGTCCCTTCCCGGATTTACCTATGGTTTTCCAATTTGGTTATTTTGACCTCTTTGGTTCTAAATGTCCAAACTGATTCTCAACCATGTTCTCCTCCACCTAAAACATATCAACCTCGAGATGATCCTAAAATTGACCCTTTGCCTTCTTCGCTCATTCAATATTCTTCCTCTTCTGCTCGTGAAAGCCTAAAATTTAGTAACCAGGCGGATAAGAAGAAGAATAAAAGGAAGGTTAACAAGAAGAAAAATAAGTAGGGTATAAACCAAGCAACCATTACTATGAATGCAACTAGTATGGAGGAACCTTTCAATCAGTCCCATAGAACTAAATTTCCTTGCAAGTTATGTAAGGGTGACCACCTTCTTAGAGATCCTTGCGGTATTCCCAAGATATTAGAAGTGTGGTCCACAGGCTCACATCGACCTTTTTCATTAGCCTCTGGAGATCATGTTGGTGGTAAACTGTCACCTACTGACAGTAAGGTCCATGGTAAAAAGAGTAAAATCAAATTTCCCTATACATTATGTGAAGGGAATCATCCTATTAAAAGTTTTCCTTATATGGATGAAGCCTCAAAATTGTTTTAAAACCTTCTCAGCCTCGTCTTCTAGCTGGCTATCAAACGCTTTCTCCCAATCCTCAACTCATTGATGAAGTGATATATCATAGTCTAGTCAATCTAATTCTCTCTAAACGTGAATCCCATGAGTCCATTCCTGACCAACCATTGGTTGAGAAAATGGTTGAATCGATTATACCTTCCATTGATTGTACCTTTCCCATAGAGAGTGAACTTAATAATGCTCAGTTTCTTCTCATTTCTTCAGATTCCAATGAATGAGGGGATAGTTCTCATGTTACAAAAACACATGGAGGAAATCCTCCCACTCCCACAACACTCGAGAGTAGTTCTCTCTTTCCCATAGTATAAGGGGGTAGTTCTCCCATTCTTCTATGGCACCCCCTCCAAGTATCATGGTCACTTCCTTTGATTGGAATCGATTAGCGTCATATTGTCTTCCTCCTTACGTGCCCTTCCAGATCAAAGTACATTCTTATAATGTGGTTGCACCGATCACAATAATATATGAAGGAATATATGTTAGTATTATGTCCTCAACTACTTGGAAAGCTTTAGGTTCTCCACAACATGTGCCCATTACCCATAATTTATTGGCTTTTAATAGAGGAACCAATCAACCATTAGGGATCCTTCTTTAGTTACCTATTACTTTGGGAGGAAATACTATCTATATCGATGTGATTGTAGTCTAAATCCCTTTTGATTTTCACTTTCTCCTTGGGTGTGGCTATGTTTATGTCATGGGAACTCTTGTGTCTTCACTCTTTCATGTCATGTGCTTCCCACATGAAAGCATGACCATTGACCAACTTTCATTTGTTGGTCCTAATTTAACTCATAATTAATAAGCATCCCTAAATGGACCTTATATTCAATTAGTATCTACCCGGCCATAGATTAATTATGTGGCAACCTATCCCATTCACGTACCTACTAATGAAGATTAGCCTTTCACTATTTCCTTAACTTGTTTCGACCTAGATCTAGTAGGTGTATGGTGAATCATTTACTTGGGGCATTGGAGCCTGATATTTCCATTACATCCCTTAATATATATCCATTCTAGAGTGTTTTTCTCCCATATGATGAGAACCTTTTGGAAGTCATGGCCTTCTGCAGGTCATGATCATGGTTCGTGGATCAGATTTTATTGTCTTGTGTTAATCTCCTCAAAAAATGAATTAAGGTGTCAGAGTAGAGTTATTTTTCTTGTGTCAAGACCATTAAAAATTGAAACAAGGTCGAGAGAAAAGTTCTTTTTCTTTTGTCAACGTCGTTAAAAAATGAAACTAGGTCTAGAGCAAAGTTCATTATCTTATGTCAAGCTTGTTAAAAAAATGAAACAATGTGTCATGAGCATAGTTATGTTCCACTGTCAATCTTGTTAAAATATGAAACAAATCCCCTTCCAATTTGATTATTTGATTAGATCTCGTAAATCCCCAGTCGAGTCTTTGACTTGATCTCATTAATGAACCTTCATTCCATCTACCTGTTATTAAGAAATAGTCTACTTAGATGAATGAAATGAAGCTTGGGGGGCATGTACCTCGAATTGAGTCACAATGCAGGGAGCATGCAAACTTATTTCAAGCACAGTTTTCCTCTATTTCAAGCTTGTGTAAAAACGAAACCACTCTCGACCATATTCTTTCTCATGTTTCAAGCTTGTGAAAAAATGAAACCATATTCAAGTATTATCATGCATAGTTTCCCATGTTTTAGGCTTGTGTAAAAATGAAACCATTCTCATCTTATCTATCATGATTACCATTTTTTCTCATCCTATTTTTTCGAGACAAGCCTTGGTTTTCTAATTGCATCATTACCATATACTTGGACAATCACATGCTTTCACTTGGTTGTTTTACCTAGTCTTGATGAACCGCTGCAATGAGTGGTCTCATAAGCCAAACTCTTGACCTTTGCATGTGTTGAGCACTTCCATCATGACTAGAACCAATTTTTATCCCTTCATTCCACTCATTCCTCTAGGAGAAGTCCTCTTTCAACTCTTTTTAGACTCCCAAAATATGAAAATATTGTCGAGCACTTGTCTTTTCGAGCTCATTAAAGTAAATTAAAAGACATCTTTTCAGTATAAGTTTAACTCTTTTCCGAACTGAGATAGATTAACTACGAAAAAGGAATACCTTAGTCGAACATGGTAAGAGGTTCTCCTAAGTATCATTTTCTACCTTCTCATAGTCAAGAGAATATCTACGAAAATGAGCCTTTGGAGTTTTCTTTTCTCCTCTTTTTCAATTTTTTTGAACATGAAAAATATGTTGAGTTATACCTTTGTTGGACTCATTAAAATATCAAACATTGATGGACTCACCATTTATCATAGGACCGAAGAACTCCTTCTCTAGGTTTGTTAAATATTCTTAGATTGATTCATCTGAAGAATGAAATTATAGATCAAGTATATGTTATCCTCCTCAAGCTTATTATAAAATAAATAGGTACTAACCAGTATGGTTGGAGAAATTGGGAAAACATGGTATTTCATTTTTTAATGGAAATGAGTCACTCTTGAACACGACACTCTTCCACCGCATATCCATGGCTATTGGGTTGGGAAATATTCTTGTCTTTTTATTGAACATACGGTTTCAAAGCCTCCACTTTTGGTTTTAGCTCAATGTTGCCAAATCCATTCAGTGTCGCTGTTGTATTCAAGAGAACTTATTCAGCTAGTATTTTCCCTAACACTCTTAAGCCTTCATCCCATGTCTACCTTTCCTAATCTAGCTCTGTATCAGCAACATTCTGATCATTCTATCTCAAATCATGATACCTGTTTCATGTCATTCATGGGGGATACATCAAGGCCCTCTTGCGACTTGCCACCTCCTATTGACATCAAATCCTTATCCATGGAGTTGACTAAAAAGCACTCCTTCATACCTTGGAGTTTTCATACATCAATGGCATGTTTCCTCACTCTCGGTGAAAGGTTTACATCATTGACCTTCGACTGAAATATTTTCTATGGTGTTTGACATCAACTCATTTATTCACACCATATGGATTTTACTAGAATAGCTTGATAGCCATTAACATCATCGATGGTTTCTCTCATGCATGTTAACATATTACATCATTATCCGTCATCAGATGGTGTCTACCATGTTCGACCTTAGTTCATTGATTCACATGGTTAGAATTGTACATTGGTTGGTCATGTGAATGAGATAGAATACCTCAAATCTAGTTTCATCCATATGTGTTTTCGTTTCAGCAGTAATACAATATCACAATGCATGATGGCGATGATTATAAAGACAATAATCTAGTCATGGGTCCACCATTTGTATTATGTGGATGTGTCTTTTGATAATTGTAGATGTAATATTATCTTATGTTCTGAGTATGTGTATGGATCCCTTAGAAAAGATGTCACGATGTAAATGTATTGTAACATATGATGATCTTGTCAGTTGTTCTTGATCCCGACTTGTCACAAGGTAAAGCACTTCAGTCATCAATTCTCATCTGTGACTTTTTTGCTTTATGGGGCAATCTGTTATAGTCCATTTTGTCACATCTAGTCAGTAGACCTTTAAACATGATCATTCACATCCTTTGAAAAGAATTTCATCCTCCCTACACAAATCCCTAAGCATGACTCTTTCTAAACCTGAGTTTATGCCTAAAAGCACCTTATTTAAGTCATTTTAAGGACCAACGCACCCTGGCCCCTTACTATCCAAGGTTGACTATGAGATTTCCCTACTCAGAACCTGCGTTGATCACCAACACGTTGCTCAGTGTTGAGGGTATTTGTCTAGTCAATTTAATGTATTAAATTTCTCTACATAAATTATCAATCCGGGTATCGTAAACTGATGAAGTGTGGTGCACCATATGTGCTTAGTTAACCTTTTTCTTACTTTGTTGTTTTATAGATTTTATTTTGTTTTTGGGTTTTGTTTTTGTTGGTTTCCTAAAGTGTCTAATGCAAATGGAAATCCTATTCTAAGGTCTTAAGAATGCCTTTAAAGGACAAGTATGGATGTAGATTTCAAGAAAAAGTCTATGTCCCTAATGGTAATTTCCAAAACTTAGCACTTCAAAAGATCTTAAAACATGTTATTGATGGAGTTAGTACTTAAACAAAAGTGTAAATATGCAGCTACTTCAATCAAAATAGAATGCAACAACCAATCAATGAGCTAGTGACTATGAAAGTATCCTTGCTGCTGTATAAAAAGAAAACTGAACTTAAAGCAATTCAAAAACTGTAAGCAAAGTAAACTAAATCATATTACATCAACTCATATTCTGACCCCTCACCATTCGACTCGCTCTGGCTATAGGAGGTAATCATAAACACATTGAGCAATCTGATATCTAATTTGCATAAAATGAAACTAATATTAAACTACACATTCATACTTCAATCCCTCACCATTCGACTCACTCTGGCTATAGGAGGTAACTAAAAATGACATGAGCAATTCAATAACTAACTTGCAGAAAAATAAACTAATATCAAACTACGCATTCATACTTCAATCCCTCACCATTTGAGTCGCTCTGGCTATGGGAGGTAACTGAAAATGACATGAGCAATTCAATAACTAACTTGCAGAAAAATAAACTAATATCAAACTACGCATTCATACTTCAATCCCTCACTATTTGAGTCGCTCTGGCTATAGGAGGTAACTGAAAATGACATGAGCATTCTAATATCTATCTTGTAGAAAAGTAAATGAACAAAACAAAACTGAAAGAAATAAATAGTGCTGGAATTAGAACTAAGAAAATAAATCAGCAGAAGGACAAGATGATTCCATCATGTCATTAGTCATTAAAAAGCTATGTGCATTACTAATCTACAATCAACCAGTTGAACACACTTGCATGAATTAAAATTGCATGAATGAAAATTCTAATCTATCAAATTTGAAAGCAATCAAATGACATAATGAAATCAAAGCAAAATTTACAAAATGAAATCTACTCTACCTTACATTCTAATATGCTCCATGACATCTACTTCACATCTCCTTCCATGTTGAAAACATCAAAGCTTTATTCAAATTCTTCAAAATTACAAAGTACAACAAAGCTCTCCAAAGCTTTCAAAAGCCATCAAGGAAGAACTACAAACTCCAAGCTAAAGAACTTACAAGCTAAAAATGACTAACAAATGAAGGAGATAGATCTCCTATTTATACAAAATTATGAGAAGCCATCTCATTAATGAGAGTCCATGAATCTCTCCCTTTACCTCTAGAGCCCTAATCAAAATAGGAACTCATAAGACACATGTCTTCTTAGAGTTACAATACAATTAGGAGATGTGACACATATCCTCATGATCCCATGATTCTTTCCACTCAAATTCGAATTTGGCCTTAGAGTGCCACATAAGGGTCTTTTAGAAGCCTCCTTTCAACCTACACATGTCAACAATCTCAACCCATTTGTTAGGTATAAGAATATGCACATTATTTTCTAATTTTTAACCACAAATTCACTTAAAAGGCTTAGAATTAATAAAGTTTGGAAAAACATAAATGTGGTCCAATGATAATGAAAGTGGGATGAATGTGGTGACATAGTAGTGAAATGGAGGTGATATAATGGACATAATAATGAAAGTGTAATGGAAATGAATGACATTTTCAAGACTCAACATACCCCCCAACTGAAGCTATTGCATGTCCTCATGCAATATATATTACATTAACTCTTTTGATCCTTGAGCTTTGGCTTAATTTTGCATGATATCATTTGATAACTTCATATTTCTGCAAAGTGTTTTACTTGAATTGCAACATGGTTGGTTCTTGTGTTACAACCATTTTTTTTGTTGTTGCCTTCTATTTTGATATTTGAACTTTGCATAATGATATTTTGATTATTGTTGCAAAGTATATCTTTATTGGATTGCATGATGGTTGGTTCTTGTGTGATAACCATGATTTTGTTTGTATCCAATTTATCCTTTAAGCACTTTTTCAAAAGCCAATGTAAGCTCATAATAGCAATGTAATAATTAATATATGTTGGAAGTATGTGGGCTCCTGAATATGATATGGAAATGGCAAGATATGAATATGAATGTATTTCCTCCCCCAACTGATGGTATTGGCAATTTTATGAAATGAGGAAGAGAAACGTTTTTCCAACAATCATCATTCTAGCTTTTTATGGAATTCTATGGTCAAAAGTTAGAAAATGACGTACCTTCACTTACCCTTCGGAATGGATGAGTTGTATGTGTAGTGGCTGAAAATTTCTGATCATATTCTTCTTCAAGTGGCTGAACAAGAGGATTCATGGATAGAGAGATAAGATGACTTTTTATTGCTTCTACTAAAACTTGCTGAATCTCCTCCAAAATGCTGAAACTAATAGTCTTCATGTCTTTAAAACTCGTTGGCACAATTCCTACTATGTGAAAAGATGTTCTGATGTCGAACATAGTAGGAAATTGTTGGCTTAGTGGCCATTAATGGATGCCACTAGTCAACACGAGAACTCTCACCATTGATGACAATGAGAGTCAAGATGCCCAAACACATCTTGCTAGGTATGAATGAATTTGTTGATGTCGAGTCACCTAGAAGATCTAACGAACAAGGGACATTAATGTATTCCCATTGTTTGTCAGCATGAGGACTTGTCATTAAGGCATGCAAGCCTCAAGGTGTTTTTACAAAGAACTTAGACTCAAAGGACTATGGACTCAATAATTTGCATTGAAGCAGGGCTTATTTGTGGAATGAAAATGACAGGAAATGGAAGATGAAAATGGAAGATGGCAATGAGAGTAGAAATGGCAATGGGAAATAAGCATATGAATGAGCCTGTTGCTTTTATTTGTGGGTTATGAATGGAAAAAAAAGAGATGGAAAGTGTATGTGAATGTAAATGGAAAATAGGGAGTGAATGGTTTATAATGAAGTATGGATGTGATGGAGACAATAGTATCTGAAAGTTTTTCAAGTGTTTGGATCTGATTTTGCATCAACATATTTCCTCTTTATTGCTGATCATCCTCTTATGAAACAAATTGGTCTCTTAGAGAGACACCATTCTCTTGTAGTCATTTGTCCTTCCTCCTGGAGCCTGCAAAAAAAACTAATACTTCTTCTGCAATGGAATGTAAGATTATCAAAGGAGAGAGATGGCCAATCTCTCTAGTTATGATATTTACACACAAAATTAAGATTTGTATTAATGAAATAAGTTCTCAAAGGAAAAATCAAAAGAATTTATACCTGATTTGGAATTAGTGCCTCAAGTTGATGTTGTTTCTTTTCAGCAATTTATTTCATTATTTGCTATTTCAAACTCTAATGATAGATTTCTCATTGTGTAGATCTTGTTGAGATATTTCCAACGATACTTAAATCATCAAAATCTGATTTTGTATGAGAATGATAGGCTGATTTGAACAATGAGGTTTTTCTGGCTGCGGAATTAGAGAACAGCTGCGGAATTAGACTTTAGCTGCGGAATGTGCACAGTTTCTGTAGCTAAAAATATTGAATAAAAGGTTAGCCATTCATATTTCATCATCATTCCAAAATTAATCAATACCTTCAGAAAAGTGAGCAAATAACTTATTCATTTCATTGATTCAAAATTATTATTTTTTCTTGACATGCAGCGACCCAGTGTGGTGACTTAGTGATAACACTCAACTTGACTTGCTTTTGACCAGGGTCTTTTTCATTGAATTGGATCAAATGAATAGGACACCATCCATGTACTGACATTCACCCAGCTACCCATGTGGTTTGTTTTGCTTGATGACACCTGCAACCTAGAGTTTAACAAAACAACTGCAGAAAGTTGAACCAGCTATGAAAAGTTGAATCAGTTGCGGAAAGTGGCTGAAACAGTCAACCATCATACACATATCCCTGACTGCTCCTTTTATCTAGCTAAAGAAAGTTCAACTGATTTAGCTCTCCCAATGAGCCCCATCATTTTTTTTTAATTTATTTTTTTAATTTTTTTATTTTTTTACTGTTTGCCTGAAAAATAAGAACTTTGAAATATGAAGCAAAACATTTTTAAAGATGGAAATAGATCAGAGTACCAACTCTTGTGCTGCTCATATTTTTTTATTAGTATTTGTCACCAATAATTCCTATGCATGCTGTAACAGAAACACCCAAGTCAATCTCAAAATAATTGGGAATTTTAACGTGCATGTGCACTACCTACTCAACTCTACATCTCTGAGAGATGGGTAATTCAGACGTGCTGCAGCAGAAGGCCTTGCTGATGCCACTGTCATACATTTTTAATAGCTTGCCTTATTTATTGATTGGTAACCTTTTCCACTGCCGTAGGCCTTAGAGCAGAACTCATCTTTTTATAAATTTGAACAATGCTACCGCACGCCTTGTAAGGAATCCCCCGAATAACCAAAACATCGACAAGCTATAATCCTTTTCATATAATTCTGGTGCCATGTTTTATCCTCTTATTGTTAAACAAGAAGTAGCGGAATAAGCACAGACGGTGGCAACAATTTCACGGGTTTTAATGACAGAGAGTCGTGTTCAATTAGGATAAGTCACATAATGGAGAGTCGTCTTAAATCAGAGCTGTTTTTAACAAGCGTTAATGAATTGTAAATGGGTGGCATTAAGGGTGGAAGACGTGGTAGAGGTAGAGTAGGTGCCAGCACAGAACCAAATTAGAATTCCTCTTTCTCAGGCATGCCGAATTCAATCACAATCTGTTCAAAAATCCGTTTTTTACACGCGGCAGACAAAAATGGGCTCCAAAGAACCGAGGATTTCTCTCATACCGCCACAAATTTCTTCAAACGGTTTCTGGGTTATCTAATTGACCCTACTGTAAAACCCATGTTCTCTGTTTCTCAAATTCGCCTCTGTCTGGCCAAATCGTGCTCTCAAAGTTTGACGTTTTTTGCTGTTTACGTTTTTCTGAGTTGCTACTTTCGGCTGTGAAATTGATTTTGAAAATTTTTTAGATGTGATCATAGCACAGACAGATGTAACCATTATTCAGTATCTTCTTCGATTTCTTCAGCAAAAATATTCCTTCTTGCTCTTCCTTCAGTGCAACCTGAAGACCTGCCATCAGCGTGCAGTTCCCTGCAACCTTTAGAGCTTAAATTAGACAACGACAGATTGCAAAGACGTCTCACAAATTCTATCATCTTCGCATCTTCATTATTCTTTCCTAAAACAACTTTGTTTGCCCTTATTTAAATAGCCCATGTTCTCTAGAATTTAAACTTCGCCATTTGCAATTTGGGATTTGGTTGCTGGCAAGATCTCTTCAACATATGAAGGTTGTGGCTGCCAGCACTTTGTCTCGACTTCAAAGTCATGGATTTTGTTTGGGATCAGATTTTGCAATTAGAATTTATAAGCTTTCAATGCATATTCCACCATCGTTATGATATAAACTCACTTCTAAGTGCATTTTTTTTTAATGATTATGCAGGTTTGTTTCAGGCCAAAGCTTGAACAAGAATGGAGATTTCTATTGAAGCCGCAGTGGAAGCTAGGATTGAATATAGCCATAGATTGTTTTTCTTTATTTTTTTTCTTCTCTGAAATTGTAAAATTTTATAAAAGGATTAATGATTTTCAATTTCAGAATGCAAAGGCTTCAAAAAAAACATGCTAAAAATAGGACTTTGACTGAGGTCTTAGGCTGGTTTTTCATCGACCTGAGTTGGGTGACTAGGATAGGATCCATGTCGGGACAATTCTGGAGATGCCCATGTGGTCAGTTTCTTCACTGGACGCCTGTAACCTGGTAAACCTTGAAACAACTGCGAAATTCTCAACTAGCTGCGGAATTAGTGTACTTCCATAACTAAGTTGCAAAACCTTATTAAAACAGGATACATTGTTTTGAGGACCACTACAAACCATAACCAGTCAATTTTGGACAATTTGAACCTATCAAAGCAGTTGAGTTCCATTTTTTTTTTTGAATCAATTGAAATGATGAAGTTTATTTTGTCTCCCTTTTTTTTTTTTTTTACATAACAATCCTTTTTCTAATCCTCTAGATCACACAAAGTGCAGGAGGAGAGCATACTCAAGAATTATTAATTTTTTTTTTACTTAAAAATTCTTTTTCTGATCCTCTAGATCACACGAAGTGCAGGAGGAGAGCATACTCAAGAATTATTAATTTTTTTTTTAGATGTAAGAAATAAGGTCTCCTAATTACACTTCCCTGGAAATGGCGCCAAAATTTCTAGTCAATTTAATGTCTTAAATTACTCTACATAAATTATCAATCCGGGTATCGTAAACTGATGAAGTGTGGTGCACCATATGTGCTTAGTTAACCTTTTTCTTACTTCGTTGTTTTATAGATTTTATTTTGTTTTGGGGTTTTGTTTTTGTTGGTTTCCTAAAGTGTCTAATGCAAATGGAAATCCTATTCTAAGTTCTTAAGAATACTTTTAAAGGACAAGTATGGATGTAGATTTCAAGACAAAGTCTATGTCCCTAATGGTAATTTCCAAAACTTAGCAATTAAAAAGATCTTAAAACATGTTATTGATGGAGTTAGTACTTAAAGAAAAGTGTAAATATGCAGCTTCTTCAATCAAAATAGAATGCAACAACCAATCAATGAGCTAGTGACTATGAAACCCAGTATCCTTGCTGGTGTATAAAAAGAAAACTGAACTTAAAGCAATTCAAAAATTGTAAGTAAAGTAAACTAAATCATATTACATCAACTCATATTCTGACCCCTCACCATTCGACTTGCTCTGGCTATAGGAGGTAATTATAAACAAATTGAGCAATCTGATATCTAATTTGCATAAAATGAAACTAATATTAAACTACATATTCATACTTCAATCCCTCACCATTCGACTCGCTCTGGCTATAGGAGGTAACTGAAAATGACATGAGCAATTCAATAACTAACTTGCAGAAAAATAAACTAATATCAAACTACGCATTCATACTTCAATCCCTCACCATTTTAGCCGCTCTGGCTTTGGGAGGTAACTGAAAATGACATGAGTAATCCAATAACTAACTTGCAGAAAAATAAACTAATATCAAACTACGCATTCATACTTCAATCCCTCACTATTTGAGTCGCTCTGGCTATAGGAGGTAACTGAAAATGACATGAGCAGTCTAATATCTATCTTGCAGAAAAGTAAATGAACAAAAAAAAACTGAAAGAAATAAATAGTGCTGGAATTAGAACTGAGAAAATAAATCAGCAGAAGGACAAGATGATTCCATCATGTCATTAGTCATTAAAAATCTATGTGCATTACTAATCTACAATCAACCGGTTGAACACACTTGCATGAATTAAAATTGCATGAACGAAAAATCTAATCTATCAAACTTGAAAGCAATCAAATGACATAATGAAATCAAAGCAAAATTTACAAAATGAAATCTACTCTACCTTACATTCTAATATGCTCCATGACATCTACTTCACATCTCCTTCCATGTTGAGAACATCAAATCTTTATTCAAATTCTTCAAAATTACAAAGTACAACAAATCTCTCCAAAGCTTTCAAAAGCCATTAAGGAAGAACTAAAAACTCCAAGCTAAAGAACCTATAAGCTAAGAAATACTAACAAATGAAGGAGATAGATCTCCTATTTATAGAAAAATATGAGAAGCCATCTCATTAATGAGAGTCCATGAATCTCTCCCTCTACCTCTAGAGTCCTAATCAAAATAGGAACTGATAAGACACGTCTTCTTAGAGTTACAATACAATTAGGAGATGTGACACATATCCTCATGATCCCATGATTCTTTCCACTCAAATTCGAATTTGTCCTTAGAGTGCCACATAAGGGTCTTCTAGAAGCCTCCTTTCAACCTACACATATCAACAATCTCAACCCATTTGTTAGGTATAAGCATATACACATTATTTTCTAGCTTTTAACAATAAATTCACTTAAAAGGCTTAGAATTAATAAAGATTGGAAAAACATAAATGTGGTCCAATGATAATGAAAGTGGGATGAATGTGGTGACATAGTAGTTAAATGGAGGTGATATAATGGACATAATAGTGAAAGTGTAATGGAAATGAATGACATTTTCAAGACTCAACAGTGCGTTGATTATATAAATTTAGGAAAACAAAACGAATCCTGAAGCTTCCTCTTCCAGAAGCTTCCAGGATTTGTTGTAAGTATTTACCTCAGGTAATAGTCTCGAATCCTACCCTATCCTACCTTATATTTTTGATCTCTTATCCCTTGATATCATCCTCCTATCAAGAGTGGATCTCAAGCCAAGATTAGTAAATGTATAAGAATTCATGAACTACCTCTCCTTCCTATATATTCACCACATTCCACAAGCACCTGGTTGGTTATTGTTGGATTTTGGAGAGCGATTCTACCCTTATTCTCTTAATGTGAGAGTTATATTTCAAAGCATTAGGATGACTGGAGGTGCACATTGTGACAAGGACAAGTCAACTTGGAGGAGCTCTTATACAATATCAACACCTATTTTTTGTTGTAACTCACACCATTTCTATTAATGCAAAGAGTTCTTTTTTTTCCCATATAAGATGTTATGGTTTCATATATTTCAATACCATTTTGATCTATTTAATAAAGTTATTAGATGGTGTTGTGTAGATCTTGTAGATTGTTGGCTTATTTTATCTTGCTATGCAGGTTCTAATTAGCGATTGGAGCTAGGATTGGAGCATACAAGCCAATGAAGGAGTGAAGCATACGACACATTCAATGCAAGCTTCATCCCATTATCTATTTACTTTAAGGAAAGCATTATTCTCCTTGTCTTTCTTTTCTTCTAGGTCAGTCCACTGGGCATAGGGAAGATACTTCTATCCACCTTCGTAGATTCCACATAATAGTGCAGACTTCTACCCTTGGAGGTCGACTTGGTCAAGCAATGAAATTTGATTTTTCTCCATTTTTTTATGATAAAGTTCAAATTGAAGTTGCACATTTTCAACATGAAAAAGAAGTAGTTCAAAATAATGAAGAATACCCTATCCTTGTAGATTCAAAGGAAGGTGTTGTAAAAGAAGAGGAGCTAGAAAATCAAAAGGATGAACCATGTCAAACACCATCAATGTTAAAATTTGTACAAAAATATCATCTAGAAGACCAAATGATTGGAGATGTGGATGGAAGAATACAAACTTGAAGAAACATGACAAACACACCAAAAAGGAATGATATTTCCTTGTTATCCACAATAGAAACAGAGAATTTCACTCAGGCAAGGACCTTCACTTGATAAAGGCAATGGGCGAATATATGAACCCAACTGAAAAGAAGATAATGGGAGGTAGTACATCATCCAAATAAAAATAATGTTATACGAACCGAGTGGGTATATCATAAAAAATGAATGAAGATGGACAAATCATCATAAATAAGGCAATATTGGTGTGCAACATATACACTCAAATCGAAAGAAGTGACTTTGAAGAGAATTTTCCTCATATTTCCATAATAGAGGGTATATGGATGTTTTTATCATTTTCTTGTTCAAAATCCTTCAAATTCTATGAAAAGGACGTGAGATCTAAAAGAAGAACTAGACATGGAACAACAAAAAGGGTTTGAATTATTTGAAAATAAAGACTTTGTATACAAATTAAAGAAGGCCTTGCATGGATTAAAGCATGCTCGAAAGGAGTTTCTGGAGGTAACCTTTACATGAATATGGACAAATATAATCTACTAATCACATTAGTATAAGTGGATGTTGTAATTTTAGGGAGTAGTAATGATGATATGAATCACAAATTTTCCCAAGATATGTCAAAAGAATTTGAAAATTGTCGATTATTGCATAGTTGTCTTACTTTCTTGGACTTAAAGTAATTCAAATTGAAGAAGGAATGTTCATATCACAAGTAAAATATCTCAGGGATATTGTTAAGTGATTTGGGATGGAATAATGTGTTATTGTGAGCACACCTATGGGTATAGGATACAAATTAAGTAAAGATAATGAATCTCCAATGGTGGGTGCAACTGTTTATACATCAATGATTGGATGTCCCTTGCATTTGATAGATGTGTGACTAGATAACATGTAGGAAGTAGGAATGGTGGAAATATTCCAGTCAACCCTAAAGGAATCTCACATGCTATTTCTATAAATAATACTCGGATACGTGAAAGGCACTTTCGATTTTGGACTATGGTACCCTAAGATGACAAACCTTACCTTGGAAACATATATTGATGCATATTGGGAAGGAAGCATTGATGACAGAAAGAGTATGAGTGGGAATGCATTCTTATTAGGAGATTTTCTTGTATCTTATCTTAACAAGAAATACCCATCTATATATCTCCCCACAGTCGAATACAAGTATATAGTAACAAAAAAATACTGTACACAAATCCTAGGTATAAAGGAAGCATTGAAGGATGTTAATATAAAAACACATTAGCCCATTACGGTCTACTGTGACAATACTAGTGCCATTAGTCTCTCAAAAATTTGAGCCATGCATTCAAAGACAAAACATATTACAATATAATAACACTTTCATCAAGAAAAAGTTGCAAATTAGAACATAAAAAGGGAGTGTGTCAACTAAGCGACAAATTGTAGATTTCTTCACAAAACCCCTACCTACAAAATAATTTGAATATCTTCCTCAAAATATGTGGGCAATCTATATTACATCCCATTAGAGAAATAGTTTTCTATTGATGTCAAAGGGGGGTAATATTATGGGGGGGGGACATCATGATAGGAGGAGCAACATGATGACAAGGGGAGCAACATATGAGGAGATTGTTACCAACAATAACAAAAGGGGATATTGTTGGAATAATTTGTTTTTATTAATGTCAAAGGATGACCTGATGAATATAAGAATGCCATAGATTCAAAGATCACATTAACACCTTTCTAATGAGCTATATCATGCCTCCTCGCTTCTCTCGAATGTTGAGAAATGAAATTTTTGGGTGGCGAAATCATTTTTTGTCCCCCTCTTCATGTCAGCCTACCTTGAGATAAAGTAGACCCCCTAATATAGACTAACAATTCAATGATGGCTCAACGAGTATAAATAAATCACCATTCCTCATCATTTCCTCATTCAAATTGGCCAACAAAGACAATATCAAGGAGATCAGTCTAGATGCAGAGAGTGGAGAAAATCTGGTGTAGCTTAACCTGATAATGTAATATAAATCAAAGCAGAACACTATAATCTACTTCTACTAGAAATTTTGGAAGCTTAAAGATCGAGCTGAACAATATAACTAGAAGAAGAAGAATCAATGGCACAATACATATGAAAATACTTTGGGGAAAGCCTCAGCTAAAAACCCCACTATCTGTATTATCATACAAGGTGGAAATACATAGGAATTATACAAAGCCTTAGCTCTCACAGCTAGCCAGCTCTCAGTACAATCCTCACAGATTCTCACAAGAAATCTTGGCTTCTCTCAAGCCTTCCTCTCTGCCATCCAAGCTCCTATTTCCTTGCAATGTTCCTTGTGGATGATTCTCCTGTTACCAAGTGGAACACTCTCTCACTCACTGTCAGAACTGCACAATCCTCAAGGATTGATGCCTTGACTGCATGCATGAGTTTTCTCTTTGAGAAATCACATACAACTGATAATAAATTGTCCTTGAATTTAATCTCAATTGGGTCTTTCTCAGAATAGACATGCATGAGTTTCTGATGAGGGAATCTTTAATTAACTAGAGTAGCACTAGTTGAGTGCATGCATGCATCAACTAACTATTAACTCACTTTTAGTTCCTCAAACATTTTGGAACTAATTTAACTAGACTTAACTCAGTAAACTGAGTTAACCAATTACAACTCAAATATAATGCAACCTTATCTCCTTAATTTACGGGATAACTCTTGCATGACTTCATAAAGACCTCTAACTTGAATTTCTCTAACTAATTAATTCAAAATAAATTAATTAATTATTTCCAAGTAGTTGTTAAGACTAAATTTGATTTTAATTCACAATTTAATTCAAAGACAAATTAAATTGGAATATTCTTGTTGCCATATTTCAACACTCCCTCTCAATAAGAAAGGGATTATCTCCCACCTCGATCCTGTCTCTATGGAACTTAAATTTACACTTTCACAATGCGTTTGTCAAAATGTCAGCATCTTGCTCCTCTGTCGAAATATATTGCAGCAACATGATCCTCCTCGCTACATCAGCAACTTGCTTTACCTTGTAAATCCAACAGGAACTCACAACTGACTTGTTCTCCTGTCTCATAACCACATCCCAAACACTGTTACGAACTATGGAGTTATAATCCTCCACCATAGCATCAACCCAAATCGGTTGCTACGCTACTTCCTCAAAGGAAGATGGCTCGGTCTCAACACATTCCCCAGCAAGAGCCATGTATCCAGTGTACCTCTGAGGTGACCTCCTCTGTATGCGCAAAGAAGATGTTGCTCCCACATTATCTCTCACATCCTCCAACAATCTGTCAACTTCTCTTGTGCGCTTCCATCCATCTCTAGAAGACTTTGCTTTAGTGGATGTCTCCACTCCTGTAACCTCTGCATGCGGCTGCTCTACATTAGTATGAAGCTCCTCCTCCTTAGGAACCAATAGTTGCTCCACAACCTGTAGTTGGAGCTCACTCTCAAGGGAAACTTGCATGGCCTTCTACTCATCAAACTTGAGATCTCTACGAACCACTGTCCTCCAACTGGTAGGAAAGTACACCTGATAGTTGTGAGGTGTATTAGTGTACCCCACAAAAATCCCCAACTCTGCTATCGGATCAAGCTTCTGCCATGCATTCTTTGTCAGATGGCAATATGCCGATGAGCCAAAGATCCTGAAGTGACCCACATTTGGTCTCTTACCAGAGAAAGCTTCCTCTAGTGTCTTCATCCCAAGTATGCGATGCGGGATTCTATTCTGCAAATAGACCATTGTGTTGCATGCCTTAGCCCACAAGTGAAGTGGTAGGCCTTGGTCATGCAACATTGCCCATGCTGCCACTATAATAGTTCTGTTCTTCCTCTCGACCACCCCATTCTGTTGTGGGTTATGAGGTGCCGTCAACTCTCGCGTAATTCCTTCTGCTGCATAGAAGTCCTTAAACTCTTGAGAGACATATTATCCACTGTTTTTGCTTCTCAAGGCCTTGATCTTCTTCCCTGACTCTTTCTCAACCAAAGCTTTGAACTCACAAAACTTTGTGAAGGTTTGGTCTTTCTTCTGCATGAAATAAATCCAGCATTTACGAGAATAGTCATTAATGAAATCACATAATACCTTTGGTTTGTTGTGGATGCCATCAAGAATGGTCCACACACATCAGTATGAACTCGCTCTAAGATAGCCTCTGCTCGACTGTCTCAATTATGAAAGGAAGACTTGGTGTACTTTCCCAAGGTACAACCTTTGCATGTGTCAACTTGCTCAAATTTAGCTTTGGGAAGTCCTGTTGATATCTGCTACATTATATTGAAAGCCCTATGATGCAAATGGCCCAACCGCGTGTGCCACAACTCGCCAATGTCTTGGCTTTGCACCAATTCTTCTTTTGTACTAAATGCTGCACAATAATCTACCTCTAGTTTATAGAGATTCTTCACCCGAATCCCTATCCTCTTGGTCTAACCTATGGCTATGTGTCTTAGGAATTCCTTTCCTTTACTGAAGAAAACATCGTAGCCTTTGTCCTCCAACATCGCGACCAATACCAAGTTCTTCTTTAGTCCAGGCACATACTTCACATCTGTTAAGGTGAGAGGAGCTCCATGCTCCCTCTAAAAAGAAACCGTGCCCACTCCTGAAACACTATACCTTCCATCGTCACCCATCTCTATGCGCATCTTAAGGTCTTTCTTCTCCAAGACACTGAATAAATTTTTATCACCGACCATGTGGAATGAGGCTCCACTATCAGTGTACCAGACACAAACCATCATTGTGACAACATGCATACGATGAGGGTAAAGTCCATTTCAAACTGAGAGGCTCATGCCTCACCTATCCTTCGAGTATCCCTTCTTGGACTTCTTCAATGGGCAATTAGTTGCATAATGTCCCATCTCGTGACAATTAAAGAATCTCATTTTAGACATGTCACCTTCTTCCCTCCATGAGAAGAATTCAATTTGTAATGGGAAGCCTTCCCCTTCCCTTTGCTTTCCTTACTTGCTAAGGCCAAATTTTCTACATCATCATTCTTGGATAAAGAACCATCTCGTGTGCTCCTCCTGATCTCCTCCTGCATAAGATTTGACCATAGTCGTTCCCAAACCAACAATTTCTCCCTTCCATTTGCAGAGTCCTGGTAGCTATTCCAACTCTTTGGAAGGCCAAGGAGAGCGAGGATCACCATATCATCATCGGAAGTAGTTATTCCCACACTTACAAGCTCATCTCTGTAGGTGGTGAGCTTGTTCAGATATGTGGAAATAGTATCACCCTTCTCCATCTTGATTCTTCGAAGCTTATCCTTAAGCACCAATTTTCTCTGGTTGCTACTATTCTAGTAAAGGTCATTTAATGTCTTCCACATTGAAAATGGAGTATCCTTATCATGGAGACTCGAGACAATATGGTCTTGAACTCCCTCAAGGATGATCTATCTCACCTTCGCCACACACTTCTTCAACTCAGCCAACTCTTGTGCATTAGTTGAAGCTAGCTTTGGGATTTCTTGATCAATGAATTCCTTCAAGCCATTGTCTTCTAATACAACCTCCATTCTATCTTTCCATGCTATGTAATTTGAGCTACCTTCCAAGGCATACTCGAGTCTCAAGCCATAGAACGCCATTTGCCAACCTTGAAGTATGATATGAATTCGATTTTCACCTGCAACCATGAACTTCAAACTTCGAATTCTCTTCTTAGTATATTGTTCACAGCTCTGATACCATGTAGAAAATCTAGTGTAGGTTAACTCGATAATGCTATATAAATCAAAGAAGAATACTATAACCTACTTCTACTATCAATTTGCGGAAGCTTAAAGATCGAGCTGAACAATATAACCAGAAGAAGAAGAATCAATGGCACAATACACATGAAAAAACTTTGGGGAAAGCCTCAGCGAAAAACCCCACTATCTGTATTATCATACAAGGTGGAAATACATAGGAATTATACAAAGGCTTAGCTCTCACAGCTATCCAGCTCTCAGTACAATCCTCACAGATGCTCATAGACAATATCGGCTTCTCTCAAGCCTTCCTCTCTTCCCTCCAAGCTCCTATTTCCTTGCGTTATTCCTTGTGGGTGATTCTCCTGTTACCAAGTGGAACACTCTCTCACACACTGTCAGAACTGTGCAATCCTCAAGGATTGATGCCTTAACTACATGCATGAGTTTTCTTTTTGAGAAAACACATACAACTGATAGTACATTGTCCTTGAATTTAATCTCAACTGGGTCTTTCTCATAATAGACATGCATGAGTTTCTAATGAGGGAATCTTTAGTTAACTGGAGTAGCACTAGTTGAGTGCATGCATGCATCACCTGACTGTTAACTCACTTTTAGTTCCTGAAACAATTTGGAACTGATTTAACTAGACTTAACTGAGTAAACTGAGTTAAATAATTACAACTCAAATATAACTCAACCTTATCTCCTTAATTTAAGGGATAACTCTTGCATGACTTGAGAAAGACTTCTAACTTAAATTTCTCCAACTAATTAATTCAAAATAAATTAATTAATTATTTCCAAGTAGTTGTTAAGACTAAATTCGATTTTAATTCACAATTTAATTCAAGGACAAATTAAATTGGAATACTCTTGTTGCCATATTTCAACATAGAGATAAGGTTCATATCTCAATGAACCAAGAAGAAAATTCAGGGAATTTGTTTGGGTTTTTATCTCCATTTTTTGGATCAAGGTTTATTAACACATATTACAGTCTTCTTGGAGTTGTAAAACTCAAACACTATAGAGAACAAAATTTATTCTTCTCATAAAGAAATATCGACCTTCATTATATTAGACCTCAACTTAGACTAGAATAGAACTCGACCTATAATATTAGACCTGAATCACCTGCAATTATAGGACTCCTACAAAATTCAACCCATTGCAAATATCAACCTCGTACAATCGTTGGACTATGGCTCTGACTATGTAGCCTCAAATTGTTGCTCAATTGTAGAAAAATTAAAACTCAAGATGTGGCTTCGTTTCCAGAGTAGAATTAGACCAATTTATGAGCACAATTTTTATCAATCTTTGTGGCTAATTTGGTGCAAACTTTAGACTATTTTGATGGAAAACTTGGAACAATTTTATATCAAATTTAAAAGTGCTTTGGGGCCTCTCTCTTGTAAACAAATTTGATATTCCTTGAGCAACTTTTTTAAGACTCTTGTAGGATCATCTTTAGATAAATTTGTGAAGATTTTTATTGAATCATATTTGTAGCTTTTGTTGAAGAAACCTTTGTAAGCCTTGTTGAAGTAGACTTGAACCCTTCTTGGAGCAAGGGAATTTTGTAGACCTATTCTGAAGTGTATTTGGAACTTGTTTTGGAGACATCTTATAGAATTTAATTTTGAATTCTATTTGGAAGGATTAGAGCCTAGGAGAATTAGAGTGCTCATTTTGACCAAGTTGGTGCTTGGATTTGTTCAAGGCGGTAGCCTTGAAGATATTACAGATTTTGTTGTTCAGGTTGGAGTTTAAGATTTTTTTTATAGGATTAGAGTCCTCAATACCTTCATCAATAATTTTTTTTTTTCTTATGTTATAATATAACTTTTGATACAAATATTAACTAGCATAATATCACAATTGAAAGAAATATTGATTCAACCCCCTTCTCAGTATTTCTAACACTTGGGTTAGCCATGACACTTGGACCATTTTTATTCCATTCCAAATATTCTTCTTATTAACATAAACGTTCACAGTATTTTGTAATGGTAACAGGTCATTATGATAACACACACACACACACACACATATGTAGATATATTACATGGCTTATGCCAAAGTCATATTTCATTAAGTGCTGCAATATACCTTTGGAGTTGGTATATAAATGTTTATGTTATGCTGGGGGGCTCCCCATGGTACCATTGTGTATTTACTAAGGGATAGTTCTAGATGTATTACCCTTCATGTGACAAAGGCCAGTTAGATTGGAATCTTTAGGGTGTCCCATTCCCTATCACACAAAATAAGAATGTGGATGATGAATATTATCCTGATAAATTCGATACTAGAAATATGATAATTGCTAGTTAGGGTAACTACCCTCCTCACCCTCGTCACCCTCCTCCACCACCTCCATCATTTGAACACTCAGTTCTTGTGAGAGACACTCTACAACTCTAAGAAAAAATTTGAAATATGAAAGCCTCTCTTCTACCTCCAAAAAATACTAATGATATTTTCCATCAAAAAGGAGGAGGTTTCTATGAATACTATGCCAAATGCTACAAAAAATTACAAGTTTTTATGTTCAAGGTAATAATTAGGATTGTAGTCATTTATCTGATATTTTCATTTCCTTATCAATTTTTGTAACAAATTTCTCCTCTAGTGACTAATGTTTCTTACTCCTCGGTTTTACATTTCCCAAAATGATTAATTTAACTTCTTTCGTGTTTGTTTTGTGGGGGGGCTCTACTCTCTTTATCTTTCATGGCACTCGTCTACATGATCTACGACTTGAGTTTCAATACCATCGCTAGTTGTTCTTGTATTTGCATGTCCATTGGTCTTTTGAACACTATCAATTTATGATAATTCCCCTCCATTTTCCAGTGTATTTGGTTACTAAATGAAATCCCCTTGTTTTATCACAAGAGAAAGGAATTCCATCCCATCATTTCTAGTTATTGTCAGTTCATACCCTAGTACTTTTTCTCCTTAATTTTTATTTTGTTTATCTTACTTCCCATTGATAAAAATACTAATTTTCTATGTTGGTTCCCTTATGGCATTCAAAAATTCAAGGAATAATATTTTTATCATGGATTTCATATTTTACTCCTCTACACCTTCTAGGTGTTTACCTTTTTGCACAATACTTTCGTTCCATGTCTATTCATAGTTTTTTACATTAACTAGATATATTAAATATCTATCATGTTAAGCCCTATCAAATTCCAATTTAATTTAGGTGGAATTACTTTGAATAGCCTAGAGGGATACTACCCAGTGCTATTTACTTTCTTGTATTTTATATGGGCATAGGATTAAATACATAGAGACATAATAGATGAGAACAGTTATTTATTAAGTATTTCCTTTTAACTTAATGTCATAATGTCTCTTTTAGTTTTGTCTATGACCATAAGACGCATGAATTCAAGCTCTCTATAGAAACTTTCAAATTCCCAAAAATTTATGTTATAATTGGATTCTTCTAATATGTGTGAATATAATGAACAATTTTTTCATCATAATGTCTTGGGAATTATGTTTAATTTATTTACATTGATATGTAAATGCATTCTATGATATGTTCATTGTATTAATAAGGGTTTCTACAATCTTTCTTCTCAATAACATTTATTTTATGGTCTCTTAACTATTTTTTTGACATATATAGACATTAAATTTATGCATAATTGTAGGCATATCTATAAGCTAGGGTATCCTTATATACTCTCGCAACTGAGCTTCCACATCTGATACCGACAAATCCACTTTTAAAATAGGCAAGGACACCATGCATTCACATGGAATTTACTACTTCGTAAGAAAACTATTTTTCCTGCTACAAGCATATGTGCATGCTAACCTTGTTTCACACTTCAACACATACATTCTTTACATATTACTTTCTACAATTCTTATATGTGTATACATGTGTAACTATATATATATATATTCTAGATTTTATTCCAATACAACTAAGCTCTCTTCTATTTTATGTTAAGAGAAATAACTCACTCTTTGTAGTAACAGGAATTGATGTTCAACTCCTTGTCCTAGGTTTCCTCATTAATTTTCCTCAAATGTGAGAAGGTTAGGGTCTGCAAGAGTTCAGGTAGATAGACTTAAGGTTCCATTTTTAACACTTAGCCATTCTTCCAACCTTATTTAAACACACACATACACACACATATATATTTTTCCACAGAGACTATTAATCATAAAACAATTTCACCATAGTTCATTCATATACAATAGATCTAATAATACCAATCCTAGATTTTTTATACATAATATTTTTGTGAACGTTCTCATTCTTCTTCCTACCTCAATCATAAATTGATCATGAAACTCATATAATTTGCACATAGTCTCAAATAAACTAGATACTTTTTTGAATTTTTTGAAAACAAAATAGGAGTTATAGTCCTCCCAACTGAACTATTATCTTTTTAGTTCCCCGATCTCTGTACTCCTTTCCTATCAGGAATCCAGTCAATAATATTTCATAGTTTCACCTCTTCAATCCCTAGAAACATCTTAGTAAGTCTACCTACACATGTCTACTCCTTACCTCCCACTTGTACTTTGTATTTAAATTCATATTTCCTTTATCTCCCATAATAATCTTCTCAAATAATATTCCACCGATGATATCTATCTCCAGTCATGATAACTTTTCTAGTCAGAGCAAAAAGGAATCATCCTCCTCTCCCCAAAATGGAGGATTTTATTTCTCTTTGTTTCTTTTATTTACTGGACCATAATTTATTCTAATTATTTCCTAAAAATTGGGATTCTAACTACTCACATGATGGCTCCTCTTATATTTCAAGAAATAGAAATAAGCAATGGAACTGTAACCTTTAAATTCATGAAACTCTATATAAAAAATAATTTCACTAGGGGTACTACATGTTATATTTAGTAATGAGAGGTTGTTTTTGTTATATTCAACAATGATAATTGAAAGAGAGGATGCCCATAAAACATATATTTAATATTCAATGGAAATTTATTTTCTCATTTCAAAATATGCATATTTAATAATGTAAATGGTATAGTGATATATATTAAATGGATTAGAGCATCTAAATAAGTAACAAGATTGTTACAGTTTGAAGTATATAAATACCAGCCTAGATCCAACTTAACCCCAGATCTATCAAGTGTCGAGAGGGATGAAGTATCTTGGGTTGCAAATCTCTTTTTTTGAGTGTGAAAGTTTAGGAAATGTTTGCAACTCGAGAGATTTGATCCTTCTCGGTGCTTGATAGATCTAGGGTTAAGATGGATCTCGATTGGTTTATATCCATCTTAATAATAAATTTAGCAATCTTAAAAGGTAATTAAAACCACAAAGATAATTAATTTCTGTTTATTTTCTTTATTCGTAATTTCTATTTATTTATTTGTTAAAAATGATTTTCGTTACCATATCCATTTGGAAATTAAAAAATTAGTTTACAAATTTGAAAAATTTACAACTTTTTTTCCTTTTATAATATAACATTTTTAAAAGAAATTACTATATGTGTGTGTATGTGTATTTTTTTGTCGATCAAAATGTTTGGATTAATTTTTCACAATGTACAACATTTAAATTACATTAATTTTATATATATATATATATATATATATATATATATATATATATATATATATATATATATATATATATATATATATATATATATATTGGTCAATCAAAATATTTGTATTAATTTTTCAAGAAATTACAACATCTATACCATGAGTTCTCTACTCTCCCAGCCTCACTCTGACCATATTTCTTTGCGAGGAGAGAAATGCAAAAAATGAAAAGATAAAGTTGTTTCTTAAAATAACCCCAGAGGCATACTAGCCCTATTGCCCAAAAAATAAACAAGACAAAAAGGAAACTAACAGATGCCATTTACATAGGTGGATTCGGTGCGTCAACATTTCCTTAGACTATTAGAGGGTTGTGCCCTTCATGAACATGAAATTATATATGAGCCAACCTTGCCTCAATCTCATCGTTGCTCTCATTGGTTATGAATGGACCTTGACGAACAAAAGCAAGGCGATTCATAATTTCTCCTTCATAAAATTGCACGTCATTAATGTAAGTTAATATATGGTCTTGTTGCGATCATCATACCTTTGTTCATAGATGATTTCCATGCTGACATGAATGCCTCACAATTTTTCAACAATGGAGTCCATCATGGGAGGTTGCACCACATGCCCAAGTGAGAGAGCATAGATGTGGACACCTTGCCTTCCTAGTCCAGTCCCTCATTATTCTACGCCTCCTCTCTTGTGTGAGAGTCTCCAAGTGATCCAAGTTGACTCAACTCCCATATTTAAACAAGATCTTTTACTTTCGTGATGTTGTTAGTATTGTATTTAAAAGAGCATAAAGGAACATATATGCACATTGTAAAGAAGAAGGAACATAACAAGAATCAGCAACATAAAACACAAGACGTTGATAACGGAGTTCAACTACGAGGGAATACATCTCTAAGACCCGGTGTCAAGATGGTGTAGGCCACTGCATTAAGTTCTGGAAAGAGTGATGATGTACATGCATGTGTTTTCACTATCATGGAAGGAATATTACCTCATGTAGGAGTGGCTCCATGAGATTTTTCACTATAGGAACTCTCATTCTGATTCGAGTTGACTCAACTCCTGGGTTTAACCAAGATATTTGGCTTTTGTGATGGGATTAGAATTGCATTTAAAATAACATAAAGGAACATAATTACATGTTTTAAAGAAGAAGGAACATGACAATAATCACCAACATAAAACTCATGACATTGATATCGGAGTTCGTCCAGGAGGGACTACGTCTCCGGGCCCAGATGTCAAGATGGTGTAGGCCGCTGCATTAAGTGCTAGAAAGAGTGTTGATGTACATGCATGTGTTTTCTCTATCATACAAGGAATATGCCATCTAGGAGTGGCTCCAAGAGATGTTCCACTGCAGGAACTCTCATTCAAAAAAGGACTCCTATCAGTATGACATAATTTCACATATGACAATAATGAGCATCTTGCCAATCATGGAACCAAAGGAATCTCAATTTAGACATACATGACTACAACATGAGTATCTCATCCACACGATGACAAAGGGATCTTAATAACAACATGAAAATCATGACAACACGTACATCCCACAGATGATTCCGCGTCACATCAAGCAGGAATCATGAAACATGTAAGGAAACAAGATCCCACATCAAACACCAAACAGGGATCTATGCAGCACAATGCATCTCATAGCAAAAATAAGTACATGAACACACTATATATACCTCACATCCTGGGGCCATATAAAGAAAATGATGTCAAACTGTTGAAGTTGGTCGTGCCATCAATCTCACGGAGTCAAATCTCATGGAATTATGGCTCGCACGTTGACTGCTGACACCTGCACTCCACTTTGAAAAGTGGCCGAAAAACGAAATGATCAAATTGAAAATCTATATGCACCATCAGATTTGTGGCATCGAATAGGGTAAAAGTGACTATCAAATTTCTAAATTTTTACAAAGTGAGAATCTGGGGCTTAAGGAATCTTTTAGATTCCCCCTAGATTCCTCAAGGATTCCTTCCTCCAACTCATCTGAAGATCCATTGCTCAGATCAAAATTATGACTGCGCCATCAGCTTCATGTCACTGAGAGGTGTAAGATTGACATAAAATTTGTCCAATTTCGACACTAGAAAAATTTCTCCCTCCTAGAATTAGGCTCAATCATGGTTTCGATTGCTCTTTTTCAGGATCATGGTTCCACCTGCAAAATAATTAAAAATACAGGCTCAGTTCCCATGTTGTGCCATTGCCTCCATTCCCTTCTCTACATAACGTGGTTCCGTTCCTCCATTTTGTGCCTCCTCCCCCTCGTGGAAATTAGATGAAGGTTTATATATTAATGGGCGCCAGGTTTTCCCATGAGCCCCACATGGTGGAACGGTTTGGTATTTGGCACCAAAGGTAGGAAGTCGAGTGATCAAATTCTGCCCCCGCCAAAAATATACATGCCGCATTACATTTTAGTGTGAAATGGTTTTGTTGTTTGTTTGCAAATGGTTTGGGCGGAGTTTTGAAACAGCGTGCGGTTAGTTGGACCACTCATGGAGCAGCCGACCACTTGGCCGGGTGGGTTCAATTCTCGCAGGCCCAATATATATACGATATATATTTGAATGGTCCATTAGGTTTGGTGGTTGGGGCGTGGGTTAAGTCCACCGGAGGTGGCCCGCCCACAGCCCTAACATATGTTTTAATTTTTGTAATGTTGGTGGTTGTTTGGGGGCTTCGGCATGGTAATGGTAGCGGAACCAAATTTAACATTAAATTTTTTGATGTGTAAGGTTTGGGGGTCCGTCGGGGTCATGGCCGCCAGCCCATTTAAAAACACATTTATTTTTTAGAATGTAGAGTTAGGTCCGATGGGGGTGGCAGGGTTAATGGCCCACTACCCAAATTATTTTTTTTGTTTTTTTATAATAACAACCACACTTTTCTGAATTTGTCTAATATAGGGGATACTAGAAAAATTAGCGTTCTAAAAAATTCACCCACTTTCGCGAGCTAGGTTTCATGCCTGGTGTCCGTCAAATTGTATGACACTTAAAAGAGGCCCATAACCCAACTTTGACCAAAAATTTGACTGGCTCATTGTCCCTCATGCGAACTCGGATTGACGAACCGTTCACACCGTTGCGATTAGGATGAAAAGATCTATGCTCTGGTCCTAGTTCAAAAGCATTCTGATCACTTTGATTTTTGAGCTTTCATAAGCCCTCTTTGTCCTGTGTGTGTCTCTGGAGCCACCTGGACCAATCCTCCCCACTGAGGAGCTTTTGGTCCTCCAAAAGCATGAAAAATAATATGCAACTTCTTTGTACCTTGTTTGCATCACAAGCATCCTGAGAAGATATCACTTCCATCTCCTTCACCTTTGTTCTTCAGAGCCTTAAGCAATGAGACGACACCTACAACCTCTGCAACCTGTAATGCATTGTTTTTGAAAATTACATGCTTGACTTTCATGACCAACTAATGACCCAAGCATCCCACACTTGCCATGAGTTTATAACACATACTCGGTGGTCAAGTTTACATTGAAATGGAAAAAATCCCCCAGCTACGAAAACAAGGCCAACATATCATTGTTTCTCCAACAAGTGATGGAAAACACATCATCACTACAACACAAGATTTACAAAGATAAGGCCAAACGCTATTTTTTTTCTTTGACAAGTGATGGAAACACGACATCAATTTCACAGTTTATCATGCAACTCAAAGTAACACCAAACATCATTGTGGTTTGACATGTGATGTAAAACACATCATCACTTTTCCATCTTAAAATGCAACAAATGATTTACAAAAGCACGACCATGACAAGCTAACATATATAGAAACAATTTTTCACTTATCAATGTGATTGGGTTACCCCACTATGGTGGTTTTTCTTTTCAAACAATTGTTTCACCTCGTTCATGCACCGACGCTTTGTCGTTAAGGTGTTGCTCTGGATGGACCCTCCAACATGTGGCCCTTTGATGGCCACCTCTGTTGCAATGACTGCAATACATCTTCTTCCTCCATATCTACTTAACATGTTTCTTTACCTGCTGTTGAGACGGTCTTTCATGCCTCATCATTTTGTGTGTTGCTATTCTTTTCCAACACTTAGAAAATGTATGGTTATGTAATCCACAAAAGGTACACGTTTTTCGATCCCATGTGTTACATTCATCATTAACATCACGATTATAATCGAAATGAATATTTGAATATCGATACTGGTTATACCTTTCCTTGTCATCTCTAGCGTCATTATGGTGATAAGAGCTTGCCGCAGCTCTCTCCCTGCAATGGCCACTGTCATGGGATGATGGGGATGTGTTCCCATCATTCTCTTTCCTTTACAATATCTTGGAAGAATCTCACACGTTTTAGCATTCACCTTGTGTGTATCTCAGGCTTGCAAGTCAAGGTCTCTACACAACCTCCAGTGGTTGAGTTATGCCTTGGTTATTAACACCAAGTTCTTTTTCCTCCTTGTACCTCATCCTGGTAAGGAGCCTCATGCTTGTCCCTGTAATTGGTATCTCCACATCTCCAACAGAAATCATACTATCTGAAGATGAAACAAAAAGGAAATCAACATCTTTTACCTCTATTGATTTGCAAAGAACTGGTGAGGTTTGCTCATCATCCATTGTTTGTGATTCGTTGTTTGTCTTGGTGGATTCCCCAGCTTCTTTCTTGACATACTCAAGTCCTGCCTTATGGGGTAATTCTTCTACTTTGATGGGGTTGACAATGCCTTGGTCATTAATGTCCAAGCCCTTTCCTTCATAACCCATTTTCTTCAACAATTTCGAGCTAATTCCTATGGTATGATTTTCAAAAACAACAAAATCATCATCAGGGCACATACAGGAATTTAGAGAATTACTTTTTACCTCACATGGGTCACGCTACAGCTTTTCCAAGGCATAGCCCTTAGCTTGCAGCTATTGTAGCAAACTCTATTTTTCCTCTTTCTCTTCATGTAGAAACATCTTCAATTCAACATTCTCTATTTGAAGATTTTGTTTGTGTGCTTCAGTTCTTCCAAGGCCTCTTCCTTGGCTCGCAACTGATGTTGCAATCTCTCCTTTTCCTCTGTCTCTTTTTGTATAGCTTCATACATTATTTCCACCCTTTGCAAAATTTTGAGCATGGTTTCGTACATCTCTTTTTCATCCTCTATCACTGCATGTTCCATTATTCACACTTGCAATTCACATCCATTCAAAGACTGCTTTAATACCAATATTTAACTGAGTTGACTCAACTCCTGGATTTAACCAAGATATTTTGCTTTCATGATGTGATTAGAACTGTAGAATTTTTCTACAAATCAGCTAGCTCCGATACCATGTAGAAATTCCCACCTATAGATCACCTAATAATGCAATATACTAAAGAAAAATACTTTATCTACTTCTACAACCAATTTAGCAGAAGCTTAATCGAACATGAGCGACGCCAATAAGAACATGTATATAACTGATAAGAAGGAATCAATCGCACATAACATAAAAGATATAACCCGGGGAAAGCCTTAGCCTAAAACCCCAACTTTGTATTATCATACATGTGGAAATATAGCCAGTATTACAAAAAGAATCAGCTCAAAAGCTATCATGCTCTCTCTGCAATACCTCTGCTACTCATAGATAGTTAAAGGCCTCTATCCAACCTCTTTTCTGCCCTCCAAGCCTCCTATTTCTTTGTATAATTTTGATTGGGGTCTAGCGCAGCCACTTGTGTGAATTTGCCTCTTCACACACTCACTAACTTCTGATCCAACTACGCAGTCCTAAAGGAGATAAATCCTCATCATGGATGAGCTTCCTTTATAGGAAAAACATTCATCCAACTAATAGTACAATGTCCCTTCTTTGATCTCAACTAGGTCTCTGTTTGAACTGACATGCATGAGTTATTCATGAGATAATATTCAGTTATCTGAAGAACAACAGTTATATGAAAGCATGCATTAACTAACTGAACTTACTTAATTTAAACAAACTGTTTAAATCAAATATAACTAGACTTGACTCAATTAACTAAGCCAACTAATTACTACTCAAATTATAACTCATCCTTATCTCTTTAACTGGTGAATAAATTCCTCAATTAATAGATAAACTGTTGCATGTCCTCACATAGACTTCATGTTTGATTTTTCACAACTAATTAACTCATGGAGAATTAGTTATTTTATTTTCAAATAGATGTTAAGCTCAAATTCGAATTTTACTTCCTATTTTTAGTCCAGGGACTGACTAAAATAGGAATCCATCCTAAACTGCTAAAAATAGATTGCTATTTTTAGCACTTCCATTTTTCATTCCATGTTGCTCAATCCAGCACTGGTACCCAAACTGCGATTTTGAGTAGTGCTATTTTTAGCACTTCTATTTTTAGAATTTCTTATTTCCATTTTCAACACTCCCTCTTAGCGAGAAAGGAATTCAACTAGAACTTGATCCTGTACCTCTCAAATGTTCTGCATGCAACACATCTAACAAGTGTGGTTTCTCCAGCAACTCTCAGAACAAAAAAACTCCCAACTGACCTCTCCATTGGGCTAGAAACATACTCTGATGCTGAAGCTCTACCTGCTACTAACAAGTGTTCCCTCTCTGACCTCTAAGCTGCTGCAACACTCCATACATATCGCACCATTGCACACCTCTCTGTGCCATACTACACTAGTGCAACACTCCAATGCCTCTCGCATTGCTACAACCTGCTAGCTCTACACTATCTTGGGATTTTTGCACTATAGCTCTCTTTACCGCTCCATCTGTATCTGTCTCTACCCAATCAGCTAGTCCTGCTACTCTTCATCGGGGCTCCTATAACAAAGTTGAATCAAAGAGGTTGGGTACCTCAAGGATCCTGCCCCTAGCCTCCGTGGGATGATCACTCCACATCGCCCCACCTCCTACCTTGAGGTATGGCTGCATGTGATCCCTCTGCCCACCTAGCTCAAATTTTCCCCCTATTGGAGGTCTCTGCATGAGTAGATGTCTCTACTCGATCTCCTCTTAGATTCTATAGTTGTGGCTACTCCACAACCTCCTAAAGCTACTTCACCAATCGTGGCTCCTCCACAATTGTCTGAGACTTCTTTTGGCGCTGCATGTTGAGAGGTAATGTATTCTCCCTCTCAACGACCAATTCTTCATCAGTTGCCTTGCTCCTCATGGCTTTTCATGCATCTTGAATCTCAAGAGCATACAAGTTCTTGACCCGTGAACTAATCTGCTTCACCTGTCTAGTGATGATGTGTCTAACAAAAAACTTTCCCTTACAGAATACTACATCATATCCTCTATCTTCCAGCATCGCGATCGACACCGAGTTTCTCTTCAGTCCTGGTACATACTTAACATCAGTCAAGGTAAGGCGAGCTCTATGCTCCCTCTGAAAAATAAACATGCCTACACTTGAGACACTATACTTTTCATCATTACCCATCACTATGAGTATCTGGAGATCTTTCTCCTCCAAAGTACTAGAAAAACTCTTCTCACCAGTCATGTGGAAAGAAACTCCATTATCAAGAAACCAACCACTTCCCACCATGGATGAAACCATGCATGTGAACAGTGTGAAATCTAACTCGAACTATGAGGCCAGTGCCTCACCTTCTAATCCTTCCATGGATCCCTTCTTGGATTTCCTCAGTGGACAATTTGTAGCAAAATGGCCCACCTCATGACAATGAAAGCATCGCACTTTGGATTTGTCAAACTTCTTCCCACCAACAGAAGAACTGGATTTGGAAAGAGAAACCTTCTCCTTCCCCTTCTTCACCTTACTCGCTAAGGCATAGTTTTCTTCATCCTCCATGGATGAAGAACCATCTCTGGTGCTTCTTCTTATCTCCTCCTGCATCAAGTCCGACCAAAGTCGTTCCCAATCTGACAGTTTCTCTCTTCCATTAACTGAGTCCTGGTAGCTATCTTGGCTCTTAGGAAGACCGAGGAGTGTAAGAGTCACCATGTCATCATGAGCTATTGCGATCCCTACACTTCCAAGGTCATCTCTACATGTGGTGAGCTTGTTCAGATATGTAGAGATCGTGCACCCTTTTCACACTTGATCTTTCAAAGCTTGTCTTTCAGTGCCAGCTTCCTCTGATCACTACTATTCTAATATATATCTTTCAATGTTTTCCACATTGAAAACAGTGTCTCCTTCTCATGGAGACTCGAGACTATGTGATCTCGAACTCCATCCAGAAGGATTCTCCTTTCTCTAGCCACACATTTCTTCCATTCAGCCAATTCAGCAACACCAGTCGGCTTGAGGACTTCATGATCAATGAAGTCCTTTAGACAGTTATCCTCTAGTAATTCTTCCATGCAATCCTTTGAGGCTATATAATTCGAACTGCCATCAAGGGCATATTCAAGTCTCAAACCATAGAACACCATATGTGAAATAGAGATGTGATAAGAACTCGATTTCTATATCCAGGAATCACAAACTTGAACTTCTCCCTTCTTGTATATTGTTCTTCCTTGATCACCTATGCTCTGATACCATGTAGAATTTTTCTACAAATCAGCTAGCTCTGAAACCATGTAGAAATTCCCACCTGTAGATCACCTGATAATGAAATATACTAAAGCAAAATACTTGATCTACTTCTACATCCAATTTAGGAGAAGTTGAATCGAACATGAGCAACATCAATAAGAACACATAACTTATAAGAAGGAATCAATCACACATTAAAAAAAAGATATAACCCAAGGAAGGCCTCAGCGTAAAACCCAACTCTGTATTATCATACAAGTGGAAATATAGCCAATATTACAAAAAGAATCAGCTCAAAAGCTATCTTTCTCTCTCTGCAATACCTTTGTTGCTCATAGACCGTCAAAAGCCTCTATCCAACCTCTGGTCTGGCCTCCAAGCCTCCTATTTCTTTGTGCAATTTTGATTGGGGTCTAGTGCAGTCACTTCTGTGAATTGGCCTCTTCACACACTCACTAACCTCTGATCCAACCATGCAGTCCTGAAGGAGATAAATCCTCATCATGGATGAGCTTCCTTTATAGGAAAAATATTCATCCAATTGATAGTACATTGTCCCTTCTTTGATCTCAACTTGGTCTCTATCTGAACTGACATGCATGAGTTATTCATGAGAGAATATTTAGTTATCTGAAGAACAACAATAATATGCAAGCACGCATTAACTAACTGAACTTACTTAATTTAAACAAACTATTTAAATCAAATATAATTGGACTTGACTCAGTTGACTGAGCCAACTAATTACTACTCAAATTAGAACTCATCCTTATCTCTTTAACTAATGGATAAATTCCTCAATTAATAGATAAAATGTTGCATGTCCTCACATAGACTTCATGTTTGATTTTTGACAACTAATTAACTCATGGAAAATTGATTAATTTATTTTCAAACAGCTGTTAAGTTCAAATTCGAATTTTACTTCCTATTTTTAGTTCAGGGACTGACTAAAATAGGAATCCATCCCGAACTACTAAAAATAGAATGCTATTTCTAGCACTTCCATTTTTCATTCCCTGATACTCAATCCAGCACTGGTACCCGAACTGCTATTGTTAGCATTGCTATTTCTAGCACTTCTATTTTTAGCATTTCTTGTTTCCATTTTCAACAAGACTTGCATTTAAAATAGCACAAAGGAACATAATTGCATGTTTTAAAGAAGAAGGAACATGACAATAATCAACAACATAAAACTCAAGAAGTTGATAACGGAGTTCGTCTAGGAGGGACTACGTCTCCGGGACCCAATGCAAAGATGATGTAGGTCGCTGCATTAAGTGCTAGAAAGAGTGATGATGTACATGCATGTGTTTTCTCTATCATACAAGGAATATTCCCTCACCGAGGAGTGGCTCCAAGAGATGTTCCACTACAAAAACTCTCATTCAAAAAAGGACTCCTATCAGTATGACATAATTTCACATATGACAATAATCAACATCCTGCCAATCATGGCACCAAAGGGATCTCAATTCAGACATACATGACTACAACATGAGTATCCTATCCACATGACGACAAAGGGATCTCAATAACAACATGACAATCATGACAACAAGTACATCCCACAGATGATTCTGCATCACATCAAGTAGGAATCATGAAACAAGTAAGAAAATAAGATCCCACATCAAACATCAAACAAGGATCTACGTAGCACAATGCATCCCTTAGCAAAAAGAAGTACATGAACACACTGCATATACCTCACATCCTGGGGCCATTTTAAGAAAATGATGTCAAATTGTTGAAGCTAGCCGTACCATCAATCTCGCGGAGTCGAATCTAATGGAATGACTGCTCACACATTGAATGCTGACACCTACACTTCACTTTGAAAAGTGGTCGAAAAATTAAATGATCAAATGGAAAATCTGAATGCACCATCATATTTGTGGCATTGAATAGGGTCAAATTGACTGTCAAATTTCTAAATTTTAACAAAGTGAGAATCTGGAGCTTAAGGAATCTTTTAGATTCTCCCTAGATTCCTCAAAGATTGTCTCCTCTGGGCCATCTGAATATATGTTGCTCAGATCAAAATTATGGCTGCGCCATCAGGTTCGTGTTGCTTAGGGTGTAAGATCGACATAAAATTTGTCCAATTTGGACAATGGAAAAAATTTTCCCTCTTGAGAATTTGGCTCAATCATGGTTCTGACTGCTCTTTTTCAGGATCATGGTTCCACCTGCAAAATAATTAAAAATATAGTCTCGGTTTCCATGCCACGCCTTTTCCTCCATTCCCTTCTCTACATAATGGGGTTGCGTTCCTCTGTTTTGTGCCTCCTCCCCCTCATGCAAATGAGTGAAAGGTTTATATATTAGTAGGTGGCAAATTTTCCCATGTGCCCCACGTGGTGGAACAATTGGGTGTTTGGCACCAAAGTTGGGAGGTCAGGGGATCAAATCCTGCCCCCGCCAAAAATATACATGACATATTACATTTTAGTGTGAAATAGTTTTGTTGTTTGTTTGCAAAAGGTTTGGGCGGAGTTTTGAAACGACATGTGGTTCGTTGGGCCGCCCGTGGAGCGGGCCGGCCATGTGGCCAGGTGGGTTCGATTCCCGCCAGCCCAAATATATATACGATATATATATAAATGGTCCATTAGGTTTGGTGGGTGGGGCGTGGGCCAAGTCCACCGGAGGTGGCCTACCCACAGCCCTAACATATGTTTTAATTTTTGTAATGTTAGTGGTTGGTTGGGGGGTTTGGCGGGGTAATGGTCGCCGACCCAAATTTAACATTAAATTTTGTTATGCGTAAGGTTTGGGGGTCCAGCGGGGTCATGGCCGCCGACCCATTTAAAAGTACATTTTGTTTTACAATGTAGAGTTAGGGTGGATGGGGGTGGCGGGGTCATGGCCTGCCAAAGAAATTAATATTTTTTTGTTTTTTTATAATAATAACCACACTTTTTTGAATTTGTCTAATATAGAGGATATTAGACAAATTAACGATCCAACAATTCACCTGCTTTCGGGAGCTAGGATTCATGCCCCGTTGTCAGTCAAATTGTACGACACTTAAACCGGGCCCACAACCCAACTTTGACCAAAACTTTGATTGCCTCATTCTCCCTCATACGAGATCTATGCTCTGGTCTTGGTTCGAAAGCATTCTGATCACTTTGATTTTTGAGCTTTCATAAGCCATCTTTGTCCTATGTGTGTCTCTATAGCCACTTGGATCACATTCACTAAAGGACTCATATGAGCATGACATAATTTCACATATAATAATAATGAGCATCCCGCGAGCATGGCATCAAAGGGATCTCAATTCAAACATACATGGTGACACATGAGTATCCCATCAACATGGCGACAAAAGGGATCTCAATCAAAACATGACAATAAGTACATCTCACATCAAGAATAAAACAAGATCCCACTTCAAACATCAAACAAGGATCTCAAGCAGAGAGACAAAGAAGTACATGATCACATTCCATAGACCTCACATCAAGGAGTTATCTGAAGAAGACGATGATAAATTGTTGGATCTAGATGTACCGTCAATCTCATGGTGTCGAATATCGTGGAAATGATTGCTCACACATTGAATGCTGACACCTACACTCCACTTTGAAAATTGGCCGAAAAATGGAATGATCAAATGGAAAATCTGATTACATCATCGGATTTGTGGCATCGAATAGTGTAAAATCAACTGTCAAATTTCTGAATTCTAACAAAGTTAAAATATGGGGCTATAGGAATCTTTTAGATTCCCCCTAGATTCCTTAAAGATTCCCTCCTCTGGGTCATCTAAAGATTTTCTGCTGAGATCAAAATTTGTTCTATGCCATCAACTTCGTGTTGCTGAGAGGTGTAGGATCGACATAAATTTTGTCTAATTTGGACATTGGAAAAATTTCACCCTCCTAAAAGTTGGGCTCAATCATGATTATGCCTGCTCCATGCTCATGGTTCGACTTGCAATTAATTAAAAAATTGCCTCGAAAAATGCACCATCATTCCGCCTCCTGGAACTGTCTCATTGTTATGTTTGCTTGTTGTTCCACCTTTGGTCTACTCCCGTTCATCCCCATTCGCCCCCCCGCTCGAATTGAAAGATGAGTTTAAATGGTGATGGGGTGGCAGACTTTACAAAGCCGCCACCCGTGGTATGGTGGTTAGGCCAGAGTGATCGAGGCAGGGAGGTCGGGGCATCAAATCCCAACCCCGCCAAAATACATGTGGTGCGTAATTTTTAAACAAGTTTTGTTATACCTTCATTCGAATGAGGTTGTATTGATGTGATGTTTGGTTGGCGCATTTAAGATTTTGGCATGTTGTTTATTAAATATTGGTGGAGTTTGGTTTGTGGTTTTTTTTGGCATGGCTCCACATGGGGCCATCCGTGGGGGGCGCCCACATGGGTTGAGCGAATTCAATCCCCTTCGGCTCCACATTAAATGTGTTGGCAACATGTTGTATTAATATATATTGTATGCGGGAGTAGTTGGAGGGTCCAGCGGGGTCATGGCCATCGGCCCTTAATAGTCTTATATTATTTTTTAATGCGCTTGGGTTGGTGGGGGTCATGGGCCATCGGCCTTTTTTTTAATTAAAAAACTTGTTTGTAATATATATCGTAACTGACTGGTGGTGGTGGGGGTGGTGGCCCGCCACCCATATTTTATATATTTTTTTTATTTTTGTCAACAATAACAACATTTTTCAATTTTGTCTAATATAAGAGATATTAGACAAATTAAGTACCCAACAAATTTTCCCGCTCCTCGGGAGCCAAATTCCATGTCTGTGACTTGGTCAATTTGTAGGATCATTAAACCTGGCCCAGTGCCCAACTTTGACCAAAACTCTTTCTCCCTCATACGAGCTCGGATTTGACTGTAGTTTGCACTATTGGAATCACAGTGACAAGCACTTCAATCTGGTGCTAGTTTAGGAGTGATCTAACCACTTTTAATTTTGACCATTTCTCAATCGTCTTGGGCTTCTGCATGTGTCTAGAGCAACTTGGATCGATCCTCCCCACTCAGGATATTTTGGTCCTCCAAAAGCATGAAAACTAATATGAAACTTCTTTATACCCTATCTGTACTTACAAGTATCTGATATGTCACCCTTCCTTCTCCTTCACCTTTATCCTTTAGAGCCATAAGCAATGAGTTGACACCTGCAACCTCTATAAACATGTAGTACAATTATGCAAATTACATGCTTAATTCACATGACCAACTAATGATTGAAGAATCCCATACTTTCCACGAGTTTATAACACATACTCGGTGGTCAAGTTTACATCAAAATGGAAACAATACCCCAGCTATGAAAACAAGGCCAAAATATCATTGTTGCATCAACAAGTGATGGAAAACACATCATCACCTTCACATTTTAACATGCAACACAAAATAAGACAAGATATCATTGCTTCTTAATAGGTGATGGAAAACACAGCATCACTTTTACATCTTAAAATGCAACAAATGATTTACAAAAGAATGACCATGACAAGCTAACATATCTAGAAACCATTCTTCACTTATCAATGTGAATGGGTCACCCTCCTATGGTGGTTTTGCTTGTCGAACATCTTTTTTCAACTGGTTCATGCACCGACACTTTGTCTTTAAGGCGCTACTCTTGATGGAGCCTGCAACATGTGGCTCTTTGATGGCCACCTCTGTCGCAATGATTGCAATAGGACTTCTTCCTCTAGATTTGCTATACCTTCTTCTTTGCCTGCTGTTGAGAGGGTCTTTGATGCCTCCTCCTTTTGTGTCCTACTATTCTTTTCCAGCACTCAACAGAAGTATGGTTATGTAATCTACAAAAATTACATGTTTTTCGATGCCATGTTTTACGTCCATCATTAAAAACATGGTTGTAATCGAAATGAACATTCGAATATGAGATTTGATATACCTTTCCTTGTTGTCTCTAGTCTAACTATGGCAATGAGAGCTTACCTCAGCTCTTTCCTTGCAATGGGCACTAGCATGGGATGATGGTGATGCGTTCCCTTCATTCTCTTTCCTTGACGATTTCAATGATATCTCAAAAGCATCTGACACCTTCGAGCATTCTCCTTTAGTGTATCCCAGGCCTGCAAATCGAGGCCTCTATACAACCTCCAATGGTTGAGTAATTCCTTGACTATTAATTCCCAAGCCTTTTCCTTCATACCCGATATTCTCTTTAACATTTTGGAGCCAATTCCTGTGGTATGATGTTCAAAAACAGTGAAATCATCATCATGAAACATACATGAAGTCAGAGAACTACTTTTTACCTCACATGGGTCATGATGCAACTTTTCTAAGATCTCATCCTTAGCTTGCAGCTATCGTAGCAAACTATGTTTCTCCTTTTTCTCTTCTTGTAGAAGAATCTTCAATTCAGCGTTATCTGCTTGAAGTCTCTTGTAGTTGTGCTTTAGTTCTTCCAGGGCCTCTTCTGTGGCTCACAACTAAAGCTACAATTGTTGCTTTTCCTCTGTCTCTTTTTGTAGAGCTTAATACATTATTTCCACCTTTTGGGAAACTCTAAGCAAGGTCTCATACATCGCTTTTTCATCCTCCATCATTGCATGTTCCATTATTCAAGCTCGCAATTCACATCCACGCAAAGACTGCTTTGATACCAAAATTGATCCGAGTTAACTCAACTCCCAAATTTAACCAACATCTATTACTTCCATGATGTTGTTAGAATTGCATTTAAAAGATCATAAAGGAACATATATGGATACTATAAAGAAGAAGGAACATGACAAGAATCAACAACATAAAACACAAGATGTTGATAACGAAGTTCGTCCAGGAAGGACTACGTCTCCGGGCCCCGGTGTCAAGATGGTGTAGGTCACTGCATTAAGTGCTAGAAAGAGTGATGATGTACATGAATGTGTTTTCTCTATCATGCAAGGAATTTTCCCTCATGCAGGAGTGGCTCCACGAGATGTTCCACTGTAAGAACTCTCATTCACAAAAGGACTCCTATCAGCATGACATAATTTCATGTATGATAATAATGAGCATCCCGCTAACATGGCATCAAATGGATCTCAATTCAAACAGACACGGTGACACATGAGTATCCCATCAACATGGTGAAAAGAAAGATCTCCATCAAAACATGACAGTAAGTACATCTCACATCAAGAACAAAACAAGATCCCACATCAAACATCAAATAGGGATCTATACAACACAATGCATCTCAAGCAAAGAAACAAAGAATTACATGATCACACTGCATATAACTCACATCAAGGAGTTATTTGAGGAAGAGGATGATAAACTGCTAGATCTACCTGTATCGTCAATCTCATGGGGTCAAATATCATGGAAATGAATGCTCGCACATTGAATGCTAACACCTGCACTCCACTTTGAAAATTGGTCGAAAAATGGAATGATCAAATGGAAAATTTGATTACACCATCAGTTTTATGGTGTCGAATAGTGTAAAATCAACTGTGAAAATTCTGATTTTTGACAAAGTGAAAATCTAGGGCTTTAGGAATCTTTTAGATTCCCCCTAGATTCCTCAAAGATTGCTTCCTCCAGGTCATCTGAAGATCTTCTGCTCAGATAAAAATTATTTCTACACCATCAGGTTCATGTCGTCGAGAGGTATAGGATCAACATAAAGTTTGTCCAATTTGGACACTGGAAAAATTGTGCCCTCCTAAAAGTTGGGCTCAATCATGGTTCCACTTTCCTCTGCCCCACACTCATGGTTAAACCAGAAATTAATTAAAAAACTGTCTCAGAAACCGCATCATCATTACCTCCTTGAACTTCGTCATGGTTTCGTCTGCTCGCGGTTCCACCATTGGTCCACTCTCGTTTATCCCCGTTCTCCCCCCGAGGGTCACACTGAAAGACATGTTTAAATGGTGATGGGATGACAAAATTTACAAAGCCACCACTCATGGCACGGTGGTTACAATGGAGTGCTCGAGGCAAGGAGGTCGGGGGATCAAATCCTGACCACGCCAAAATAAATGTGGCGGGGTAGTCTTTAAACTAGTTTTGTTATACCTCCATTTGAATGAGGTTATATCGATGTGATGTTTGGTTGGCACGTTTAAGATTTTGGCATGTTGTTGATTAAATATCGGTGGATTTTGGTTTGTGGTTTGTTTTGGCATGGTCCCACATAGGGCCGCCTAGCAGGGGTCGACCAACGTGGGTCGGGCTGTTTCAATCCCCTCTGACTCCACATTAAATGCGTTGGAAACATGTTGTATTTATATATATATCATATGCGTGGGTAGTTGGAGGGTCCGGTGGGGTTATGGCCGTCGACCATTAATAGTTTTATATTTTTTTTAATGTAGTTGGGTCGACGGGGGGTCACAACCCATCAGCCTTTTTTTTAATTCAAAAATTTGTTTCTAATATATATCGTAACCTACTGGTCGGTGGCAGGGATGGTGGCCTCCCACCCATATTTTATATATATATTTCTTACCTTTATCAATAATAACCACATTTTTCAATTTTGTCTAATATAAGAGATGACAAATTAAGTATCCACAAATTCACCTGCTCCTCAAGAGCTAGATTCCATGTCTGAGACTTAGTCAATTTGAAGGATCATTAAACATGGCCCACTGCCCAACTTTGACCAAAACTTTGACTGGCTCATTCTCCCTCATACGAGCTCGGATTTGAGTGCCATTCACACTGTTGTAATCAAGGCGACGAAAACTTCAATCTGGTGTTGATTTTGGAGTGATATAACCACTTTAAATTTTGACCCTTTCTGATTCCTCTCAAACTTCTGCATGTGTTTGGAGCCACCTGGATCACCAAGCTTCCCCTAGGTACCAGCTCCACAATTTTCCCACCCTTGTTGTGTCAACATGATCACCGTCCTCAAAAATCATCTTCCAATAGTGACACCTTTCCCACTAGGCCTTCGCAGGAGAAGGGACACTCCCACCCTCTATGCATGATATTTTCCAACAGGTTTTTTCCACTAAATCAAAAGCCAATCACCCCAATTCTCCAAGAGTGGATCCATTATCGAGCGTTTCAAACACAAGTGAAACCCAACACTTCCACCCCAATGCTTCTACCCACTGCTCTGCTTCTTCACATCGATGTCCTCACCATAGGGGAGGTAGCCAATGTAGCCCAATACTTTTGAAAAACTAAATTTCATAGGAAAATAAGGTAGGTTGAACTTATCCAGTTTGCCAATATACGAATACTAACACAACAGGTTCGTCAAGTGTAAAGAAAGGTCTCCTATAGATGAAACTCAACAATTTCACCCTCTAAATCAGAACTTCCCTCCAAGCTTCCCCAGTCACACTCCACTCACACCCTCAAATGAACCAAGCTCGCAGAACCACATTTTCCTCCCCGCCAACTCCTTTCGACACAATGATAACTAGGCCAAAAAGCATGCACAGGTGAAGAAGCTGCAACAACCCTGTTTAGCCAAACTCTCATACCAATAAACCAAAGATAATGACAAAGATATAGGTTATATTTTAAATAAAATTTTCCCTCCTCGATGCTTTGGCTCATCTAACACCAATCGAGGTGGTCACCTCCATAACCTTCTCCATGCCTCATATCAACTAATCAAGATCACCTCAGGCCAAGTGGCATAGCTCTTGCCCATCCTCCTTCATTATACCTAACAAATTGTTCACCTTATTAGAGATATATGTATTTGAAATTTATTATAAAATCTTTAAAATTCAATAACCATATAAATCAAAATATTTGCATAAGAAAACAAAATAATTTATTTCCCTTTCTAAAATTATAAATAAAAATAAATTAACGTGAATTAATGGATAATCAAAACTAAATTTAACATATTGTATGACAACCTTCCAAAATCTAATATATTCAAATTTTTATATTTTAGAGTTCGTGGATATTCATTCATGTGGACACCATAAATCCCAAATGAAAAAAATATGAAAAAAAAAATATACATTTGTTTTATATGATTTGAAATAAATATTTTGTAAAAACCTGCAAACCTACACTTGTTTTAGATACTTGAAGAAAATATGAAAAAAAAATCTACATTTGTTTTATATAATATAAAATAAATATTTTGTAAAAACCTGTAAATCTGCACTTGTTTTAGATACTTGAAAATAAGTATTATGTAACAACATCCAACTAATTCTTAGACTCTCGTTGACATATTTAAAGCTTTGCATTGTGCTGGAAGATAGTTTTCCACGTTATTAAAAAAGTGGACTAACCTCGTTAATAGTTAATCATTATTGAATCATTAAAAACAGTGACGTTTTATTTATTAATTAAGAGAAAAATCCATATTAAGGTTAGTATGATTCTAGGTTTGTCTATGTTTTGTTATATATTATCTAGAAAAAAAAATGTGGAGATAAAAAAGTGAAATCTTATCTTCATTCTCAAAAAGTGTAGTGGTTCAGTGAAACATATACATCCTTTGAATATTATGAATACTCTCAACAAAATTGTATAGGTTTTAGTAAAACTAATACACTAAGATACTTCTCGTTCATCATTTGATAAGAATGTTCTCTAAAAGCTCTAATTTTTTGAAAATCAATATTATAGATTCGTTATCCTCAAACACTTTATGGTCACTTAGATTGAAAGAAAAGGAAAATTAATAAGAAAAAAATATAAGTTTAGTTTTTGTTATAAAAATTTAATATATTAAAGTTTGGATTTGGAGAATTGACGTAGGTTTAATTTTGTTTATAAAATATCATATATTACACAGGAATATTATGTGTCAATACTACTCGTTATTATTATTATTATTACTTATTTTTATAGCAGTTGTTTATAGTTCGATTTTGTGCTGGAATTTTGCTAAAGAATTTGAGGTGAAATCTTCATTTGTGGTATTTAAATTGGTTTTTGACTTTATATAGGGATTCAACACCATGAAAAATCCCTAGGGCACTTTGATTGTACAAGGATTACCCATCACGCTTGTGATTTCAATAAATTCCTACGGGAATTTAGAGGACTGGAAAAACCCACCTGAAAAACTTCCAAAAAGTCTCACTAATGACAGCTTGATTTTTGTAGGGTTCTTTTTATTTGGTTATTTTTTATTTTTTTTTTTTTTTTTTTTTTTTTTTTACTTTGTTAAAACTCTTACATTAAATCATATTACTTTACATTACTACATCTCTACCATATTGGGTTGGAGAGCATCTTTATGAGGAATAAAAAATGAATAATTGTATAAAATAAAACAAAATAATACAATATATTTTAAAATAAAAATGTGATATTTTAAAATATTATATTCAAAATTGAGAGGCTAATAACACACGATGGTAAGATAACTATTTTATTTTAATTATTAATTAACTTATTTTCATTTTTATTTCTATTTTATATAATTTGACTAAGTCAAAATATTAAGGATAAGACATTACACGATCTCCACCATTCTCTGTTGGAGATGCAATAATTCTGTTATTTGCTCCTTTTTGTTTAAATTATATAAAATATAAATATTATTGGGTCGAGAGGCACTCTCATGGCGAGTATGTTAAAGATGTTATATTGTAATGTCATGATTAAGATCTTTTACTAACTCAAATTACATTAAAAAAAATTAATTTAATTTAAAATTTAATATTCAGAATACATAAAAATAAAATAATAACACAAAATTATTAATTAAACTAGGCTAAATCGATATTAGTAGGATCAAATATGTTACATGTAAATATCTTTTAGTGTGAAAAGATATTTGATCCCTTTTGGCACTTGTTACATCTTGAGGTAAGATGGATATGCACTCCTAATTTAGCAGAAAGGCCCTTCACAACAAAATATGGAAGGGATGTTTTTATGTGATTAGCAATTTTCTAATTCCAGTTTTTGACAAGCCATGGTATGTCGCATGGTATTCTTAATTCGTAGTTAACCCATAGTTTTTCCCATAATATTCTTCTCAACTAAATATATGAGGACGAAACAAATCCATAGACCAATTACAACAGTCATGGGTGGGTCCCTGATTTCCTTTTGGCACTCCATTGTTAACCTAATTACTACTAACAAGGGCCCACCTCTAAAACCATCGCCCATCGATTTCTATGTGGTATGATTTGGCGCTGATGTTCAAGAATAACCGGATAACTATGCTCACAACCTGGATGGTAAAAAACAATCAAACTGCATGAATCATGTGTAGAATATTGGAGGATGTAACATCCATGGTATCCTCGTATGAAAATGCATGGAGTTAGAATTTTTTTTTACACAATTTACCCACGGGTAACTATCCATATTACTATTGGAAATTCCTCAATAACCATTAGATGGAATCTTCATCATTACATAAAGTAACTATAGTAACGAGTATTGAATTACATAACAATTAACAACCACTCTTGTAACATATTGACATAAACTTTCTGACATAATGTTCCATCATTTTCATGATTTCTTTAACTTGATTAGTTAATCACATGATTGATATTATAAACATCACTCCATGCAATGAATCATCATCATCAAACCGAAACAATAATCCATCACATCATTGAGCATCGATATACCATGGAAACCCCGTAGGGTGAAAATCAACAAATGTTTAATTTTATTATTAAACGTTTGTTAAGGTGTTCACCCCTTACTCAACGACTTATAAGAGAATCCATCCCTTAACCATTTTCATAAAATATTACAAAGAAATATCATTGAATATAACATACCTAGCTAAAATCTATTATAATCATCATGATATAATTTACCCACAAATCTTCAGTGTATCTTTGTGGCCTAGTTGTTTCATGAGTGGACCATCCTGCAACCCACACTCATCTCCATGGACTATTAGTTCTTTAACTGCCACAATGTTAATCATAATCTTTCATTTGCACAAGTCACCATCATTTCATGTTCTTTTTGTCGATAACATATTTTGATATCATAATTACATAAAGTATTAATCAACCAATAGTTAATCTTTAGTAATGATTCTTCAACATCTATTCATGTGCATATTACATGAAATATAAATATAAAATAAAAACATGTTTCTTCTAACAACGTTGCTCATGCACTAATGCACTGATTATAAGCAAGTAATGATAAAAGCATGTGAGAAGAAATACCACATTACTATGATTCTTTTTGTGCCAACATTTCCAAAGGATAACCATTGTAACCTCCACTAGCATTGTAGCTTAGATTTCCATATATATAATTAGGTAAAACTTATTCAAAGAAAGTTAGCCCTCGTTTCTTTGTGCATCTAACTAAATAATATTTCCAATACAATAAATATTATTATTATGCATAAAAATGCATGTCCTCTTCTAAGGGAAAACTAAAATAATATGTGTTATTATCATGCATGCAAATGCAGCTCAAATAATATATATTATTATCGTGCATGCAAATGTAACTCCCTTTTTGAAAAGCATCAACACTGTTTAAAAAGCATCCTTCCCAAGATAGAGCTATTTACAAAACTTATTGTACATACAATTACATGCTCTGTTTTAAATGATAACTAACACGTTGGTTATTATTTATTTTCAAAGAATCCAACATATTGTCGTACTTTCAATGGATGCAAAGATCATATTTCCTTTCGAGAGATCAAACACAATATTTCTATTTTTGGTGCAAGAAAATAAAATATTTCTTTTTGGGAAATATTAAACATAGGATTCCTATTTTTTTCATGCAGATAATTTATTTCCTCTCAACAAATATCAAGCATAGTATTCTATTTTTCTCAAGAAATATTAAACATAGTAGTTCTATTTTGTGCATATTTCTCATCAAGAAAATCTAATAAAATAAGAACATATTCTAGTGGTTCTCTTTCGAATCTAATGCATAAGAATTATGTGAAGAAATTCAAATAAATTAATAATCTAACTTCCCACACATAATTCCATGTAATATTTTTTTCCTTTTTAATAAAATAACTCAATTTCTTTATTTTTCCTCTAGCACCTTCATTCTTTATGAAAAATAACATGTCTTCCTAAATCTTTTTGTGCTCTTTTAATACATTGAATTGGCATTCCTTTTACTCTTGGAAATAAACAATGTTTTGAAAAACTACATGGGTTATTTTCTATATGCAAGTTGATTCATAAGTAAGTTTTCAAGAAAATAATCATAATTCTTATTGTTTATTGTTTAATATAAAATAAATCATATATTTTTCTTTCTAAAGAATTAGAACAATTAATTTATCTTTTACCATGAAATATTTCTAAAATAAAATTACTTATCTTTAAAATAACATTTTACTCATCTTTTATGCAAATGATAATTACGTGCAATAAAATCATTTTTAATTTTACTGGACTTATATGCAATAATATCCTTAACTTTTCTAAAATAACATGGCCCATATTTTATACAAATAATAATTATGTGCATTCCTTTATTGAAGAAACATCAAAACACATGTTTTTTTCTTTCCCAAAAACCACATGCAAACACATAATTTTTTTCTTTTCTAAAAATAATCCAAGTTCCAGAAATCCCTGAGTCTTTTCAATACATTATATCAAAAACGTAAGTTCCAGGATTTCAATCTCATCAATGTTTTAGTGTTGTGCGTGTGTTGCATATCAGTCTTAACGAACAGTTGATTTTAACGACTAGTTTATAATTTCATTACTTAGAGATTTTCTTATATATGTGAGTTTTTTTTGGCCGAGTAGATTGTAGGTATGAGGATTTTATTTTAATTTGACATTAAAACAAATTTTAAGTCTATTTGGGTATTACTATTTAGATTTTTACACTATCACATTTCCTCATTGATGGTTGCACAAGAAAATGTGTTATTTAAAAACGTTTCTGGTTTCAAAATAATTGTTTTTTTAAGCTGAGTCAATTGTACACGTGAGCTTTTCTATTTATGTGAAAATAATTTTTAAGTTTAATTGGGTAATAATATTTATCACATTCGTTAATCGACGGTTATTTGAAAATATGTGTTATTAAAAATTTTGTGACATTATGGTTTTAAATTAATTTTTTTTAATTGATGCGAGATAGATGTGAGGTTTTGTTTGTTTTGGTTGTGAAACACTTTTTAAATTTATTTGGCTAATAATATTTAGATTTTCACACTATCACGTTTGTGTAATGGATGGTTATTTGTAAAAATGTAATATTTAAACAGGTAGATTTATTCAAGGGATCACTTTCTCTTAACCATTGAGCACATGAGTATTTGAGGTTATCTTGCAGCTAGGGTTTTAATAATAATTTCTTAATAATATTATTAATATTTTTAAATAATAAATAACATACATCTATTTTTGGATCTATCAATTGTCAATTTACCATGTTGAGAGGGATCAAATTTATTGATATGCAAACAATTTTTACAATGGAAAGGATTTGATCAATCTCAAAGCTTGGTAAATTTGGAGATAAGATAAATATAAACTCTCATGTTACCTCCTCTTGTCACCCTCACCACTATCCTTATATAATCTTCGAGTATGTAATTTGAATTTGATCCCTCTACAATCACATAATTTATTGTTCTTCTCCCATCTCAAACTCTCATTTTTTTGGGAAATCATGGATTGTTTTTAACACCTTGGTTCCTAGATTCTTTCCCTTCCAAAGCTTTCGTTACCAAGATGCCAACATGGGTTAGGATTCCTAATATGCTAGGTTAGCTATGGAAGTACACAATCTTTAAGGGTATTGGAGAATCTCTAGGTCATTATCTTAATATTGATGTCTCTTGTGGGTAGTTCAATGTATACATCTATGGTAGAATTTGAGGAGAAATCGATGTGAGTAAAGGACTACTCAACCAAATCAATTTAAAGATCAATGATTTTCGTTGGAATCAGGTTGTAGACTATGAAAATATTGCTTTTCATTATCCCTTATGGCATCAAACATGCCATTTATAGAAAACTTTTCGAGTGTTTAATTCTCAACAAAATATAAAAATTCACAATTCCATATGTAAAAGCTAGAATCCGTGTAACACTCCTCCTATAAAAGGAAAGGCTTCTATGACAGATAAAGATGATGAGATGATGAAGAAGTTGATGATTAAATCCATCTGAGGGACAAGGTCCAAGGCTCAAAGCTTCAAACGTATCTTGTGATTTCTCGTGTGGACTATGCTCATTCAAAAAGAACATAGATATTAAATAATAATGCTTCTCTAGGTATATTGAAACCAACTCATGAGTTGGCTTCTTTGGGATTCGACAAGGAATACCTTCCATGTGTAATTTGTGGATCAATTTGATCGTATTGCATTTAGAAGGTTCGATTAAGGTTTCAAAAAAGAAAGGAAAGAAAGGTTGCCTTGAGAATCAACCCCAATTTGGGTGATTCTCCTCTCTAGTTGTGTCTTGTGTCCCTTTATGTTTACTCTTCTATTCTTTGTACCATCCATATATGCTTTGATACCACTAGTATAGGGAAAACTATGTTAGAAAAAGGGTCATGATGGAATTTTTAGACTTACGAAAAAAAGAGATTAAACTAGTCCTAGATCCATCTTAACTCTAAATGTACCAAGCGGTGAGAGTGATCAAATATCTTGAGATGCAAACCTCATTTAGAGTGAAAATAGATTTGATCCCTCTAACTACTTGGTAGATCCGTAGTTAAGATGGATCTAGGTTGGTTGAGTTTTACTTTATTGTTACTTTTATTTTTACGTAATTTGGCAAAATCAAAATGTTTAAATAGTATAAATATGAAATTATAACATCTCTTCCATATTAGGATACACATTGGATTTTCAAGCATTTGTCACCATCCCAGATCCATCTTAAGTCTGGATCTACCATGTTGAGAGGGATCAAATCTCTTTTCACTCTAAAAGGGGTTTTCACTGTAAAATATTTGGTCCCTCTTAGTGCTTGGTAGACTCTTAGTTAATATAGATCTAGCCTCATTTATTTTATTTTATTTTGCAAGGATAAAAACTCTATTTATCAAACAAAAAAATTACAACATTTTTCATAATGACTAATTTTTTGGCACAATTTTCCCAATACTAGTAGTATCAAAGGAGAGATGAATTGTATAGAGAATAGCAAAGTCAGCATAAATGAAAGAAGTCACAACAAGAGAGGATAACCACCCAAATTAGGGTCGATCCCTAAGACAACCTTTCTTTCGTATCTTTTTCAAAAACCTTTATCCAACCTTCTGAAGGTGGTTTGATCAAAGTGATCTACAAATTATCATTGAGAACTAAAAGGGATTCCTTGTAAGATTCTAAATAAGCTAACTCATGAGCTCATTTCAATATACCTAGAGAAACATTATTATTCAATATCTTTGTTCTTACCAAAGGAGCATGGTCCACACTAGGAATCACATGAGATGTTCGAGGCCTTGAGTCTTGGATGTTATCCCCTCGATGGATTTCATCATCAAATTCATCACCATCCTTTTGTGACATAAAGGCCCTTCTCGCCATAGCAAGGTTACAGGGATTCCAAATTTTAGATTTGGAAGTTTGCATGTTTCACTTCTCTTGATAATTAAGCATTCGGAAATAGTTTTGTACGTGGCATGTTTGATGACAAAAGCAACAAAAAAATGCAGTATTCTCATAGTCCACATCTTAATTCTAGTGAAAATCACTGATTTTTAAACTGATTTTCTCAGGTTTCCCTTTACTGATATTGATTTCAACACATTCTGTTATAAGTGTATACACAAAGCTTCACATGAGAGACATAAATAGTAAGATAATGATCCAAAGAGTCTACAATGCCATGGAAGATTGTGTAGTGCTACAAGTCAGATGGATTATTAGATTCACATCTTAGTAATGATAGTTGTGGAAGGGTCAATATATGGGAACCAAGGTGTTACAAAAAATCCAACATTGCCCAAAGCAAATGGAGTTCTAGATGGGAGATGAATAAAAATAACCACAATTATTTGATTGTAGAGGGATCAGATTCACATTACATATTCAAATATTATCTAAGGATCTAGTGTTGGTGTAAAGATGAGTTAACATCAACGTTTAGATTTATATTAACTCCATATCTACTAAGCTTCAACATGGATCAAAACTTTTTCATTGTAAAAAAGCTTTGCACATGAAGAGATTTTATCCCTCTCGATATTATAGATGATTATAGGCATATCCAAAAATATATGTATACTAATTATTATTTTAAAAAATTATAATATTATTAAAAATTTATTCTAAAACCATAGCCCCAAGGCTATCTCAATTGGTGGTGCTCCCTCGTTAAAGGAGGTCATATATTCAACTCTCTCAACATTCTAGGGGTTAACATCTTCAATTATCTCAACATTCTAGGGCTGAGGCTCAGTGGTTCAGACAACCTCAAAGTGGATCTACCTCATAAAATTATTCACAATATCACAAACATTTTTAAAAAACAAATTTTTACAAATGACCATCAATTAACACAAATATGGTTATTTAAAAATCTAAATATTATTACACAAACAAACTTAAAAAGTCTTATGACATGAAATTAAAATATCTCAAATCTATCTCTAATCTACTCAAGTAATATATATATATATATATATATATATATATATATATATATATATATATAACCGTAATATGATTGACCTTTTTAAATAAAACATATTAAAAACCCTAATATGAGGAACCTTTTTAAATAAAACATTTTTGCGAGTAACCATCATTAATAAATGAAATACCTTAAAAATCTAAATATTATTACCCAAATAAACTTAAGAAATAAATTTGCATCAAATTTTAATAAAAAAACTCACATCTACAATCTACTCCGAAAAAAAACGAAGAGTTATTTCAAAACCTTAATATCACCAATATTTTTAATAACACATTTTTGAAAATAACTATCCTTTAGAAAATGTGATAATTTAAAAATCTAAATATTATTACCCAAATAAACTTAAAAAACCTTTTTGACATTAAATTAAAAAAATCCCATCTATAAGCAAATCTCTGAATGACAAACTGATAAACGTTTTCCTTAAAATCGGACTAATACAGAATGCATGCACACAACACCAAAACACTAGTGAGATTGAAATAATGACACTTACATTTTTTAAAACTTGATGTAGACTATCGGTAGATGTAATAGTCACTCTAGACTTGAGATCTATAATTCCCTTGCTCTCCAAATTGGCCACAATGAAGGCGTATGATCCGAGTTAACACAACTCTCGGATTTAACCAAGATATTTTACTTCCGTGATGTTGTTAGAATTGCATTTAAAAGATAATAAAGGAACACATATGCATGTTGTAAAGAAGAGGGGACATGACAAGAATCAGTAACATAAAACACAAGACATTGATAACAGAGTTTGTCCAGGATGGACTGCGTCTCCGGGCCTTAGTGTCAATATGGTGTAGGCTGCTACATTAAGTGCTCGAAAGGGTGACGATGTACATGCATGTGTTTTCTCTATCATACAAGGAATATGCCCTCACGCAGGAGTGACTCCAAGAGATGTTCCTCTACAGGAACTCTCATTGAAAAAAGGACTTCTATTAGCATGACATAATTTCACATATGTTAATGATGAGCATCCCATCATTATGGCATCAAAGGGATCTCAGTTCAAACATACATGGCGACACATTAGTATCCCGCCAACATGAAGAAAAAGGGATCTCAATAAAAACATTACAATAAGTGCATCTCACATCAAGAACAAAACAAGATCCCATATCAAACATCAAACAAGGATCTATACACCACAATGCATCTCAAGCAAAGAGACAAACAAGTACATGATCACACTGCATATACCTCACATCAAGGAGTTACCTAAAGAAAAGGATGATAACTGTTGGATCTGGATGTACCATCAATCCTCGTGGTGTCGAATATCACGAAAATGATTGTTCACACATTGAATGCTGACACCTGCAGTCCACTTTGAAAAGTGGCCGAAAAATGGAATGATCAAATGAAAATCTGATTACACCATCAGATTTGTGGTGTTGAATAGTGTAAAATCAACTTTCAAGTTTCTGAATTCTCACAAATTGAAAATCTAGGGCTACAAGGATCTTTTAGATTCCCACTAGATTCCTCAAAGATTCCCTCCTTCGAGTCATCTAAAGATCTTCTTCTCAAATCAGCAAACTAATATCGCCATTGAGATCCTTGCAAAATTCTGAGAAGGATGAGTATAAATTTGGTTGCATTCTGAATCTGAGAAAATTAAGCCTCCAAGGAATTTGGAAGATTCCCTCAAGATTCTTAAAGGTTCTCCTCTGCTGGGAATCTACAAATCTGCTACTCAAAAGGCGAATCCAATCTCGCCATTGTGTTTCCTGTGAAAATATGAGAAAAGTGACTGCAAACTTGATTATATTCTAATAAAAATAATTTTTACCTCCCAAGGAATCTTTAAGATTCTCTGCAAAAATTATGTCTCGAAAGGTGTGCCATCATTTTGCCTCTTGGAACTGCGTCATGGTTCCATCTCTGGCCTCGCTCACGGTTCCATCATTTTTTTCTACACTCCCCATTCTGTTCAAATCTGCCTCTGTTCCCCGTGCAAATGAAGACGTAGGTTTATATGGTGGTTGGGTGGCAGACTTTACAAAGCCCCCACCCGTGGTGTAACAGTTTGGGCGCATGGTTAGAGGTGGGGAGGTCAGGGGATCAAATCCCACCCTCACCAAACAAATAATGTGGTTATCATATTGTTTTTGAACTGTTGTAATTTTATACCATTTAATATGAGTGCGGATATGTTTGTGTTTTTGGGTGTTAATTTAAATGTTGGTGGTGTGTGTTGTTGTGAGTTCAAATGTGGAACCGTCGCATGGACAAGGCCAGCGGGCTTGCCAGTAGTGGGTTCAACTCCCACCGGTTCTGTTGGATATATAACACATATAGTATAGTGTTTTTATTGGTGGGGTGTGGGTCCGGTGGACCCGCCCACTCCATTTATGTTAACATAATATGTTGTGTTTGTTGGGGCAGTTGGGTTAGCGGGGGTCATGGCCTGTCATCTTTTTTTTAATTGAATTTTTTTTTTAAATGTTATGCTTGGTCCGATGGGAGTGGCAAGGATCATAGCCTGCCACCTAATTAAATATTTTTTTTTTGGATTTTTGTGTAACAATAATTTTTTTTTATTTTTTCTAATATAAGGGATATTAGACAAATTAACTATCCAACAAATTTTCCCTCTCTCAGGAGCCAAATTCCATATCCCGGCCTCGGTCAATTTGTAGGACCACTAAAACTAGCCCACATGGCAACTTTGAATGGCTCTTTCTCCCTCATACGAGATCGGATTTGAGTTTCGTTCACACTGTTGGAATCAGGGCGACGAGCAATTCAATGTGGTTCTACTTTGGGAGTGATATGACCACTTTGAATGTTAACCCTTTCTGAGTCCCCTGGGGCTTCTACATGTATTTGGAGCCACCTGGAACAATCCTCCCCACTAAGGAGCTTTGGTCCTCCAAAAGCATGAAAAATAATTTGCAACTTCTTTATACCATGTCTGCACTTACAAGTATCTGATATGTCACCCTTCCTTCTCCTTCACCTTTGTGCTTCGGAGCCATAAGCAATGAGATGACACTTGCAACCTCTGGAAACATGTAGTACATTATTTCTTGCAAATTACATGCTTGACTTACATGACCAACTAATGACCAAAGCATCCCACACTTGGCACAAGTTTATAATACATACTCAGTGGTCAAGTTTACACTAAAATGGAAACAATACCCCACCTGTGAAAATAAGGCCAAAATATCATTGTTGCATCAACAAGAGATGGAAAACACATCATCAGAGCAACACATGATTTACAAAAATAAGGCCAAACACTGTTTTTTATTAAACAAGTGATGGAAAACACATCATCACCTTCACAGTTTAACATGCAACACAAAGTAAGACCAGACATTGTTGTTGCTTAACAAGTGATGGAAAACACATCATCACTTTTTCATTTTAAAATGCAACAAATGATTTACAAAATCACAACCATGACAAGCTAACATATCTAGATGATCACCTTTGTGTAGTTTCTAATAATGGCAGAAGTGTCCTCAGACACATAATTTTATTAATCAGAAAAAATAATTAGATAATATGATTTTGCAAGAGTTTACACCCAAACAACACAAACACTCTTCCAATGAGCTATTTATAAGCTCCATGTCCTAACTACCTCTAATTATGGATCACTTATTAAATAACAAGTGTCCATTTACAATAAATGCTATAAAAACCAACTAGCTAACAAATCTCCTAAAATAGAGCCTAAGATACGACACATTTGGAGAGTCATATCTAATTACAACAATATGCTAATTCTAAAAGTCTTCATTAAATAATTAAACATTCTAGAATAATAATTATTAATTTAATATCTTAAATTAATAATTATTTTATTCTAATTTTATAACCTATGATAAAATTGTATTTTTGGATCATCTAACATTCCCCCCTATGATCCAAAGATACATTACAACAGATACCAAGTTCATCCCTGAACTTAGTAAATTTTATTCTACCAAGCGGTTTCGTGAAAATGTCGGAGATCTGATCTTCGAAAGGACAATAAACTAGCTTGAGGACATCTTTGGCAATGAGAGATCTGATATGATGATACTTGGTGTCCACATGCTTTGTCTTTGAATGAAAAACTAGCTTCTTGGCAAGTTTGATGGCTGACTAGCTGTCAATGAATAATGATGTAGCTTCTGCGTGAGAAATGCCCAAGTCGTCCAAAATTCGGCGCAACCAAACAAGTTCACATGCTCCTTCCCATGCTGAAATGTACTCTGCTTCTGCTGAAGAAGTGGCCACTGTAGCTTGTTTCTTACAACTCCAAGATACTGCTGCTGACCCCATGTTCATTAAATAACCTGATGTTGATGCTCGATCATCAATACTCCCAGCAAAGTCGGCATCAGAATATCCACCAAGTACAAAATTTTTAGTCTTTGTGTAAAGAAGACCAAAATCTTTTGTTCCTTGGATATATCGAAGAACTCTTTTGGCTGCATTCCAGTGGTTGTCTCATGGTTCCTGCATAAAACGTGAAAGAATACTGACTGCATAAGATAGATCAGGACGAGTATTTGTCAAATAAATGAAGCTGCCAATCAACTGTCTGTAAGTTGTACTGTCCACCTTTTCCCCCCCTTCAAATTTTGAAAGTTTCAATTTTTTCTCCATGGGGGTAAGAACGGGCTTGCAATCCTGCATGCCAAATTGTTGAAGAACCTCTGCTACATACTTACTCTGAGAAATGAAAATATGATGTGGACGTTGGAAGACTTTAAATCCAAGATAGTAGTGAAGTAAGCCCAAATCTTTCATCTTAAAACCTGCTTGTAACTCCTTTTTCACCTGTGCAATATGATCATCATGGTTGCCAGTAATGATCAAATCATCTACATACATAACAAGAATTACCAGATATTTTCCCTATTTTCGCACATACAAAGTATCATCAGATTCACTTCGTTGAAAACCAACTTTCTTAAGGTAGTCATCCATCTTTGCATACCAAGCTCAGGGAGCTTTTTTTAATCCATATAAAGCCTTAATCAATTTGCAGACTTTATGTTCTTGTCCCTCAATTCCAAAACCTGGCAGTTGGGTCATATACACTTCCTCCTGTAAATCTCCGTTGACAAAAGCATTTTTCACATCCATTTGATGAACTTTCCATCCTTTCTGAGTAGCCAACGCAAGTGTTAATCGGATGGTGTTCCATTTAGTTGTAGGAGCAAAAGTTTCCTCATAATCAATGCCTTCCTGCTGCGCAAAACCTTTTGCGACAAGTCGTGCTTTATACTTTTCAAGTTCTCCCTTTTGATTATACTTAATTCTATAAACCCATTTGCATCCTATGGGTTTAACATTTGCTGGACAATCAACAAGTTTCCAAGTGTTGTTATCAATTACTGCTTGATATTCTTCAACCATAGCCTGTTGCCATTCTTTATGTTTTACTACTTCTTTGTATGTGGAAGGTTCAGTAAAATCATTTGCTATCAAGGCAAAATTGCCTTCACTTCTATGTGCCCTTCTGGTGTCTGTTTTATTCTGTTCATCAGTCTTTACATCTTTCAAAAGTTGAAATGCCCATTTCGGAAGTTGGTGCTCACTTGTTTGCGCTTCTGTAAAGTCTCCATCATTGTAAAGAGGATTAATATAAACTGATGTTCGTCGTTGAGGTGAAGAATGTGGAGAATCACTGTCAGAAGAACTGTTGCTACTTGGAGATGCGGATGAACTACTAGAAGACCCAGATGATGTTGTTGATGTAGATGGACTGGATGACTCATCTTCAGAGGAAGGAAAATCAAGTTCATACCAATTTGGTGAAGTTGGTTGACTTTGCATTTTTCCATTTCTTTTACTTCCTTTAGTTTCTAACTTGTGAAGAAGATTTTCAATTTCTTCAGCACTCTTACTCTCAGTTTCATCAAAAACGAAATCCCTGCTCACAGTGAATTTTCCATTGGTCAAAAGACGATACCCTTTCTTTTCATCAGAATAGCCAATCATTATGCATTTTAAACTTCTTGAGTCAAGCTTAGTTCGTTTTTCTTTCCGAACTAAGGCATAACACACTGACCCAAAAACTCTAAGATGTTTAACTCGAGGTTTGAAACCAAACCAAGCTTCATAAGGTGTGATTCCATCTAAAGAAGCAGTTAGAGATCTGTTTCTTAAGTAGACAGCAGTATGTATTTCTTCCGCCCAATATGTTGGACTTAACCTCTTGAAAGTTAACATGGATCTCGCCATTCCTAACAAAGTGTGATTCATTCTTTCGACTACTCCATTTTGTTGTGGAGTGTAAACATTAGTAAGATGTTGTCTTATGCCATTTTCACTGCAATAAGTTTTGAATTCATTTGAAGTGAATTCTCCCTCCTGAGAGTACCTATCTTTTCTTTGACTTCATTTTCAACAAGTTGGCGAAAAATTTTAAATTTATCAAATGCTTCTGACTTGTTCTTCAAAAAGTAAACCCAAGTCATTTTGTTGAAATCATCAATGAATAGTAAGAAATATTTGCATCCACCAAAGGAAGTTTGTAGTGGTCCACAAACATCACTGTGAACTAGTTGTAGCTGCCTGTTTGCATGCCATGAACTTGTTGGAAAACTTTCTCGACTTTGTTTGCCATAAATGCAAGCTCACATTTTGCATTTTCCCTTTTGAATGTGGGAAGTCCTTTAACCATTCCTTGTTTCTCCAATTGAGAAAGACTCTCAAAATTCAAATGTCCATATCTTTCATTCCATAGTCTTATAGGTGAAATACATGTAGTCACTTCCCCTACAAAATCAGAATGCCTTGGAATAACTGTCCCTTTCATCCGTAACAGTTTTCCATCTTCATAACCTATCAGGACTATTTTCAAGTTCTGTTTGACTGAATTAATCTTGACTAAACCATCTTCCATAATCACCTGATGTCCTGCTTGTCGAATCGTGACTAAAGAGAGAAATTTTTTCTTAAAACTGGGTACATACCATACATTCGAAATCATTTTTTCTCCAATGCCAGGGAGAAAAAATTTTACTACTCCTTTTCCATAAGGAGTATGTTTTGTATCATCAGCAAGAAAAATGGAATTACGTTGGCAATCTTGAAAATTCCAGAAAAAATCATGTCGACAAGTCATGTGCTGAGTTGCCCCGGAATCCAAGATCCAAGCATCTTCATAGTCACTTCTAAGATGGGATGAAAGTTGTGATGCTGGTGAGGAAGTAAAAACATATTCTGAGTTATCTTCATCTTGATCATTGGCAAATTGCGCTGAATGCTGCTGAAACTTGGGAATTTTATTAAGTGAAGTTCGACAATCTTCAGCACAATGGCCAACTTTGTTACATCTTCGACACACAATTTGACTTAAGTCTCTTCCTCTTCCTGAAGATTGTCCTCTACCTCTGCTTTGACTTCTATTTTGAGATTGTCCTCTACCTTGATTATTATATCCTTGTCCTTGAAAATTGCCTCTTCCTTGGTTGTTTCCTCTACCTTGAAAATTATTTCTTCCTCCTCTGTTAAAATTGTTTCCTCTGCTTTGGCTTCGACCTCGATTATGTGCTACTTGATTCTGATTCCCTCTACCTCTGCCTCAAGAAATTTTTGCTGATGATTTACTACTGCTGGCCTCTGTGAGAAAAACATCTTCACCAACTTTCTTCTTCTTCCCAAAAGTTTTATCATGTTGAGTCAACACTTCATAGAGTTCATCAAACTTTAGTTTCTCTAATTTCCCAGTTACTTGTAGAGTCTCCAAAAAATGCGTGTAGGAAGAAGGAAGTCCATCAATTACAATTGTGACCATAAAGCTATCATCAATTGTGGGAAAACCAACATTAATAATTTCTTGCCAAATATTCTTAAGTCTTGAGATATATTCAAGAATATCACCGCCTTCAGTTAATTTTTGTTGCAACAATTTTAATTGTAGATCGACTTTCTATGATTCAGGCTGAGTATCAAAGAGGTCTTTAAAATTTTTCAAAGCAGACCATGCATCTGTAGCATTTTCTATATGGAATACATTTCATCATTCACAGAAGATTTAATAAGAGCTAAGACTTTAGCATTCTTCATTTCCCATTTTGCTAGTGTAGCTGCATCTGTGGTTTTATTTGGCTTAACATCTCCATCACATATTCCTTGCCATAATTCATTGTAAATGAGTGTGCTTTCGATGAGACGATGCCAAGTTTTATAAGATTTGGTGCCTTCAAGTTTGTTGGAATCAGAAAACAAATTAATCAACTTAGACATTGTAGCATTGAGGCGTCGCACCAAGAATCAGAACAGAAATGACAAGATAGTCATCACAACACACCACGCAAAAAACACGATCTATCGGGGCTTGGCCTTGACCCTCAAATAGTCGTCAAAATAGGAGAAAATTGATTGAGCTTTGCACTTGGCTCTAGTCAATTTCTCAAATTTTTACAAGGCAACTTTCAAAATTTGACTTTTACAATGGTGCTTTTGCACAATCTGGTAAAAAAAAGTTACCCCCCCTCAAAGTAAAATTACTTTGAGTTACAATACTTATCTCTCCAAAAACAAATTACAAAAAATATCTCCTTATTACTCCAAAAATTACAAATGACCTTATTCCTCCACAAATATTACAAAATCCTTATTACTCCAAAAAAAACATTACATAAAAAATATATACCTTATCTCTCCAAATTTAAAAAATATTCACAACTAATACATGCTACAAAGCAGATAATGTAGAGCCTGTGCAAAAGCTAGTACAAACACCAGAGAAATCATAGTTCTGAGTTTGGCTTGTTCCCTGCAAGAATAAGAGATATTTCTAACCGACGACTAAAAGCTTGATTGAACATAAGGCGTGTCTGAAACGTTGACACAAAAGGCAACCACGAACACATTGCAACGGGTATGAACACAATCATGTGGATACCAGAATAATGAATGCAGAATCAAGTCAGCAGCGCGATGGTCTTTTTTTAAACACACCAGAATAATGAATGCAGAATCAAGTCAGGAGTTGGTTTGTGGAGGATGCCGTTAAGTGATCCTGGTTATGAGAATACTTTTGCAGAGAGCATCGATCAGACTATCTTCTCAGAAACTAAAACTAATCAATTGGGCATTATGGACCATTTTTCTGGTACAATTGGCAATGATGAGACAACCTCTGATAACAAGTTATTCGTACGAGCAAGATATTGTAGAAAGTGTAAAGCGTATGTTGATCGATTTGATCATCATTGCCCTGCAATTGGAAATTGTGTGGGTCAGAGAAACCACCAGCTCTCCAAGCCACAGGGTGCAAACTTCTATCCTCCAGATATGGACAGACAGGAATTCGATTTATGGAAGAGCACTTTACCCAAGGACCAGCAGGATTCCGCTGTTGGTTATTTCACTGTAATTCGAAGGCCAAAAGACTCATTCTTTAGTATGCCATCACATATGGAGTTATCAACAGTAAATCAGCTCTGCAATGTCAAGTCTTTCAATGCCCACAATCTTTTGATTGTGCCATACTCGATAGAGTATGAAAGTTATTTGAAAGATGCAGCCGGCTTGTTACATAAAGCTGGAAATGTTGCTGACACACCAAGTTGGAAGAGGTAGAGCTATTGTAGTTGTAGAAACGATTATCAGATGTACATATGTTTTTCAATGATTATTCATATGTAATGAAATTATAATAATTGGTTTTCAATAGCCTCAAAAAAAATTGATTTTCAGATTTGAAAAATCTAAAATCAATAAAATTTCTTCTCTTTTGAACAAAATTTTGACAAATTTCATACGAATTATTTGTTGAGCAATTCAATGGAGTTTTGCACAAACTTGTAGGGTTGGAATCTCCTCTTCACATCCACTGTAGCATTACTGGAGCTCTGATACCACAATAATGGTAGAAGTGTCCTCAGACACATAATTTTATTAATCAGAAAAAACAATTACATAATATGATTTTGCAAGAGTTTACACCCGAAAAACACAAACACTCTTACAATGAGCTATTTATAAGCTCCATGTCCTAACTACCTCTAATTATGGATCACTTATTAAATAACAAGTGTCCATTTACAATAGATGCTATAAAAACCAACTAGCTAACAAATCTCCTAAAATAGAGCCTAAGATACGACACATTTGGAGAGTCATATCTAGTTACAACAATATGTTAATCTAAAAGCCTCCATTAAATAATTAAACATTCTAGAATAATAATTATTAATTTAATATCTTAAATTAATAATTATTTTATTCTAATTTTATAACCTATGATAAAATTGTATTTTTGGATTATCTAACATCTAAGTTGAGAAGAATGCTGGGAAGAAGAGGGGTTGATCATGAAAACTGTGCAGTTTTCTAGTGAGCAGCCTGTCAATTGACTGGAGGGCTCGCTGGAAAAACTGCGCAATTTTTTGATGGAGACAAGTATGAGAATTGGGTGTCTATCTGGCGTATCTATGCAATTTTCTCAGTCAGCGGAGCGGGCAAGGTCTCCAGCATTTGTGCATTTTTTTACGGGAGTCAGTCCCGGGGTGACTGCCGATTCAAACTCTCCGGTTGACCAGCATGAAGGTTGATTGATCAGCTTGCAGGCAATCTAGCTTGAAATGGATTTCCTGGTGCTTCTGCGCTATTCTCGGTAATAGTCAATTGAGTTGATGGCAGGGTGAAGGTCCGGTTATTAGAGGGGAATCCAGTCATCAGAACTTCTGCAAAATGACTAAGTGTGTTACAGAGTGAAAAGGTGCACACATGATCTTGCAAACACAGACTTACATGACTTGATGATGAGACGACTCAAACCATCAAGTTACACGTGCTCAAGATGAATGACCGATGGTGTGAACGACAAGCACCGAACTTGTGATTGATCGTTGGTCGACCGTAACAATGCCTGTGCGACAGTGTATATGACTCTGTGTGTGAGTGCGATAGATGTTTACATAGTGAGCACAACATGTACACACGAAGCAAAGCCCTTGAGTATGACCAGAACATGGTCACAAGCATGACAGCGACATCAACATGCAAAAGTTTTCGGTTGAATGATCAAGAAAGGTGGGTGTGAGGATTCACACGAGCTCATGGAGTGAACCCGATTGTGTTCATTCAGCAACTAAAACTCTCAAAGGAGGCTCTAAAATTGGATGCAAGCTAAAATTTTGAAGGTTGTTGCAGCCACTAAGCACTTGGCAACACACTAGTAGAACTCCAGCTTCTCTATTTTGGTTCATTGTCATCACAAGGCCTTGGTCTTTTGAGGAGTATTGAATCATTATGTGGTTTAATTCGGCTACCACACTTACTCGATGGACATATATGGTTCACCTTTTGCCAACTCAGTGAAACAAAATCAAAAGTTCAACTTGATCACAGTGTTTCTAAATTGGGAAGGGTAGTTTAGCTCACGAGTTGGAGATTTTTAGAGTATAAGTTTTCATCTCTAGTGTTGCTCCGCTAGTAGCGGGCCTAGAGAGTACCACATCGGAGTCACGTATGAACACATGCATTGCTCCACTGCCAACGAGCCTGGTCAGTACCCCGGTGGAGTTTCGTGCCTCACCTCTCTATGCAGGAAGTCTTTCTCTTCTTTCGCCTTTGTATTTTTTCAAGAGGACTGTGCATAGGCACTTATTTATTTTTGGGGTGGAAGAGGGATCCCAACTTATTGAGATAAGAAGAGGCTTTTCCTTCAAAGAAGCATGTAAGACCTCTGACATAGGTTTGTTCATTTAGATTTTCCCCTTCTCCATTTCTACTAGTTGCATGAGATTGAACACATAGAGAAGAAGGCTGAGTACAGGCATGGGGCTTCCCAGTGTGGAAATAGGTTCATGGTTGGACCAAAACTTCCCTCACATACAGCTCATATTTTCAATCAAGACTTCAGCGACGAAAGTAATAACCAAGCACAGAGAAGATGAACACAAGAGTGGCCAAGTGCTGCAGTGTCACGAGTCTCTTCTTTTCTTAGCCACATACTAATTCAAAATCCAATCTCAGTAGATGGCAGCACTTATTTCCAGAAACAAAAATACTAAGGTAGTAAGCAACTCAAACAAATGAAAAAAAAATAGTAAGCGAAGCAATCCAAATGAAAACAAAGACACTAATCACGGCAAACAAAATGAAAACAACAAGCAGTAAGCAGACTATGTACATGGCACAGGGCATGGCCTAGCCTACTAGAAGTAATGCTTGAGATCTTGGTCGTTGATAGGATGGTTTTCAATCATCCCATCAATTGATCGCAAAGGGTATGTATGGGGGCCAAGCTTCTCATGGAATGTGTACGGACCAATCCACAGGGACTCAAACTTCGTATGCTTGCCTTTGTCTTCATGGGACTTATCCCATTTCATAACCAAGTCACCAACACCAAAGTTAGCTTTCCCTGCAGGCTTCTTACTGAACCATCTCTTGATATCATTCTCGTGGAGTGTAAATTTTTCTTTTGATTTCATCCTTTCTTCCTAAAGCTTATGGAGAGTATCCATCCTATGGTGAACTAGCTGGCAAGGCTTGCCTTGGGACTCTTGGGATAGTTGAAGTGTACGCAAGTAGATATTGGGTGGAAGGATGGCTTATTTACCATAGACCAAGAAGTATGGTGAGGTATTCAGAGAGGGTTCGAGTGTTACACGGTCAACCCATAGTGCATTTTTTAGGGTGGTATGCTAGTTGCGCTGATCAGAGAAAACAGTCTTTTTGATTATACGGATGAGGTTTTTATTCGTGGATTCTACTAGACTATTTCCTTGTGGGTAGTATGTAGATGAGTGTTTCAGCACAATATCATTTTGTAATGAAAATTTAGAAAGTTTCAAATACGAAAAGTATGTTGCATTATAAAAAGAAGTGATACCGAAACACCAAATCTTGAGATGATGTTCTGCTGGAGGAAGTTGATGACCACCTGGTCCTTCACTTGTTTGAGCAGAACTACTTCTATCCACCATGTGAAGTAATCAATTGTTGTTAGAATGTAGCAGTGTTGCTTTGACGAATGTGAGAATATCTCCCTAATGATTTCCAAGCCCCACAGTTGGAATGGTTAGGTCACTGCCATAGGGTGCAGTGGGGCTACTAACCTTCGTGTTCTATCGGCGCATCACTGATAGACCAGACACTTGTGGGCATAAGCATGTGCATCCTTGAATATTGTGGGCCAATAGAAACCATCTCGCATAACTTTGTGCATTGTAGTGTTTCCCACAAAGTGACCCCCAGCGGGTCCATCTTGTAGATCTTGTAGTACCTTCTCTAATTCATGTGCCTCTAGGCACTTGAGTAAAACTCCATTACTGTGCTTTCTGTAAAGAACTTTGTGCACCGACTGATGTGCTAAGGCTTTGAGGCGCAATTCCCTCTTTTATATGATGGAAATGTGAGAGGGTACGATGTCGTGCTCAAGGTACTAGCGCACATATGCATACCAAGAGGTTCCATCTTCAGTGGGTGTTTCTCACGTTATATCATACATCTCAATTTCCTTCTCCCAGCCGATGAGCTCTTCTTCACTCTCTGGTGCATGTACTGCTTCAGCTGCAAGTCTACAGAGCCCATTTCCTTTGATCGTGTGAACATGATTTATTTTAGTATCATACTCTTAAAAGCCTATCATCCAATTCACACGTCGTTCACCTAGTTCTTGTTGTACAAGCAATGTGCATACTGCTAGGTGAGGGACATAGAATATGTAGTGGCTCTTCAACAAGTAGGGCCTGAATTGTTTCACCGCCCTGTAAACTACATAAGTTTTCTTGTCAACGACGGGGTAGTTGAGTTTTGGTCCTTGCATGCTTGCGCTCATGAAGGGGATTAGGCATTCATTGTTCATCTCATCCTTCTGAGTGACTACTGCAGCGAGCAAATTATCAGAGGCGAAGGTGTATAACAGGAAATATTTCTTGAAGTTTGGGTTGTAGAGTGTAGGAACTTTTGTGATAGCCTACTTGATACGAGTGAATGCATACTTCTCCCTCTTTCCCCAGTTGTATACTGCATCTTTCTTAATCATGTCCATTATGGCCTTGACTATCGATGCATAATCTGAGATGAACTTCTGAAGGAAGTTTATCTTGCCCAAGAAGGACTGCATGGCTTTCTTGTTTGCTGGGTGAGGGATCTGTGTAATAGTCTGGACCTGATATGGATCCAACTTGATCCCGCTTTTGGAAACAATGTGTCTGATAAGGTCCACCTCAGATAGTGTGAATATGCTCTTTTTTAGATTCAATGAAATCCTGTATTTTCGACATCGCTCAAAAAATTTCTTCAGATGGCGTCTGTGGTCCTCTCGTCTTCTTGAGAAAAAAGTCACATCATCGAGGTATACCATTACACTCTATATAATGAGTCCACAAAAAGCGATGTCCATGGCACATTGAAAGCTTGCGCCTACATTTACAAGCCCAAACGACATTCGTCTGTTAGAGAACGTACCCCACTTGGTACGGAAGGTAGTTTTCAGCCTGTCAGGTTCTGGTACTAGAACCTAATTGTATCCTCAAAAGCCATCGAGTAGGGAAAACATTTGTGCCCTAGATACTGTTTATAGAATGTGGTCCATAGATGGCACATGATAGTTATCTTTGTCCGAGGTGAGGTTCACGTTCCAGAAATCAACACACAAGCGGATTTCCTCGAACTTCTTGCATACATGAACAAGGTTTGAAACCCATGTGGAATGACAAACTTTGTATATGATCTGTGCATCCAACAGCTTGGTGAGCTCTTTCTATATAAGGGGTTCAAGCAACAGGTGTACTTTCCTCAGCTTCTACTGATATGGCTTGACTCCTTCTTTTATCAGAATGATGTGTTGGATTATCCACTTGTCATAAGTTTTCATATCATCATACGTGCATGTGAATACATCTCAGTGATGTTTGAACAAGTGGACAAAGGCTTGCTAGTCTTGTTGTGTGCAACATGTACCAAGATTGACGAACTTTAGATGTTTTTATTTTCCCAGGTTGATCAGTTCGTGCATCATGCTGGAACTGTGGGTCTTGTTGTTCCTTGGCCCCTGAAATCATTCTTTCAAGTCATAAAGATATTCCAATGATGCCACACCCTTCGTGATAAGGTGGACTTTCCTGTTACGAGCTTCTTCTTGCAGAGAGTGCTCATTCTCATCTTCATCTATCACTACGTCTTTGAAGACATCAGCGTTGGCCATGAAATGCAGTATTTGTTGATCATCATTAAACACGCATAAGTTAGTTATGTTATCCAGGATAGATAGTTTGTAAAAAAATTCAATAGTAAATCTATCCCTAATCGATGACATTCTTGAAGTTGCATTTGCTAGAGCATTGGAAGCTACATTACGCATATGTGGTACATTAGTGATGTTAAATTCTTGGAAGTTAGAGATTAGTCGCCATACCTCTTGCTGGTAACTTTTGAGATGCGGTGACAAACACTGAATGGTGTTACGTACCTATCATACCACTCTCTCTAAATCACCTACCACTTTGATTGTGACCACGTTCAGGTTGATGGCTTTTTGCAAGCCCAACACATGTGCTTCATACTCGGCAACATTATTCGTGCACTCAAACTCCAAGCAACTTGAAACCAGATGCTTCCTGTTGTATGGGCTGATCAAGACACTTTTCGCTCCTGAGGCGTCTTGTTTCTTTGATTCATCAAAGTATGTTGTCCACAACTTGTCTATACATAACCCGTTTGACGTGCTTGTACCGCTACTACTATTGTTGCTACTGCTACTACTACTATTGGTACAATGTATTGTGCATGTTTCAGTACCATCAGTTGGGCAAGGAAGGATTCCTAACTGCGTGTTAGGTGGGGTTAGAGTTGCCTGTGCGGAATAACACCCCAATGTTGTCTCTAGGAGGTAGTTGCCAAACATAAGTTCTTCGAAGGCCAATGGTTCATTATCATCATTAAGGGGAGTGACATTGTGCTTCATATACCTCTCAGACACCACCTGAATTTGATTTCATTTTCCCTTATACAAAAGCCACATGTGCAACTAGTCTGTAGCAAAATATCTATTCAGATTTCTGCAACAGCCTCTGTCGAGTAGTAAATCGTATGCTTTCGGTATGTCCACAACAAAAATGTTGATGCATTGGTGGACTCAACCATCATGAGATAGTCAGATGGGCACATCTCAAAGTTCACCAATGGCTAGTAATGATGTTCGATCAAGTTGGATGATTCACGGGGATGTCTCACTCCATTATGCATTGATCTTTCTAGCAATGGAGAGCGACATGACCTTGGCTGCCGTGCCAGAATCAACCAAGCAGTTGTGAACATTGCAGTTAAAAACATCAAATGAGAGCAGGAATGAAGGGAAAACTGAGTTTTCTTCTTCCATCTGGATTGTGTTAAGCACAGTGGAAAGTGATTGGGGAGGAGTGATTACTCCCTTGCTAGTAGGGGTTGCTTTGTCCATTGTTGTCTGTCCCAATGCACGCAACAGGATGTCTCGCTGACTCTAGATCTTGGCTAACTCAAACAAACAGATGTTCACTTTAGTTTTCTTCATGTCATCTACAATGTTGTAGTCCAGAGGTGGTAGACTCACCGAGGTGTTCAGGGTAGAACTGATGTTCGTGTTGTCTAGTAGAGTGTTATGCAGTTTGTTGCTCATGGATATACTTTTGTCTGTCGCTGTCTTCCCAAACTTATTCTATGTTTTCTACTTTGGGTGGCTGGTGGGTTAGCCTTCCTCAACAATAGTCTCATCTTTTCTTGTGCTTCTCCAAGTGTAAGGGGAGCCCCTTTACTCTGAAGATTGTAATGGTCATTTTTCTTTGGGGGCTGCTTCTCGGTGTTCATCTTCAGCATTGCTTGTGAGCACTAATACGCATTCACCACATGCCCAGAAGTTAATGCTTCATCAGGTGTAATACCTTCATCATTATTTTTGTCTTCAGGTCGCTCCTGCATATTGTTTTTTGCATTGAATGTATGACCGCATACAGATCTTGCGACTCACTTCGAGTTCAAACAAGAGTTCTCGGGGTGATGTTCTTTATGGAATGAACAAAACTCAAAATTTGTGCATTGTTCGAGGTGGAACACAGAGCTCTGCACAATTTTTAGAGTTAACTTCTTGCTTCTTGAGGAACTGCTCTCTGTGTGGGTAGATGGCTGCTTGCAGATGTGTATTTTCTCCATTTTTTAAGCTCAGACACTTCTTTCGTCAAGTTATTGACGAGGCGAGTGAGAGTTTCAATATCATTTGCTTCCTTGTCTCTTCCTTTGCTCACCATCGCCTGGGACTTTCTTCTTGCGTCTTTGGATTCCTTTTTTCATTCATCATCCTTGATGACCCCAATTGCATGAAAGTCTTTCTCAACAACAATAACCTCTTCATAGTTTTCCAATAGAGTTGGTTTCACAGCTCACTTGATGAACTGCGCAATGCTGGTCGACAGTGCAAAAATGTAGTAATCAACAGTGATGGAGTAATGAGGTTTGGTATCCGCTGCAAATTTATTCAATATGCATGTAAACCTATGATTGAAGTCTTTTACCTTTTCTTTCCCCTCCATCTTCAGGCTTCCCAATTCTTTGAGTAGCATAGCTAGGGTCTTGTCATTAGTGAACATTTAAAGGAACATGTGTTTGAATGCACCCCAGTTTTGTATGGAGTTTGGTGGAAGGTTGTGATACCATGCAGCTGTGTAACTGTCCAAGGTACATGGAAAAAATCTACATGCTACGTCATCATGCCATACCTCAAGGATCTGTAGTTGCAGGTAGAAGTTGTCCAAATTGTCTTCTGCCTTCACTATGCTGTTAGGGCTGAACTTGATGTTCATTCTCCCCGCTCGCTTGGGCATCTTGTGAAAAATACCCAAGAGATCTAATGGTCCCTGAGTCATCCATTCCAAATTTTGGTTTGCCATCTCTTCTTCTTCTTTATCCTCCTCATCTCCTTTAGAATCTTACGGTTCTGGTTCTGGGTCTGTTGGTTCATTTCCACCTTCGCCTCTTCTACTTCCTTCCCCTCCACCTCATGTACCCGAGTCTAATCCCAAGACCACAAGGGTGTCTCATTCCCCGTGTCAGAAGACCGAAGGTTCCTCTCCATCTTTAATAGCTTCTACTAGACCTTCAAGTGTGGCAAGAACTTCTTCTTCCATTGATGGTACAACAACCCCTGTGGGAGTAGATTTTGGATTCCTTGATGCGTATGGAAGATGTTGTATCCCTAGGATCAGTTCGATTGCTTTCACAAATTGGCAGGTGATCGGACAAATAGAGCAAATGTGATGATATGGAATTTCGTGTTCAGTCCTACAAGGTGAAAAGTGACCAACTGTAGAGTCATGCATAGGTGAGAGGAAGTGCGAGTTACTACCTTGACCAGATGGTTGATGAGTGAGTGTGAGAGGATGTTCAACCATATACAACTAGCAGCCCTCCTTCTAGCACCAAAAATGTTGATGGTGCTGGACCTGCCAACATTCAGGGGATCACCCTTCTATGAAGTCCCAGCTAGACCTCACAATGTTTGGTGTGGGAGTCCCATCTAGTATGATGGCCCGGTTACCATTATCTTAAAGATTTTCCTCAGCTCTTCCCTGTTAGCACATGAGAGTGGTATGCTTTGTCTTCGAGTAGCGAGGTTTGCATGCCTGGTTATTTCTAACGTTACTTGTGTCAATGGTTCTTTCATTGTAGAGGGAGAGGGTGGGAGTGAGTCCTAAGTCAGTTGGAAGGAAGCCCCAACTCTGCTAGGAACACACAACACAACACGACGTGCACAGCTTCCGAAGAGCAGTCCACACGGATGTGATAGTCACAACACACAGGGGAATATAACACATACAACACTCAGTGGATGAGTCTGCACAAGTGAAATGGTTGTTATAGAAACTTTACATGAAATGTCTGTATGATGTCCAGGGAGGTAACCAACATGGGAAGAACAACATTAACAACTCATACAACACATTTTCATTAATATATATGTATTAAAACAATTGAATGAGTTCACGTCTTAAACACGGGTTAAAGCAATAGGCATTACAAGTGTTCAAGATCAGTCTTAGAACAATTATAATACATGTGTGAAAATGTGTTGGCCTATTAGCAGGCTTCTAAATTAAGCGAAAGTTTCAAGACACATCGTTACACCATACATCACTAACTTCATGGGCGGGGCATTGGAGCCACTACTTACTCCTCAAAGAAAATATTACAGCCTCTCACGGCTATGTGGGAGGAGCCAAGGTGAAAAAGTCCTCTGCATGTACAAATGAGGGGGCATTTATAGCCAAGGGTGAAACTAACACTTGTGGTTGTTCGACTACCCTCATGACTATTTGATTTCCATTACTTTTCGACTTTACATGAATCTTTGTACAACAAGTGGGTCTCTTCGACTACCACGTTAGATTACATTGATTGATAGTATGGCCCACAGTAGAGATGTGGAGGACATCACTCGTGACAAGACTCGACATGACAATGCTGGCACATTTATCTTGTCCCTGGTGTGCATGTTGAGTTACAACATTGTTGAGTGATGGATGTCCTCATGGTGTGTCATAGCTTCACCTCCGTATGGCAATGTGTGCAGAGTCTTCGATGGTCGCTGGGTTCACTTGATGTCGCATTCGCACATTGCTCCTTACTTGTATGTTGGTGAGCTAGACAGGTTCGTTCGTTCGTTAAAAGTGCATGTTTGTCCATCCATCCTTCTGTGAACACATCTTGCATGTTTTCTTGTCCATTCGTCCGTCAACACATATTTGCATGACTGTCCGTTCAAGAGAACATCTATTTGCATGCACCGTTTGTTCGTCCATTGGAAAACATGTCCTTTTACATGTACTCACTTTTTTCATCCCATCCGTCATCATGCCATGCTTTCTTGTGTACCTGTATCTGCAGTCACTCATGATGAGACGACATCAAATCTGTAAACCTCATAGTCTACCATGATGCATGATTGTTTTGGATGCAGGTGGATGGGAGTGGAGACAAGGTTGCGAGTTGGGATGGAGGCTCCAGACGCTACTGGTGAAAACTGTGCAATAGTCGCTAGGTGATAGAGATGGGAAATCAATATCGATAGTAACTATCTGCGGGGTCTGGCTCAGCTAGGGGACAACACTACGCAGTTTTTTTAGAGGAGTAGTCAGGGCTGCAGGAAGGTTGGGTAAGAAAAATTTGCACAATTTTTGGAAGGAGAGGGGAGTGGGAGCATGGCAGCTAAAAATGCACAATTCCTTGAGGGAATTGGCTGCCAGCTTCTAGGAAACTGGCAACAAAAAATGTGCAATTCCTGAGGGGAACTAGCAATGAGCTGCTTGGAGCTTGGCAAAAAAAATTGCGCAATTCCTGGAGGGAACTGGCAGTCGGTTTCCAGGAGCTGCTGGCGGGAAAAACTATGTTGATGCTGGGAGGCTAGCCTGCTTATCACCTCTACGCAGTTTTTGAGCTGAGCGGACTACTGGGCAGTGAGGGCTTGCTCATGAAAACTGCGTAGTTTTCTGGGTGAGCAGTTGGTCGACTCACTGGGGGACTGGCTGGAAAAAATGTGCAATTTTTTAAGGGAGATAGGGATGAGCATTGGGTGTCTGTCCGGCCTGTCTACACACTTTTCTTAGTCATCAGAGTAGGCAAGTTCTAAAGCATCAACGCAATTTTTGAGGGGAGTAAGTCCCGAAGTGACTGTCGGGTCACACTCTCTCGTTGGCCAACATGAAGGTTGATTAATCAACTTGTAGGTAGCACATCTTGAAATGGATTGCAATGTTATCAGTAACAGTTGATCGAGTCGATGGCATGGTGAAGGTTCGGCTCTTAGAGGGGAATCTGGTTGTCATAACTTCAACAAAATGACTAAGTGTGTGATCGAGTGAAAATGTGCATATGTGATCTTGCAAACACACACTTACATGACTTGATGACGAGACGACTCAAACCATCCAGACACACATGCTCAACATGATTAACCACCGATGTGAGAGACAAGAGCGACACGTGTGATTGATCATTGGTAGACCGTGATGATTCTTGTGCAACAATGTATATGACTCTTTGTGTGAGCACGAAAGATGTTTACATATCCAACACAACATGTATACACGAAGCGAAGACCTTGAGTATGACAAGGACATGGTCGCAAGCATGATAGTGACATCAACATGCAAAATTTGTGGGTGGAATGATTAAGAAATGTGTGTGCGAGAATTCACACAACCTCATGGAGTAAACCCGAGTGCATGCAATCATCAAGTAAGACTCTCAAAGAAAGCTCTGAAATTGGATACAGGCCAAAATTTTAGAAGGTGTTGCAGCGACTACAAAAAATTCATCCAAATAATTAGAAATATATATCAATTACAATAAATTGCAATTAATACGAAAAAGCCCAAACAATAGAACATGAAAACAAAAAACCATTCACTCTACCAAAAACAATTAATTATCTCTTTCACACATTTATTACAATAAATACAATACTCAATAATTAACTATTTTCAATATTCAATATTTGTTCAAATTGTTACTTTTATGCATATTTAATCACATAAATGTAAACCTTATACGCTTTAATGGTTAAATATAATAAATTACTTATAAAAAAAATAATATGCCATTTTCCACTAATTTATGTTGGTCTTTTTTATTGTTTGGAAACACTGATGTCTTGTAATGCATGAGAGACAAAATAAATCAACACACCCCCACAGTGGAATACCATGTAGAAATACTGACTCGTTTTGATTGGTTAAGTACGCATTTTATCTTTTTTTTTGGAATTCCAAATTCCTTTATTTATTTCAATATAATAAAGGGGTTAGTTGAAGTGGACACGCTTCTCCAAATTGTCTCCCTAGAGAGAGCTCTAGAACGAACATGTAATGGGTCAATTCACATCGCAGCTATCTCAATCGAAGCAAAGAGCTTTTCACGTTTCACCAATTCCGGTACGGTTAGTTGGAAATAATCATTTTGTGTACCTGCATACTCGAAATCAATGTTAAAATTAAACATATTTGCAAAACCACATTGGTTATGTTTTTTTTCTGGTTTTTTCTCTATCTTTGTTTCTTTTTTGGGGGGTTCCTTTTTGTTTCTAGGTCTATTTCTACCTCTATCTTTGTCTCTCTCTCTATCTCTTCCACTTGCCTTTCAAAGACAAGTGGGATTCTCTCACCAAATAATAGTGTATCAATAAGATATTTATGTTGCACCATCTGCAACCACTTGTCACGAGTTAATTGCTTTTCATCAAATTTAACAACATTAATTTCAATTGTTGGATCCATTAAACCAGATGCTTCTCCATTGGCAACTTTATCTATGCCAAAATCGGCGTATGATGATAACACACCATCAACATTGTGACCCACTTTCAAGTGAGATTCACAAAATCCTTCATGTCTCTGTACATTGGCTACTACAAATCCATCTTCATTTTCATCTTCAGGCACTACAACAACATGGTGAACAACACTACTTTCTTCCACTTGATTACACCCCCTTGCACCAAATTCTGCTTCGAGGATCTTCCATGCTTCACTAGAAGTTGTAGCTTTTTCTACCTTGCACAAAAAATTCTCATCCAATCCTTGTTTTATAAGCTTTAATGCTAAATTATCGCATGCTTCATAATATGGTTTATTAGACCAATGATCAATTACTCCCTCTTGCACCAAATTCTGCTTCGAGGATCTTCCATGCTTCACTAAAAGTTGTAGCTTTTTCTACCTTGCACAAAAAATTCTCATCCAATCCTTGTTTTATAAGCTTTAATGCTAAATCATCGCATGCTTCATAATATGGTTTATTAGACCAATGCTCAATTAACTCTTTAGCTCCAAGAAAAATAAACATTCTAATAATCCACAAATCATAATATTTATGTGTAAACATAGGTGGTGGTAGCAAATCAAAGCTACACCAATCACCTTCGATTTTTTCTTTATCTTCTCCTAAACTTCTCAACCTATTTGCTTTTCCCATTTGTTTAATGAAAACACTACAAGTTCGATTCCCTTTATCCCACTGTCACTTCCAAAATCAAAACTTCTTTGACTTTGCCTTCTTTCTCTAGCTGGAAAAACTTTGATGTCGAATGCTTCTAACACCTTTTTGGTTGCTCGAGCTCCACTAACAAGTCACGATGGTTGGAGTACGCTACAACACATACTTTCAGAAAATAGAGAGACAAAAAACAACATGCACTTTCAGATAAAAAGTACTTCGTCCTAGTTGTGAAGCTGAGAGTAATACTAAAAATGCGGCAGCTCAACTGAGAATTAATAGTTGAACTTCATGATTTTTATCACAGAAAAAACCTTCACCTCATTATCATTCCTCGACACTCTGCATTGCAACAGTAACCTTATAACGAGCTTTGAATCCATGACTCCACAAATGATTCAAACAACAATAAGACTAAAAAATGAGAACAATAATGTTGCTACGAAAAACCCTTAGATTACATTGATTCTACTCCATTTTCCACGCTTTTTCTTCATATAGATTCCATTATTACCTTCTTGGGAAATCCAATAAGAAATTTGGGCTTTATCCATCTCAATGATTTCAATGATGCACAAGTCACTCGGACCATCCAAATTCAACAACATAAAAAAAATAGTAATCTGTGGCTTCTTTAAACAATAGAGGATGCTTGCAACTACCTCAAAAAGCAACAAACATATATGGATTCCTTAAAGAAGAATGAACATAATAGTAGTTATGTAAAAAGGCACAACGAGATTTTTTTAAACAAAGTCGGGTTTACAGACCCTTGATTCAGTCTCTCTTTCTCAATCTATTTTCTCTCTAAAAACTGAATTCAAGTTTTTGACTCTCATATACACAGCGCAAGTGATGCCGGCTCGAATGAAAACACTCCACAGAGCACAGTTTGCTGCTTCAAATTCTATAGTCGATATAAATAGTCTCGCATAGCAGAAGAGAAAAAAAAAAAAAATACACTATTTAGCACGTTTGGAATAAAATGTATGAAACCTTGCCTCCGTCTGTGCAGAGAGAGGTAAAGTGACCCTGCATCAAACCATTTTACAGTATATCGTTTCAATCCACTTGATAAAAAATTAGGCTTAACGGCGTGACATCTAGCAACAACAGGTTCTTCTCATGCACAACTTCAAATTTGACAGCAATAGCTCTTTTTTCCTCATACACTACAATTTTTTCACAGATATTATGGGTAGTGTCACTTCACAACCTTTCACTCACTCGACACTCCGCTATCCCCTTGCAGGTTCAAGACAATATGACTCACAATCAATGCTCCAATAATAGTTGAAGGACAAGACAACATACAGTGGTGACTTCAATGTTGAAATATTAATTTCCCCTGCTGCGTACTGTTTCCAGAAAACCAGTACGCTTCCCAGCACATATTAAAACAGCAGACACCTGGACAGCAGTTTTGCCAAAGCAATTTTCCCTGGAACAGATAGAACCGTGCGATATGGATGGGCAACTGTTTGATTGAATGTACAGGGCCTGCAGCAATGAATTTGACGTGAAGTTGAATCTTCATTGACAACCAGATTTATGAGTCAAGCGATAAATGAAATTTAATGCGGTTGAGAGAGTTGGTAAAAATGGTAAACAACAGGTTTTATTGCAAACATGGGGAATGTACCGCAACATCCAGAAATCTCAGGAATTAGATTTATTTGTCTGCTGCTCCATACCTTGTTTTAATTTCCAGTCTTGTCATAATAATTCTAAGCAGTTTTTTCTAGTGTGCTGTTTTTAATGTAATGAGCAGCAGCATAGAAGTAGAGCGATAGTAGTGTTAATCTCTTAGCAATACAGTGCAGCAGCGCTCGAATGTAATTTCTGTGTTTTGAAAAAGAATGTGCAGCAGCACGAGCTCAGATGAATGAAGCTTTCATGCACAGCAGTGCAGGGACTGTAAATGAAATGTAAGAGAGAAGCGGAGCAGCGCTTGAATGTGATTGTGTGCTGCAGAGAAGAGTAGAAGCAGCAACGAAGGCACATCAATGCAGAAAAGTAGACACAGCAGTGTGTAAGTTTTTTGAGGAACAGAGACAGAGCTCTCTTTGTAATGCACAGCAGTGCAGAAGTTTTTTTTGTACGCAGCAGCGTGTTACAGCAGCGTGTTACAGTAGCATGTTACAGCAGCGTGTTACAGCAGCGTGTTACAGCAGCGTTCTGAGCTGAAACAGAGTGTTACAGCAACATGTTTTGTAAATGCACAGGAGTGCAGTCACAACAATGCAATGTGCAGACACAGTAATGTATTTTCTGTTTACAGCATGAAATTTTTAAGTCTTGAACTGTCTCTAAAAGTAGCCTTGTTGAATCCCTCTGTCAAGAGGAAAGTTTTTTTTTTAAAGAACAATCTTTTATGAAATTCCTGTAACAGTTAGTTTACTTTTAATAAACGCAAGTTAATCTTTTCCTGTTGCTGTTACACCGTAACTCAAAAATACTTGACGTCAAAAATTTACGTTGCTGAAACACCACGATCAGCGTTGCTGAAACACCAGTTACAGCAACTAAAAAAAAAACTGTGTTGCTGAAACACCATTTCCAGCAAGCGATTTTCTGGGTTTTCTGTGTTAAAACAGAGTATAAAAACAGAGCATTTTTGTCTGTCTATTATGGAATTTTCATAAATTTCCAACATGGTATCGGAGCTAGTCCAGGCTCTTTGAAGTGTCAAAGAAGCTGAAGGAAGGGTTTATTGCGGTAGCAGCTTCACCAGCAGAGTGAAGGCTCAGCCAAGAAAGGATCCAGGTATTTCTCAGATTAATTTTCTGTGTTGTTGTTGAAGAAACAGTCAGTGATTTTAAAAACACAGTCAGAGATTTTAAAGCCTAGATAAGAATGGCAAGGTCAAAGAAGAAAGCCTCCAGGGCTGTTAAAAATGTGTCTCCCCCCTCTACTAAACTAGAAGGCAATCCATTAGAATACATTCTATTTGAAACCCCAAAGTTTGATGGAAACTTTGATGTATGGGAAGTAAAGATGAGGGCTTTCCTAATGTTTGAAGGGATTGAAGTCTGGGAGTCAGTGATTGATGACAGCAAGATGGATAAAGAATCCATGGAGTATGATGCACAAGCAGCAAAGACTATCTTGGATGGTCTCCCTGATTCAGTGAAGAAGAATCTTGGAAAATATACATCAGCAAAGGATATATGGGACAGACTGCATGACCTTCATGCAAAGGGAGCATTGACCATGACAATGAGTCAAGAAGAACCCATCATAGAAGCTGAGAATGAAAAGCTTGACCTCATCAAGCTTCAAGTAAAAGAAAGGGATGAAGAGCTTGCCAAGCTTAAGAAGGAACTTGATGAAAGCAAGAGGAAACATCATGAAGAAGTCATATCCATGACAAATCAGCTGAATGAAGCAAAGAAGCAGGGAGATGTCTTGACAAGTCAACTTGAACAAAGGCACATAAGAGTGAACAAGCTTGTAGAAGAGATTGGACAGTACAAGGCAGAGGTCTCCTCCCTTAAGTCCGAACTACAAGAAGCCAGGAAGCAGGCAAAAGGAGCTGAAAAGAAAATGGAGAGCAGTCAAGCAGAAATCTCCAAAATGAAGACAGATATTATCTCCCTTAAAATAGTAGCAGCTGAAGCTACTCGTAGCAAGGAAGAAACTGAGGGACAACTAGCAAAGAAAAATAATGAATGTGAAAAGTTGGAAGAAGAGATTGTCCTCCTCAAGAAAAAGGTTGAAGGGATGAACAAAATCATGAAGAGCTCTCAAGCCTTGGATGATATGCTCAGCTATCACAGATCTCCATATGATAAATCAGGACTTGGGTATGTAGGTGAACCCTCAAACAAGGATGAGGATGCTTTAAGCAAAGGAGATGTGAAGAAGCCAGAAAGAGATGGTGATGCTCCTAGTTCCAGCAAAAGCAAGGAGAAAAATGAAGGCTGCAATAGAAGGAATCCTGCTCCAAGCAGAAAACCAGCTCCAAGAAGAAATGTAGCTGATGTCAAAGAGGCAAAAGGCAATGGTTATCATCAAAGGATCTCAAGGCAGCAAGGCTTCAGAAGTAAATCAAGGAAACCTCCATATACCAGGTATCAAAGTTCATTTTTTGGTTATTGTTATGCTTGCTCAAACTTTGGTCATATGGCAAAAGATTGTAGAGCATTTCATGGAGATAGATGTTGTGGTCCCCGACAATCTCCAAGAAACAATTTCACAAGAAGAAATCATGAATTCTTATTCATGAATAAAGTTGAATGTTTCAAGTGTCATAACATTGGGCATATGGCATGTGACTGTAACTTGACATGGGCTCCTATGCAAGCTAGACCCATGCAAAAGAAGAAAGTTAAACAAGTATGGAGAAGGAAAGAAATACAGTCAGAAAGTCTCTTGAGCTCTCCAGCCGATCTAAGTTTCTTTTGAGAAGATTCTGCTGAAAGAAGATAAAGCATACACTAAAAGGGAGCTTGTAATTTTGTTGCTGAACTATCTTAACAATCACTCTTTGATGAAGACCTTTTCATAAGGGAAAGATATGAAGTTAAATCTGCCATAGAAGCAGAGAAGAAAAGTATGCAAAGCAAGAAGAACCTCACAGCAGTGGGAAGACAGAACATAAAACAGCAGTTTGGAAATTTTTGTTATGGAGCATATGCATTGAAATGCATAGCAATGGAAGGTAGTTTCCTTCTATGTAATGTGAGAGAACATACTCACAACAGAGTGAGTACAATACACAGCAGTAAAAAATGTAATGTTTTTCTTCATATGCAATGCAGCATGCAAAGGAATGCATAAAGAAAAACAGGGACAGCAGATTTTTAATGCACATTGGATGTATAAGAATGTGTGTGGCAGCAGAAAGCCAAAGGAATTGCACAGCAGTGCATTGTGTAAAAAAAATGATGAATGAAGACTAAGATTGTGTGAAGCAAGGGTGTAAAAAGAAAAGGCAGCAGCCTGTGTTATTTTTTTTTGTGGAGAATGAAGTGCCAAGAGTATGGGCACACAGCAGTATGATGAAACAAAAGGCAGCCACAGTGCAAATTACAGAGGCAACGCAGCAGCAAATAAAAACCCAGGGATGACAGAGTCTATGGTTATGGGTATGGACAGCAGTGCATAAGAAAAGGCAACAGCGTGATGGCAAGAAGGAGAAGCACAGTAGTGCGAAGAAAATGAAACCAGAACTAAGAGAGAATGAAGAAATGTGTTTTTACACAGCAATGCAAATAAGAAAATGCAGCAGCATGAAATTTTTTGTTGAAGAAATGAAAGGTAATGGCACAGCAGCAGTGCGAATGTAATCAATGAAGGGGAGCACGCAGTGCGTATTTTTGTTGTTGAATGTGAAAGGAATGCGCAGCAGTGCAAGAGCAATTTAAAAAGTTGTTTTTATGCACAACAGTGATAGAGAGAGTGCTGAAACAACAGTGCTGAAACAGCAGTGCTGAAACAGAGTGCTGAAACAGAGTGCTGAGACAGAGTGCTGAAATAGCAGTGCTGAGATAGAGTTGCTGAGATAAAGTTTTTTAATGGAATATGCAGCAGCATAAATGTATTGAAAATTTTACACATAGCAGTATAATGTTTTTCAGGAGAAGACAGACTCTGTAATGAATAGCAGTGTAGAGCATATTGCAGCCTAAGCACTATTGTGAAGATGCTCTCGCTGTGTTTTGGAGCAGCAATGCATTCTACAGGCGTGTTTCAGCAACTGTCTGCGAGATGCTGAAACACGTGTTTCAGCAACAGACTGTGTGACTGAAACTGTGTGTTTCAGCAACAGCCTGGCTGAAACTGTAATTTTCTGAGATAGCAGAAATTGGTTTGTGGAACAAAAGCGTTCCTTGGTGAATCCCTCTATCAAGAGGAAGATGCTTTTTAGCATACACATGGTAAATCCCTCTATTAAGAGGATGATGTTTTTCAGCATAGTCACAGGTGAATCCCTCTCTCAAGAGGAAGGTGCTCTTCAGCACATTGTTATGGTGAATCCCTCTGTTATGAGGAAGGTGCTCTTAAGCACAGTCTCAGGTAAATCCCTCTATTAAGAGGAAGACAATTTTAATTGGTTGTGGAACTGCATCAGAAGCAGTTGGTGAATTCCTCTATGTGAGGAAGTGTTTGGGTATGACAGAATGCCCAGCAGTTGAAATTAAAGGGGAGTGTTGAAATATTAATTTCCCCTGCTGCGTACTGTTTCCAGAAAACCAGTACACTTCCCAGCACATATTAAAACAGCAGACACCTGGACAACAGTTTTGCCAAAGCAATTTTCCCTGGAACAGATAGAACCGTGCGATATGGATGGGCAACTGTTTGATTGAATGTACAGGGCCTGCAGCAATGAATTTGACGTGAAGTTGAATCTTCATTGACAACCAGATTTATGAGTCAAGCGATAAATGAAATTTAATGTGGTTGAGAGAGTTGGTAAAAATGGTAAACAACAGGTTTTATTGCAAACATGGGGAATGTACCGCAACATCCAGAAATCTCAGGAATTAGATTTATTTGTCTGCTGCTCCATACCTTGTTTTAATTTCCAGTCTTGTCATAATAATTCTAAGCAGTTTTTTCTAGTGTGCTGTTTTTAATGTAATGAGCAGCAGCATAGAAGTAGAGCGATAGTAGTGTTAATCTCTTAGCAATACAGTGCAGCAGCGCTCAAATGTAATTTCAGTGTTTTGAAAAAGAATGTGCAGCAGCACGAGCTCAGATGAAAGAAGCTTTCATGCACAGCAGTGCAGGGACTGTAAATGAAATGTAAGAGAGAAGCGGAGTAGCGCTTGAATGTGATTGTGTGCTGCAGAGAAGAGTAGAAGCAGCAACGAAGGCACATCAATGCAGAAAAGTAGACACAGCAGTGTGTAAGTTTTTTGAGGAACAGAGACAGAGCTCTCTTTGTAATGCATAGCAGTGCAGAAGTTTTTTTTGCACGCAGCAGCGTGTTACAGCAGCGTGTTACAGCAGCATGTTACAGCAGCGTGTTACAGCAGCGTTCTGAGCTGAAACAGAGTGTTACAGCAACATGTTTTGTAAATGCACAGGAGTGCAGTCACAACAATGCAATGTGCAGACACAGTAATGTATTTTCTGTTTACAGCATGAAATTTTTAAGTCTTGAACTGTCTCTAAAAGTAGCCTTGTTGAATCCCTCTGTCAAGAGGAAAGTTTTTTTTTTAAAGAACAATCTTTTATGAAATTCCTGTAATAGTTAGTTTACTTTTAATAAACGCAAGTTAATCTTTTCCTGTTGCTGTTACACCGTAATTCAAAAATACTTGACGTCAAAAATTTACGTTGCTGAAACACCACGAACAGCGTTGCTGAAACACCAGTTACAGCAACCAAAAAAAAAACTGTGTTGCTGAAACACCATTTCCAGCAAGCGATTTTTTGGGTTTTCTGTGTTAAAACAGAGCATAATTTTTGTCTGTCTATTATGGAATTTTCACAAATTTCCAACATTCAATTCCTTCTAGCTCTGATACCAATTGAAAGGAATGATCAGAGTACAACACAATGAACATAAGTCTCACACACAGCTTCGGCTACTAACAAAAAAACCTACTCATTTAATAATACAATAGTATGTAGCTACAGCTACCTTGCAAAACTCACTAGAATACCTTGCAGCTACTGCTGCATTACAACCTTGACTATACATACAAACTATGCTTCATCTCAATTTATACAAAGACTGAGTCAGTTAATTTTCCCTTTCGACGTTGAATAGGTTGAGGCGGTGATGTCTCTTTGAAAATTGAAGAGATGATGGTGGTGGCAGTTCTTCGACACAGGACAAGTCATGGCGGTGAGGTGCTGAGGCGATGTTCGATGATTAATCTGTCAGGCAGGAGTAATTATTTCTAACAAAGATTTTGAATGGAAAATAAGGCTGGATGCAAGAGCGGAGTGAAATTCTGAGATAATGATTATTTGACATTGGATAAACTATTTGTGAGTTTAACAAAAATTGTTACCAATGATGATGGAAGCTTCACTCTCTGTTTGTGGATTTACCTGCTCAAAAGTAGAAAGGGGGGCAATCTTATTTGCCAGGTGAATGGTCGATTTTTCACCCTGCTCCCTGCATATATAGCAAAGATTTACTAACTATTGATGTTAAATCCAATTTAAGTAGTTCGGTCGAAGTTATATTTTGGTTCAGTGCCTATTTTTTTCTCCATTTTGTTTTGCTACTATTGTTTTAAAATGTCGTTTGTTTTTCCTAAATATGAAATGGTTGATATGCTACATCTAGATATAAATGGTAGGGAACAAAATGAGCATTTCATCAAGATCATCTGTAGGCTTCGTGTGAACAATAAAAGGTCCTAGCAATCCTGAATGCAACAACTCAAGAAGTTAATGATTTTCATGAGGAAAAATCTCTGGTGTTGAAGCCATTTCGTCCCACGGAGTAACTTCAAGTTCGCAATATTCCAAGTTGGCACGCGAATCTGTGTTGGCAAACACATGGTGTTTATTTAGATGAAGGATTTCGCGATAGAAGTGGTTTCAATATTCAGATTGTGGCGGCCTGTCCAATATTCCGCTGTAGAAACTCCAAAGGAAAAGTTCAACCGCAGGTTGATTACGCGCATGAATCTGGGTTCTTTCACTAAAATTTTGTATAACATAAATTCATTTTTAATATATAGGAAAGCCACGAAGAAAAAAAACCAGTGACACATTTATTGTGTCGGTCTGGGGCAAAGCGGTTTTGAAGCTCTAGTTTTGTTGGAGAAAATACACGGACAAGACAATACAGTGATAAGACATAAAACTCCAGGTACCATAAGATAATATGGTTGTCACTGTTGTTAAGAAAATTAGCAATTATACTTAGAGGTGCAAAGGAACCCCTAAAAGAAAATGGGAATGGGAATGTGGAAATGGGAATGTGGAAAGTAATAATCAAGTAAGCCTTAAGACACTTTTCATGACCATCTAGCAACACCCCCTCTCTACACTGCTTAGTCATTGAAGAAGATTCCACCAAGATTTTTGAATCCGTCATGCACAACAACCATAGCAAGGGTTTCCCACTTGCCTCCAACCAAAGTTCTAGTTCTATCAGTTGCTTCCAAGAAATACACTACTCTTATCCGATTGAGATGTACACAAATCGTGGAATTTTCCAGCCCAAGCACTCCATAAGTTTTAAAAGACACAAAATCTTAATTGCAACCAAGGAAATACCACAAGGACACAAATTCATAATGGAGAAGCCAAAAGCCCAAAAATATTCCCTTTTTCTTAAGCAGCAGAAAGAAGAACCATCCATACGATATTCTCCAAGTCATTGAAAATTTCAGAATTGAATTGGGAAATACTAAAGTTACAAAGTTCAACTAAACATGGTTCAGGTTCCTCTAGATTCTAAACCTTCAAAGGGGGCCAAAACTTTGAGCCATTCGTTTAACAAAGATATGCCAAGAAATAAAAATTTCGAAAAAATGATTTGAAAGCAGAATAAACTATGGTGTATACATAAAATTGCATCTTGGCATATAATAGAATATTTGCCTTGCTTCTAACTGCCTTAACCAGCGATCCAACTTTTCAGCATCCATAACCCAAATGACTATACGAATCGACCAGCCCTTCCACGTGGAATGAACTAAGCATTTACATGACCAATCATCTTTCAATGATTGAATGAGATTTCTTACCAATCATAGAATGACGAAAGAAACAAGTTGAGACACTGGCTAATTAAGAACTGAGTTAGAAAGAATAGTGTCAGTGAAAGTGAGGGGACAATACCAAAGGAGGGAAGGTGGGAAGGAGGTCCGATCTGTCTGCACATTGCAGCCAAATCTGGTATTTCGGCACATTGTAGCCAAGTCTGGTATTTTGACACATAGTAGACATGTGGACATTAAGGTCACACTCACAAAACTAGTAATCAAAATCAATATTGGAAAATTAACGACTTTGAAATTGTTTCTTCAGTTAAGTCACCATTTTCTCTCACTTTTTTGGTTTTTGGGATGTTGTTATGTGGATAGAAGAGGGAGGATAAGGTATCAGAACACGGAATGAAGGTCTATCATAACAAAATGCATATTCATGTAGAAATTGTAATCTTGATGCTAGAATCAACACCAATCGAATTATATACTTCTATAGCTAAAGGCTGTATTGTACTCCTCCATTAAATAAAGTATTAATTCCTCTTCCTCGTATTGTATTTCCGTGTTTAATCCAACTCCCTTTGTGTCTGAATCCCATGGATAATTATTGTATACTAATGGTTCTTCACTCTATATGAATCATTCTATTAATGTTGGATTAGAAAAATGGTTATGGTTTCTTGTCCAAGTTCTTTTCTTGGGCAGATTTTCTGACAACAAAAAAATTGTTACTACTAACAAATGGGTATTCTCATATCAAGTTATATGATTGCCTACTACACGAACAAATCCCATTTCCAAGAAATAAAAACCTACAATCATAATAGATAATAGAATTTCACAAGTTGTTCGAGGATAAAACTTACTTCCTTCTGCGTAAACAAGAAATCCTGAGCTCCACATCGAGGTGATCGATCCATTTCAGTCAACTCCTAGGTCCTTGTCTTCTCCTTGGTCCTCGTCTTCGGACAAATATTTCCGGGGGTAGGGAGAGTGGCCGTTGAAAGTTTCTTACCAATGGGAGTGACACCCGAAGGCTGCATAGGGAGAAGGTTAGAGATCAACCTATCTTGATTATTATTTGTAGAGGTAGGGTTTTCCTCGTTCCAATTGGAAGTCGTTTGAACTTTCACTTCAATTCCACAACAAAAATACTCATTTCATCACTATTACAACCCAACTTGGGCTTTCATATTGATAATCTTTCACTGCATTTAGAAAAATGCCCCAAAATGATGAATTCTTATATATCACGCTTTATCATGGAATGGAATGTGGTTCTTGTACAAAGGGTTGTTAGTTATCTGCTGCCATAATTTTACAGTACGTTTTGGGTCACATTTTAAAGTTATATTAGGAACCATGTTAGAATGTCATAGTTGCACAGATTGGGCAATTGGCTGTCACTTGACAGTCTCTAGATAATATTTAAAAAAAGAGAAGGAAAATTGTCTGGCAAGTAAGGCTTCTCAAAAAATAATACCTTCGGATGTTCGGCATGGGCATAGATTCATGGGTTTAAATGTAAATAGATTCTCAACATAATCTTCAACATGTTTGAATACTTGCAGCCAAGAAGATCTGACTATATACATGTTTTACCAGGGATATTTTGAATCCAAACCCTCTTAACTTTAAGTTTTAGATAGGTATCAATGGGCTTTGTGGCTGTGAAGTTTTTGCATCATGTTGTCTTTGTGGGTTGCACTATAAACATGCCTGCCATCTGTGGTCAAGCAAGACGACAAGTGCACTACTGTCAAGCAAGACCACAAACTAATGAGCCTCATCATTGGGTAATTATATGGGAATTAATTGACATCCTATCTTAGTCAAACAAACTATTCTCATAACTTATTGCATGCTTTTGATTATATTTTGTTTATGAGGTGAGTTAGAGTTGGATACTATGCTTTGTGGTCTAATATGCCTTGAATGCAGGATTAAAGAGGAAAATCAAGGAATTTTGGCAAATACCAAGGTCAAAACTCGAATGGGAAAAGGGAGAGGGATTATAGGAGGTAAATCCTCCTCATTTATTACCCCTCCATTCGAATATTCCTCCATCAGCTCAGAGTGCAAACAACGAAATCATGAGGACTAGAAGGTAGCCGAGCAAGTGAGAGACAAAGCACCAGTTTATCTCGAGTTTGGGAGCTGAGCCTCCCTAATTTTAAGAAAGTTGTCGGGGACTTTAGATGTATAAGTAGAGAGGCCTAGGACCTCAGTAGGATTCATATTTTTTTATTGTAAAACTCTACTCTATTTTCGAGCTACAAGACTTGTGATAGTTATTTTGATGTAATTTGTTGTTTTGGTAATAAGAATGAGTTTTGTTTTGAGCCAACACTGAGTTAACTAAGAGGTTTGAAGCTCTTAGATTAAGGCCCAACCCTAGTAGCCAAGGCTCCTCTTCATTTTACATGTATGGTTAGTGTAGGTTCGTAGCTTAATTTTTCATTTGCTTATTAGATGCATTTCCATTACAACTAGTGTAGATTAGATTGGTTGTGTGATAGTTTGCTTCCATTTGTACCTTATTTCAAGTAGCAGGTTAGCAAGGAGAAATATGATCCCCACAAGGTCGTTAGCAGGTGTCTCGGCCTCACTTCCTCCCTTTGGGACCATGACTTGAGGAAGGGACCCTTAAGCAGCCCCAAAAACACAGATTTCTAGTTCTTTTATGAGCTTTGGAGTTTGTTGTCTTTAATTTAGTATTTGTTTAATGTTGCAAGGTAGATTTCATTGTCATCTTTTCCATCTCCATTTATGCAGTAGATCTCACTCATGCTTTCATTCCCTTCAACAACTTTCTTCCTGCATAATATAGGCAGTTGATTCATTAGTTCTTCTTTTCTAGTTTATGAAAATGTATCTTGTTACATAGATTTTTGGAAGACATAAATGCTTTATGGAGAGCAAGGGCTTCAGGAGGAGACTAAAACTTCATAGCCAGCATCCACCCTCCACTTCATCCACCTTAGCCATCCCTTGTTTTCACCATCACCCTCATTAGTTTTTCATCATTTTCCGTTGGAATTCTCCCAAACACATTGAGTGAATCTAGCCATCTATCATCTTTGATATTAATGCATGAGTGATCCTAGACCTTCTAACACTCCATTCCACCCATCACACACCTTTCATAAGCCTCCTATCATTTCCAAAACCTCACATTTAGCTCTCAGTTGTATCCTGTAGGTTTCCTGTAATTCCTACAGGATCATCCTGTAAGTTTCTAGTACATCTGGTAGGTTTTCCTGAAACAACCTGTTTTGAGGCCAAATTGGTAGAAAACCTTTAGGAAGTCACAAAAAACCTCCTAGGGACCCTCCACACCATCCAAAAACTTCATAAACCTTCTATCCATCCTCAAACACCTGTAATCCACCTGTCACATCCACAAGAACAATTAGTTTGCATACTTGATTTTGCATAAAATGACCAAAAAAGTGAAAACAAATTTAGCTTAGTTTCTTTACTTGTATATTAGTATTGTTTAATGCTTTTTACTTCCACAAATTAGATAGTAGCATTTTCTTTATGTTGATTTAACTTTTCTTCTTAGCATAGCTTCTTAAATGGTTAATAAGTGTATGATGTGGCGTAGCATTGCATGTTGAACTTCCTCATTACTGCACTAGAATAACTCTCTTAGGGTAGATTTACCTTTCTTCAATGAAAGAATCAAGCTTCTTCTGACTCCATAGAAGTCTGGCTTGGAACCCTAGTGGTCTCTCGCCAGCTGAATAGTGACAACAAGAAGAACCATCACTTTTACTTGTGCATACAACACTGTCACCTCCAAGTTTGTATGGACCTCAGGTTGATAAGTAAAGCTGGTAGCCCAGGAGTTGCAGCATCCTTGCTGCAATACTGACACTCATCACTTTTTGGCATCGTTGTTGGGGAGGTGTCTGAGTATAATGTGATTACTTCTTTCTTTTCTTCTATTTCTTGTCTTCAATATTCTGACACTAGTTTATTTCTGCAAAAGTAATCTAGTTGTTTCCTTTCCTTCATTTTTCATTATCTACTTTGCTTTCCATTTTTGCAAGTAAGTTTTCAATTTAGCAAATAGATTTTTCATTCTATCAGTAATCTTCATTCAATCAACAATTTCAATTCTTCAAATACTTTCCAAGTTTGAAAAAAATACAAAACCAAACCAAAAATATTTCCTTTCATGCCTCGTAGGAATAAGGACAACTTAGGGAAATTTTCACCAAATACCCCCACTACGTCCAATAACCAACCTTCTCTCTTCTTCGGTGGTTGTGAACTGGAGGAACCCTTAGGTGAGCAACCTAACATATTTGAAGAACCTACAGGGAAGAATAAGAATAGGAATGCATTCTTACTGAACCAATGGCTAAAAACCAAAATGACAGAGGAAATAGAGAGAGAGTTGAGGGTTCATTCCTCATTTGGGAAACTAGTGGGGACACTAAGATGAAAAATATAAGTCCCTCTACCCTACCTCATTTCCATGGCCTAACCACAGAGGACCCCGACACTTTCCTGTATGAGTTTGATGTTATATGCCGAACCTATGACTATACAGATGCTGAGAAAAAGTTAAAACTATTTACATCTACCCTCAAAGATGCAACATTTCGCTAGTTAATGGGTTTATCTGGAGATAGCATCACAACATGGGCTCAGATGCAGTAGGCCATTAACAAAAAATATCAGGACTACTGTGGATCAAAGGATACTAAAGAAGAAATTTTTAGGATGACCATAGGCAATGATGAATCCTTAGAGAATTACGAAGAAAGATTCCAGCTCAATTACAAAAGGGCCAGGTGCACACCTAACCCTGAGTCACTAAAGTTGGTCGTGCTTAGGGGAGTAAGAGAAGATATTCTGGATGCATTACATTTGTTAGCAGGAGGAGATATCTACCAATTACGCTATGAGGATATCAAGACTGTCTTTAGAAACCATTATAGGGTAGCCAGGAAAAGGGGTAGAGGTAGTCAACCTATGGCCAGTACATCATCTTGCAACTCATCCATCAACGATGAAATTGGAAACATGCTGGAAGATTTAAAAAGTGAGATGTCGTAGACCCTTGCCTTGAAAATAGACACCATGAACATTAAGAGGAAGCAGGAGGAAGCAGAGCGAGCCTTGGCATTTTTTGTCCTAGATGCACCAGGAGGCATCCTAGGAATGAATTCCCAATGAACTTTATTGAAATTTGCTCGGTCTGTGAAGAAAACCACTCCACAGACAAGTGATCTTCTTTACCCAAACTCAAAGCTATATATTAAGGGGCTGAAGGGTTCACTGATCAGCTTTGTTACATTAACTAAAGGAGACCTCATGGCCCTAGACCATACTAGCGGGCCATGAAAGGGTCGTCCCATGCATATTACAACCCTAACCAAACCACAACCATACCTTCTTCTGAACCCCTTCTCATCCTTCCTGGTCTACACCCCCTCCTTGGTCCTATGCATCTCAGTATCATTCCTAGCTAGCCAGCCAATCATTTCAACCTTATGCTCTGCCACAACCTCAGTGGAATATGCCACTCCATGGGTGGAGGCCCCAATACAAAAATTCTCCAGCTCTATTTCCTCCACCACCTGCCCAACCACAACTCCTACACTCTACTCCACCCAAGCAACCCCAGATGCCTGCCCAACCAAATCCAAACCCAAACAACAGGAAAGCTCATAAAGTATACAATGGAGAGACATCATATCTAGCTTATGTTGTGGAAATCTAGGAGATTAACCTGAGATCTGGGAGAGTTCTCTCGGATAGCCAACCTCCACGTCCATCTAGGGAGGTTGAGGAAGAAAGAGAGGAAAACAAACTTAAAGTAAATCCACCATTTCCTAAGAGATTAGCCCAACCATTCCACCCTACCCAAGAAGAGACTGAACTTCTGGGAGAATTGAAAAATCTATGTGTAAATATCTCACTTCTGTAGGCAATAAAATATGTTCCCATTTCCAATAAGTTGATTAAGAAGAAGTGCTTCAAGCATCCAAGGAGGCGAAAAAGGATGCCCCTACCATTAATGTTATTGGGCAGTTGTCTGACTTAATGCTGGGGCATGTAATCTATCCAAAATATTTAGACCCTAGAAGCCTTGTAGTAGATGTGCACATCAATGGCACCATTATCCCACACACTTTGATCAATTTTGGGGCTGCCATTAATGTGATGACCAAGGACACCGTGCTCAAATTCAACCTCCAAGGTTCATTGAGGAAGACCACAACAGTTTTGCAACTTGTAGAACGTTCCACAGTAACCCCTGGGGGAATTGTGGAGGATGTGATGGTCTCCATTGACTCTTGGGAGTATGCTACAGATTCATAGTTCTCTAGCCTAAGGCTAATTTTACTGGTTACCCTCTCATCCTTGGGAGGCCATGGTTGGCCACTGCTGATGTTTACATTAGTTGCACAACTAGGAATATGACCATCAATAATGGGCATATGTCCAAGCAGTTAGTCTTGTACCCTCCTGCTCAACCTTCTCTAGAGCATGACTTACCTTTATGGTTGGAGGAGGAGGAAGAAGATAAAGTTTATTCCACCCAACTTTATGCTTTTGAAGAAACCATGGGAGGAGGACAACAAGATGAGGATGACTTGATTGAACACCTACTCCAAAGTCCAATTCCCAGTTCATCACCCTTAGAGGAAGTAGTAAAGGAAACCTAGAACAATCATCCAATTGACTTATGCTTGGCCGATTCCAACCCACTCCATATCAAAACCATAGAATTCAGCCAAGAGAGAACCTTGAAAATCAATCCATCTCTTTCTGCTCTCTAAGAGGAGAAGCTATGCAACATGTTAAAGGAAAATCTAGAAGCCTTTGCTTGGATTTACAAGGAAATGAAGGGAGTACACCCTTCGGTGTGTACTCACCACATATACATCAAAGAAGGTTGCAATCCAGTCCAACAACCACAAAGGAGGATGAATCTAGCTCTTAAAGATATAGTTAAAGAAGAACTGCAAAAAATACTAGATGCAGGATTCATTTACCCTATCTCTGATAGTGAGTGGGTCTCTCCTTTGGTGTTAGGTCCCAAGAAAAATGGTAAGTGGAAAATTTTTGTTGATTAAAGGGAGTTGAACAAAGCAACAAAGAAGGATCATTTTCCTCTACTCTTCATTGACCAATTGTTAGATGGCCTGGTAGGGAAAAGGTTTTACTCTTTCCTAGATGGATTTAGTGGGTACAACCAAATCCAATTCTTCCCAGAAGACCAAGATAAGACCACATTCACTTGTCCTTGGGGTACTTTTTCCTATAGGGTCCTTCCTTTTGACATATGCAATGCTCCTGCCACTTTCCAGAGAGCAGTCTTGAGTATTTTCATCGAATTAGTCCATGATGCAGTGAAGATTTATATGGATGATTTTACACCTCATGGCTATGATTTTGAAGAAGCCTTGTGTGACCTAGCCAAAGTACTGCAAAAACACATTGAAATGAACCTATCTCTCAGTCCTAAAAAATGTTAATTCTTAATGACTGCAGGGACCGTGCTAGGTCATTCAATATCTCAGCAAGGACTACAGGTGGACCCAAAAAAATAGCTATGATCCAAAGGGTCCCACCTCCTCAAAAGCTCAGAGATGGCAGAAGTTTCCTAGGGTTAGCTAGATACTACCGAAGGTTCATAAAGGACTTCAGCAAGTTGGCCTCTCCTTCATTTGGTTTATTTGCCAAAGTCTCTGAGTTTATATGGTCAAAAAGTTGTCAAGATGCCTTAGACATCCTAAAGGATAAGTTAACCACTGCACCGATTCTCTGAGACCAAAATTGGCCCATCCCCTTTCATATTCATGCTGATGCCTCACACAAAGCCATAGGAGTAGCCCTAGGTTGGATATATGAAAAACCACCTTATGCTATATATTTTATCACTAAGAATTTATCGAAGGCTGAACTACATTATACAGTGGCCGAAAAGGAACTCATGGTTTTTGTGCATTCATTAAACAAATTCAGGCATTGTATTACAGGCTATCAAACATTTGTGCATATTGACCATGCTGCAATCAAGTATTTAATGAACAAACTAGATGTGAATGCTCAAATTATAAGATGGTTACTTTTAAACAAAGTCTTTCGGTGGAAATCACATGAGAAATTTTTTTGGCCGATGCGTTTCAAACCAACAAGTGTGGTTCATAGTCAAGACCAAATGAAGAGGCAAACCATGGCAAAGGCTTAAATAGAGAGCAATGTAGAGACATAATTTCAAGTAACAGCTATATTTGAACAATAATGTTTAAGTTATAATATTAATTTATTAATATATTAAAAACAAATATTATTAACAACTATATTAAAAGGCTAGTTTTTGAAAAATAATGTTTAAATTAATTTATGGAAATGAAATATTACTAGTTCTTGAAAATTAATATTTAAATAATGATATTAGTTTATTAATTTATGAAAATATTAATATGTATCGACTATATTAAATGGCTATTTTTTGAAAAATAATATTTATAGTAATTTATTAAAACCAAATATTACTAGTTCTTCAATAATAATATTAGTTTATTAATTTATTAAAATATTATTATGTAATGACTATATTAAATGGCTAGTTTTTGAAAAATAATATTTAAATTAATTTATTAAAACCAGATATTAATATGTAACGAGTATATTAAACGACTAGTTTGTTTCTCTTCCTCCTAGAAAGATCTCGGTCGATGATATCATTTGTGACATTGAATATGGTATTAGAGACTTACTGGACGTCACTAAAGATAGCATTTGTCAATACTGTGTGGTTGTCCTTCGAAAAGCAAAGCCCTCCAAGAATAACATCAACAAACCTGAGTTTTATGCTCTCAAATCATTAAACGATAATAAGAATATTGTTGTTCTCAAAGCCGACAAAGGTGGTGTTGTGGTTATTCTTGATAAAGATGATTACCTTCGAAAGATGTTGGACCACCTCCATAATAGTGGGTGCTATAGGAAACTCAACAAGGATCCTCTAAAGAAGATTTCCAAAAGTGTTGCTCTTGCTATAAAGGCTAGTATCTCGCTCAGTTCATTCAGCCATAAGCTTATTGAAAGTTGCCCTCTCACCCCCAGAATCTATGGTCTACCAAAGATTCATAAGGAAGGGGCTCCTCTAAGATCCATTATCAACATGATAGGAGGACCAACTTATCTTCTTGCTAAATGTTTAACCCAGAAGCTTAAGCCCTTTGTTGGTCATACAGAATCCTTCGTCAAGGACTCTGAATTGTTTGTTAATGAGTTAAAGAGTTCCAAGCTTGATCTAGATGACAAGCTTGTGAGCTTTGATTTGGTCTCTCTCTACACTAATATCCCTATCAATGAGGCCATCGAAGTCATAAAGCATATCACAGATCCTGATACGGATTATTTAGTTGTTATTTGTCTCACTTCTACTTTCTTTCATTCGATGGGGAATTCTATGAGCAAACTTTCAGTGTCGCCATGGGTTCCCCCCTCTCTCCTATGGCAGCTAATATATTCATGGAGGATTTGAATCAAAGGCCTTAAGCTCTTCTCGTCAGTTGTGGAAGAGGTTTTTGGATGACACTTGTGTCATCTGGTCCCATGGTAAAGAAAAGTTGGAACTATTTTTCCTGCATCCTAACAATCAATCTAGTTCTATAAAGTTCACCATGGAATTTGAATGTGATGGTAGTCTTCCCTTCCTTAACATCCTCCTCTCAAGGAATGATAATGGTTCTTTCCCTCATGAGGTATATCGTAAGAAAAATCATATGGAACAATATCTTCATGCTAATTCTCATCATTTCCCAGCTCAAAAGCTTGGTGTTCTCAACACCTTAGCGACTAGAGCTCTAAGAGTTTCTAATGAAAACCATCTCAAGGAAGAGAAAGCACATCTCCTAAGAGTTTTCTTTAATAATTTGTATAGTAGACACCAATGTACTAAGGCTTTCCTCATTGCTGAAAAAGGTCCTTGTGCTAAGAAAGATACCAATGATCGTTTTTCTGGTGTTCATCTTCCTTTTACCCAAGGGACCACTAACAAGATTGCAAGGATCCTAAGGAAACATAAGGTGGCTTCAACCTTTCGACCTTTTAATACCATCTGGAGCTCCCTTAGATCTGTAAAAGACCCAGTGGACCCCAAGAATATGAAAGGTTTTTACGTTATCCTATGCTCTTGTGGGACTCCGTACATTGGTGAGACTAGTCACTCGATTAATCAAAGGATTCGTGAGCATGTTGTTGATATCGAGCATGGCAGGACCCACTCGTTTGCTTTGGCGGAGCATGCAGACAAATCTAAGCATCACATTTGCATTGAGTAGGCCCTAGAAATTGGAAAAAGGCCCAATAATTTGAATATAGATGATGATTGGAATATCAGTAGAAGTTGGGTCCCTATCTTGTCCTCCTAATATATATATATATATATATATATATATATATATATATATATATATATATATATATTTTTATAGTATTTGTTGTTGATTTACTCTTCATTGGAGTTTACTTTCTTAATCCTTCATGTTTTTTATGTATTTTATCATCATATTCATTCTTAACTCCTTTTAGAATTTTTGTTATTTGTTTAATGGGCCTGAGCCCCATATTTTATTGTTGACCTCATTTTATTTATTAATTATTCATTCTTATATATATATATATATATATATATATATATATATATATATATATATATATATATATATATATATATATATATATATATATATATATATATATATATATATATATATATATATATATATATATATATATATATATATATATATATATATATATATATATATATATATATATATATATTTGTTTTTGTTTATTTATTTATTTATTTTCATTTCTATTTGTTTATTTATTTATATATATTTATTTATTTTGACTTGTGTACATTTTTGTTTTATTTTATCTATTTTTCCATTAATTTGTAGGAATTTATAGGGTAAGTTCCTTAGACAGAACATCAAAGGACACGCTCGCAAACAGATCACAGATCAATATACCAGTATTGTTGACATGGTTAAAACCCTCAAAGAGGAAAACAGTCCACAACCTGAGCCAACGCGGCCACTTCAAGCAATTTATTAATAAAAGAATGAAAATTTACATAAGCTTCTCTCATGAACGATTACCCTACAAATGACCCTCCATGCTCTTTAAATAGAGATCATGGACTAATCGGGTGTTAAGCCATGGATCAAGTGTTGGTAATACTGAGGAGAGAATGAACCATCAGATCATTACATATCGTGATCGTCGGATTGTAAGTTACAAAATTACATGGTAAAGAAACACACTTTACCTAACTCTACACTAGACCAAGTTATACTTAACTATTTCCTATGTGTCAGAATATCCTAACATCCCCCCTTAAAAAAACTTGCGATAGGATTGAAGGATGTACAAATATGACACAATAGGAGAAGGAATGAGGAATTAGAGCCTACCCCCCCCCTTAGTGACAACTTCCTGAACTCCAACCATAAATAGAAGCTTAGTAAACTTCGCCTCTGTGAGAGCCTTTGTAAAGATGTCTGCAACTTGATCATCTGTTGAATAATATTGCACTTCAAGAACATGGTCATGAATGAGATTTCTGATGAAGTGCACATGTAGTTTAATGTGTTTGTTGCATTGATGTTGGACTAGATCTTTGCATAGTTGAATTGCATTTTGATTATCACACGAAAGTGTAGTCGGATGTTGCTGCTGAAAGCCAAGCTCTGATAGCATTTGACGAAGCCACAAAGCTTCCTTACTAGCTTCTATGGCACCACGACATTGTGCTTCTGCTAAGAAAGAGATATCGCATTTTGTTTTTTGCAAGCCCATGTAATAGGTCTTGAACCAAGAGTGAACACAAAACCTGCAGTAGACTTCTGATCATCAGCGTCACCAGCCCAATCAGAATCAATGAAACCAACCAATAGAGCAGATGCTTCGACATTGTAATGAATCCCAAACTTAACTATACGTCGAACATAACGAAGTATTCTTTTAGTTTCTTTCCAATGACTTTCTTGTGGGTTTTTCATAAACCGAGAAATAATGCCAACAACAAAGGAAAGGTCAGGTCGAGTGTGGGTCAGATACAAACATTTTCCTACAAGTTGACGGTACAAGGTAGCATCAACTGCAGGTGAAGTAAAAGTGACTGAAATTTTGGCTCCAGACTGAAAGGGAGAAGGGGTTGGCTTATAGTGTTCCATGTGAAAGTGGCGTAGAAATCACAGGCATACTTGGACTGTTAAATGGAAATACCTTCCTTGGATTGCATGACTTGAAGACCAAGAAAATAATGCAAGTGTCCTAAGTTTGTCATTTCAAACTTCATTTTAAGGTTGGACTTCACATGCTTTATAAGGTTGGGATCACTACCAGTCAGGATAATATCATCAACATAAAGAATAAGAATGATAAGGGACTTGCCCAGTTTCTTGGTGTAGACAATATTGTCAAAATGACACCTAGAAAAGCCAGTTTCTAAAATATATCTATCCATTTTGGCATACCAAGCTCGAGGGGCTTGCTTGAGACCATAAAGGGATTTCTTACACTGACATACAAGGCTGGAGTCTGTTTTTATAAAGCCAGTAGGTTGTTCCATATAGATTTCTTCATGCAAGTCCCCATGCAAGAAGGCAGATTTCACATCCATCTAATAGACTTCACATTTGAAAGAGGCAGCAGGGGAAAGAACAAGGTGGATATAGTTCATTTTGGCAACAGGGGAGAAGGTTTCAGTATAGTCAATGCCTTCTACTTATGAAAAACCCTTAGCAATAAGACGAGCTTTATGTTTATCAACTTTTCCATCTGGTCCATACTTGGTTCTGTAAACCCATTTGCATCTAACAAGTTTTCGTCCCTTTGGTAGAGGAACAAGATCCCATGTATCATTTGCCAATAATGAATGATATTTTTCATTCATAGCTGTGTCCCAATCTGGATGGCCTGAAGCTTCTGCAAAGGTGTCAGGATCATAATTAGCTAAAGCTTGAGCCAGTCAAGAAGAGGCTCTATCGAATTGAGAACGTGTACGTCACTGATCTATAGGATCACCGGCAAGAGCACTTGTTGCATCCCGAGTAGCATGGACCCATTTTGGAAGCTGAGGAGCTGAAGGAGGATCCTGAGAAGGTGGGGGAGGATTGTCATCCTCGTTGTCAAAATCTAAAGAAGAAATATTTTTAGAAGTAGAAAGTATAGAGAGAGGTAGCACATCTGCCGAACTAGGCTCATGTGCCGATATATTTTCATAAAACTTTACATCTCTTCTAATGATAACATTGTTGGACTTAAGTGGAATAAGTTTGTATCCTTTGACATCTTCAGAATATCCAACAAAAATACATTTTTCATTCTTAGGTTCTGTTTATACCTCGAAAATCGCTGCATCAACATCGGGGATAACCACCCGGTCCGGACCTTAAAGGCAGCTCCTTTTCCGTTTGGTGTGGTGGCTCCGACTGGATATAATGGGACCAGTTTCCCAGTGATTGGTATATAGGATGGATAAATTATTGATTCTCTAATATATAATGATAATGGATGAATGATTTAATCTAAAAGTAAAATTATAAACAACTATCCTATCCCGAGAAATTTCTACTTTTAGCGTAACTTTTGATGGTCTTCATTCACCAACAGGCATATAGATGACTCTTGTTGGTAAGCAAAGATGTTTGTTCATATGATAATTACTAAGCCCAAATAGTTGAACAAAGCAATCAAGCAAACATTATCACACTATTCCTCATATATATCATAGACATAGATATGATTGAAAGAATAACAGTCCTTAGACATTCAATAGTGAAAAGTACAAGGATTGCTGTAGAAACACATACATATATTCAATGATAGCAAAATTTAAACGAATGTCAATTCACATAGAAGAATAACACAAGAGCATAGATAATAGTACCATATGTTATTTGAGTCACTCCCGATATCAATCGCATTCAAATTCCTTTTTCCAACTTAGAAACACTTCCACAAAAGGCAATAGTGCACATATCATCAAAGCTTTCTTCGTCAAAATTTAGAATACTGGCCCAGTCTTTATAAAAAATAGATCAGTAGCACAATAGTGTGACTTCCTGATTTGAGTTTATACAGAAACTGAGGACCCTTTCCAATTGCATGAAAGGGCCTATAAATGTACTAATTAATCTAACTAATTAAAAAATAAAAGTGCTATTTAATTGGTACAACTATATTATGAATATCTCCTCAAAATCTGCTTGTTCTCAGTCGGCAACATGATTCATTGTTTCGGGTGGTCTCCCTTCAGCTTGAGCTGGCAGATATCTAACATCGATTGCAACTCTGGAGGGCGACTTAGGCGAGAATTCAGTTGAGGTGAATATGTGGCATCTTAGATCTCGGTGATCATGAAACTGATGGCATCAGTTAAACATTTGAGTGCGGCCCTATGACTGTATGGCTTGATTAAGAAAAACCAAAAGGCATCCCAAGTTAAACTTTGGATGCCAGAGATTAGTCTTCCATTATTTTCCAATTCCTGACTGCATGTTTGTTCCAAGGCTTTGCCCGATGTCAATTTACCTGGATTACACTGTCAAATCATATTAGATAGATAAAGAGTGTCATTGAAAAATTCAATTAAATTGCTAGTAGATAACCGACATCTTGAGGTTTCTCTTTCTGCCTTCATTAGTTGCGTCTGCCATTCTAGGAACAGGATGTCTTTGTGTGACTCTAGAATTTTGGGCAGATCCGAAGCCTGTCCTTCACTGGAGTATTTCCAAGCAAGAAATTTGGTTAAGGTCTCATCAGCCTGTTCTAAATCCTGCCTAGCTTTAATTGATTTGTCAACTATTGATGTAGTAATCTCACAAAGAGGTTCAACCAGAGAAATGTTACGACATAGCAGTTTTAGCTATGTAATCAATGCCTTATTGATTTGTAGAACTTCTATTCTGAACTCTGCTACTTGAGGAAGGCTCCTTAACTTTTCTACTTCTTGTGACAGTTGAGCGATTCGCTCATCCTTAGTCTTGCTCATTTGTTCATTCATTGCCTTTAATTTGGCCAATGCTTCAGACAATTCCTTCTGTTTTTGTACCATGCTCAAATCTATCCTCTGTTTCTCTTTGAGCAATTGCTCATTTAATTGGTTTTTTGTCTACCGCTGCGTTGATAGTTGTTGTTCCAATTGTTCTATTTTCAACTATGCTTCAGACACCTGCAACTACAATGAATCAATAATTTGATATTTTTCCTTAAGGAGACTGCTTACGTCCGAGGCTTTATCCATGGTGGCTGCCGAATATGCTCCGGCATACTCTGAGAGTTTCGTAAGGTCATCAGAAGGGTTCAATTCATCCTTCCACACCACATTATCCATCTCTGTTTGATCTGGAAAAAGGGAAGATTGATCAAGTCTCTTCCTTTTCCTCTGTCTTTTCACCACAGCCCCGTGTTTGGGATTGTAAAAGGCATCTAATGGTGGTATGTCTTCTATCTGTAAAACAATCTGATCAGATGGATCTCTGGGAATTATTTCCGAATCTTTGCTACTGGGTAGGCCGTTGGTCCCTTCACTTGGAACCGTAGTCATGGTCGTTTCTTGACTGACTGTTACTTGGGGTGTGCCAAATCCTTGTGAAGTCTTAGGATTGTTTATAATAGAGTCAAATTGTTGCCACTCTTTGAGGATTTTGGGATCAATTTGAGTCTCTAAATCAATAACTTCACTGTTCGGTTTCCTTTCTTTCTCCTGCTCTGTTTCCTGCTCTTTCCTTTTTCTGGCTCTTTTCCCCTTTCGAGAATTTTCTCTGTAGCAGGAGGCTTGTCAATACTCTTTTGTCCAGGCTCGCTTGACTTATTTGTTGGTGTAATAGCCAATAAGTCCAGAGGTAGAGTTTGCAACCTCTGTTCCCTGAGCCTATTGAATTCTACCAGTCCTTCATCATTATATTTCATCTTGGCCAATGTTTTAACCTGAGACAATGATTCTGCCGAAGAAAATAGATCATCAAATTCATCTTTTTCATGGTCAAACTTAGTAAGTTTGGCCTGTTAAAGCACATTATAGGCAACCTTCCAGGGATCGAATTGCCTGTTAGGAATGGTCACAAGATTGAGAATATTTATTTTTCCTGTCTCCTTCTCAGCATATTTCCAATCAAGTATGGTATAAACACCGCATCTCAAAGGGAATATGGGCCATAGCTTCTTTTATAAGTCCTCAGAGTTTTGGATGTTCCAGCGGTTGTGATTTGGTAAGCTAACTCTCGTGCCAACAGTATATCAAGTACATACAATGGGAGGACATGGGGTCTTGTGGTGCTACCAAACACCCTTATATATGTGAACTTATCTTCCCTGAACTAATTCCCCGCAGCAGTCAAGTCAGCTTCTGCCTTCTCGGAAATCCTTAAGGCATGCTTATCAAAAATGGCATAATAGATAGGCAACATGAAACCATTACAGATTTGATACAAGTGGTCTTTATAATGTGCCTTCCATAACATCTGATGATAGATGTGGATTGGCGTAGGGTCCTGTGGCGTCCACCTCCACCCAAGTATCGGGTATTCGGTATTAAAGCAAAGCATATCAATAACATAAGCACTGTAATAGAAGGGGAGAATAGTCCTGGTGGTTTTGCATGAATTGAATCTAAAATCAAGAATTGCAGAGGCTAATTTATCAGACAATATATTCGCCTAATCCATGACATAACTACTAACAGTTGCTTCCATTAAAGGAACCATTTCAATAGTAAATTTTGCTGAATCATACATTCCCCATATCCTACACATCATTGCCCCACCGTAACAATAAGGAGATGCCAAGGAATCCACGGAGTACTTACCCGATGATTCATGTTTGTGCTTTGCAGGATTCTGTCTCCACTGTCTAATCGGGGTTGATTCCGTCTCATTCTCCTCTGCGAATTTTTCCAGAAAAGCTTTGTTGTATTTCTTTTCAGGTTCGGGCAAATGGTACATTTTCCTCAAGTCGTCAGGCTAAAATGAACCGAAAACTCTTCCATCAACTGTGCAAAAGGTCCTATTAGAAATAGGAATTTGTTTGACCACCCATCTGACCACATTATTGTAAGGGAAGAATTTTGTCTTGAGCTGCTATCCTGTGTAAAAATGAGTCGGCCAAATCTTTCAGGGAGGCGTCTGATTTATTAGTTGAGCCTGCAGTAGCTTCTTTCGATACTTCTTCCAGTTCTTTTGCCTCAATTAAATTATAGATCCTTTTCCAGCTTGTATTTCCAAGGCCAAGACATGTAGTGTCTGAAATTAGGCCCTTTTTGCTGGGAACTGGGTCAGTGGTAGGCTAGACTGTTACTGCAGGGGCCGCTGCCGCAGCGGATCTCTTAGATTTCTTTCCCATTTGCTTAAAACTTGATACTTCGACGGAATTCTACACAAGGAAGCAAACCAACGTGACACAAAGAAATAGATAGCAAGAGCCAATATGAAAGATTTATATCTTTTAACGAATAATCAAAGATCATAGTGAAATTGCCGCAAATAGAATCTAAGTGAAAATCTCGGCATAACTGCTTCATTAATTGGCCGCTTCACCTGTCAATCATGATAAGGGAGCTTTTAAATATCCATCATAACGTCTATATGGTGAATAATTGATTCAAGCATGGCTTATATTTTTGGCAGCTTATCGCATTTGATGATTGGCAACGTGAAAGGGAGGGTTTTAATAATAGTCCAAAATATCATTCAATCACTAAAGGTGATATAATGCATGCCAATCTTTAATATGATTAGAAACACGCGCCTTGATTTAATGCATCACAATCAGGACAGGGCTCGGGTCACTTTACTTACGCTATTGCGAAATCGCTGATCGCCGATGGCGATATGCCTTATCACATCGGAGGATTTGAAAGTGTCATGGTTAATGAATTGATTGCCACAGCCGATTGCCGATAGCGATACCTGTTATCGCCTCGGAGGAATGGGAGGGGGTGTGTTATATATAATGCGCTTTGCCTTTCCCCGATATCTGATAGCGATTTCCCTTTTCGGATCGGAGTAATTCAATGGGCCTTTATTTATGTTTCTCTTATTATTACAATATGCGAGCTTGCGATCACTTTATCGTAATAATAAAAAGCTTTATGATTTTTTTAAAAGACCTATTTTATCATTGTCTTAAAAGGGATATCATATTTCAGTCGGAACTTTTGATGAGGGTTTTTTCTAATAATAAGTTAATACCAATTTATTCACACAACTATGTTTAAAAGGGACCCATTTCATATTATGATTTTTTAAGAAAAAATTTATGAAATGGGGGGTTGTTGTACAACACAACAATTGGCGATTCATTGGGAGAAACAGTTATCTCTGGGAAAAGTTAAAATACTTTAAAAAAAAAATTTAGTCTGAAAATCTTATCCAAGCGAAAAATCTAATATAATTAGGCAAACATAAATTCTGAATGGAATGATAACTATTTCTGCTATCCTCTTCTCATGTTACAATTAAATACATTCTATGTTTCAAATTAGCCTTAATTGGTTGCTAATGATAAAACAAAAACTTTTCCAACTTAGCTTTATAATGACTCCTTTGTCATTGGTAGAGCCTCTGCTGCCAGCAAACGTCTATAGTCTTGACAGGGATACCTTTGAACCATTTGATCGTTCATTATTCCATCCATTTCAGAGTATAATTAAAAAGAATGAATCCAGAAATATGTTTTCATATTTTTGTATCATTTTTTCTTTTTCTTTATTTTGTAAGATAAAAAGCCATTGTCCTGGTTTGGTAGCCCGCTATTTGACAATGCCATTTACTGGTTGTAATTTAACTGAACAAGTTGGCTCGTGATAAGACCCCTTGTCTTATAATTATAAGCCATTACCATGTTTTGGTATGTAGTATTGGTAATGTCAGTTGAATTATTTCCCTATGATCATGGTAAGAAGGCTTGTAATAAGACCTCTTATCTTTTACCTCAAATATATTTTAGAATTACACTCTGAGTAATTATAACCCTTGATGAATGGGGATGAACAATTTTCTCCTTAAGAGAAGATGGATGATAGAATAAGAGTTGAAGATGCTAAGATTGAATTAGTATCTGTTTTGTATTGATAATCGTTTTTAGGGTGTTTAAAAACATTAAAATGGTTTACAATACTTCTAATCCTTGAGAAGAGTTCACAAAAATAAAATGGGGTTTCAGAATCTAAATATACCTAATCTCCTAGAAATCTTCCTTTCATTTAAGGCTTCCATTTTAAAAGAAAATATCATAACTGTTTCTTTTGAGAAACTTTTTCAATATAGTAAAGACCAATGGAAGGCTAACTTTATTTTCTGTAATCCTAGAAATCTAAGCTATGTACAAAAATTTAACTAAAAATTGAATATTTACAAAGGGAGAAGGGGTTACCTTCTCAATTGAAGAATTTTTTCAAGATAAGGCCGTTAATAGGAAGAGAATCTCTCTTTCCTGATAGATCTTACAATATGAAAGTAGAAGGGCCTATCTTTTCATTGATTTGAAATGGTCCGAGCCACATTTTCAGGAATTTTGTATATTTTCCTTTATCTTCATGGGCTTTATCCCATTTCAAAACTAGATCACCAACTTGTAATTGTTTAGAACTGGTTGAAGTTGTATCAAAAGATGACTTGATAAATTGCTGATGTTTTGCATGTATAATTCTGGCTTTTTCCCTTTCTTCTTCTAGTTTCAAAATTTGATCATGTCTTAGTTGAATAGAAGATGAGGGAGCTTCTTCAATAAATTGCACTAAAGCTAAGGATGGAAGCACTAAGTTGGCTGGTATGACAGCTTCCTTTCCATACACTAGATTGAATGGAGAAGTGCCTATAGATGCTTTTTGAGTTATTCTATTAGCCCATAGTGCAAATATCAAAGATTTATGCGAATTTTTATGATTCTATTCAATAGTTCGCTTAATAATTCTAATAAGGTTTTTTAGTGGTGGATTTTTCCGAACCATGCCCTGAGGGTAGTAATTTGCAGAATACCTCAATTTAAATCCCTTTTTGATAGTGAATTCGAACATAGAATTTACAGAGACATGAGATGCATTATCAAAAACAAGAGTGTTTGGGACACCAAACCTGGTAATAATGAATTGGTCTATGAATTCCATAATTGCCTCAGAGTTTGTTGTCTTTAAAGGAATTGCTTCAACCCACTTAGTAAAGTAATTAGTGGCAGTAAGGATATACTTATGTTGTTTGGATGAATGTGGAGTGATTTCTCTAATAATGTCCAACCCCCATTTGTCAAACGGCTATTCAATGTTGACTGGTTGCAAAGGGAAAGCTAGCTTTCTTTGTCTTCCACTGGATGTTTGACAACTTTGGCATTTTCTTACATATTCATGAGTATCTCTGAACAAGGTGGGCCAATAATACCCAGCATGAATGATTTTGTGAGCTGTGGTGTCAACTCCAAAATGTCCTCCTACTAGTCCATCATGAAGTTCCTGCAAAACTTTTTGAGCTTCAGGTTTTCTAAGCATCTTAATAAAATTGAATCATAATTTCGTCTAAACAATACATCATATATAATTGTGAAGTTTTTTGCTTTCAATCTAATGGCACGTTTGTTTTTATAGGAGAGATTAGAGGGAGCATACCCATTTTTAAATAGAAAATCAGATTTGTATATTGTGATTCAGGACCTGTGGTACTTATCTTATTGATTTCTTCAGTATCCTCTGTACTTTCAGGTTCTCAAATGTTGGATGCTCCTGTTAACAACCTGCAAAAACCTTGGCCTTTGACAATCTTTGTTGGCTTGATTTCTAAGTCATATTCTTGTAATGTTGTGACCCAATTTGCTCTCTTTTCTCCTAATTCCCTTTGAACCAGTAATTGTCTTACTGCTGAAAAAGGAACTATAACTTTTGTGTGATCTTTTAAGAGGAAGGGCCTCTAGTGTTTAATGGTTTTGTACATAGCAAAGGCTTGTTTTTCAACTTTCGAATAATTTAGTTCAGCACCTTGAAGATTTGAGCTGTAAAACGAAATTGGTGCTTCCAAGTTTTGATCATTAATTTGAGTCAACAATACTGCATATGACGAAGCGGATGCGAGGTTATATAGTATGAAATGACTGGAAAAATTGGGAGTGCTTAAAGCAGGGGCATTAATTATTGATTGTTTAATGGAATCAAATGCCTCTTTTTCTGCAGATTCCCATTTAAACAACGAATTTTTCTTAATCATCATTTGCAATGGTAAAATAATCTGGGAAAAATCTGGAACGAACCTTTTGACAAAGTTAATTTGACCCAAAAATGACTGCATGGATTTTTTATTATGAGGGAATGGAATTTCAGAAATCTCTTTAATTCTGTCTGGATCAATATAGATCCCATATTTTGAAACAATGAAACCTAAAAGTTTTCCTTGATTAAGAGCAAAGAAGGAATTCTTTGGATTAAGAGAGATACCATACCTTCTACAACGTTCAAAGATTTGTTTTAAATCATGTAAATGATTAGACCTTTTCTTGAAAAATACAGTAATATCATCTAAATAGACAACTACTGATTTATTGAGCAATCCTTTGAACACAATGTCCATGGCTCTCTAAAATGTAGCTCCTGCATTGATGAGTCCAAAAGGCTTTTAGTAGGCATAAGTTCCCCACTTAGTTCTGAAGGTTGTTTTAAGCCTGTCATCAGGATGGACCAGAATTTGGTTATATCCTGAAAAACTATATAAAAATGACATTAGTTCTGAACCAGTTACCGAATGGAGTGTCTGCTCCATGGTAGGTAAAGGGATGTTATCATTTTGGCTTGCCTTATTAAGATTTCTGAAATCGATGCAAATCCTAATATCACCATTCCTTTTCCTAACTCGCACCATATTGGAGACCCAGTTTTAATGTCTCACAGGAAAAATTATCTTAGCCTTCAAGAGTTTATTTAATTCAGCCTTTATTTGACTCTCTAGGTTAGGATGAATCTTTCTTAACTTCTATTGCATTGGTTTTTGTTCAGAAAGCATTGGAATAGTATGTTGAATGATTGATGCATCGTATGTTTTCAAATCATCATATTTCCAAGCGAAGACATATTTGTTTTTTTTAACAACCTAATAAATGTTGTTCTTTCTTCTAAAGAAAGTCCTAGTCCCAATTTGATGTTTTGAGGGTTCTCCTCAGTACCTAGGTTTATCAATTCAAATCTTAAAGTGGAACTCTGGAGTTTTGAATTGGTCACCCGTTTAACCCTGTCTTTAATATCATAAAGATCTTCAAGCTTGACCATTGGTTTTGGTTTTGAGTTTTCCTCTTGCTTTTCTTTCATCTAAAGGTCATGATCATTTTCATGAATGATTTGGTCATCGTAGGAATTATCAGAAGTCAAGAAGTTTAAAATGTCTTCATCATGATTGAACACTTGCCAATTGGTGACATTATCAGGAATTGATGGTCTAAAGGTTAACTCTACTGAAAATCTATCTGGGCTGTAATCTTCGGATGGTAGGAGTCTGGAAGCAACATTAGTTAGCAGGTCCGCTGCTGCATTCTGGGACCTAGGGATGGGAGAAATATTGAATGCTAAAAATTGAAAGGTGAGTTCCTGTACCAGAGACTGATAGTGTTTGAGATGACTAGAAAGGCAATGAATTGAATTTCTAACCTGTTTAATAACAATTTATGAATCACCAAACACTTTTAGATATTGAACCTTGAGGCCAATTGCTTTGTAGAGTCCTTGAACTAGGGCCTCATATTCAGCTGTATTGTTTGTGCATTCAAATTCCAGTCTGCATGATAACATAGTTTTTTCTCCCTGGGGACTAACTAAAATACATCCTGCTCCTGAACCTTCACTAGACTTAGACCCGTCAAAATATAGTGACCAAAATAAAGAATTATCAACAATTTTATTTATAGTTTCCTCAGCAACATTAAAACATCTTGACCTATCAGTTTGTGAAAAGTTTTCAATCTGAGATGTGAAAGTGTTAACTGGGAAAGGAGATGGTTGGGCAGCGAAATTGCCAAAGAATGATTCAGATGAATAATTCCCCAAAATATTGTTATTGAATGCTATTGGTTGGTTATCTTGTTCAAACTCGGTAACTATATGGGTCATGTGTTTCTCCTGATCAATCTTGATCTGATTTGGTTTTCCTTTATAAGGTAACCACATATGGGACCAATCGGTAGAAATATAACCATGGAATTTTTCAGACCAATCTCTACTCAAAATCAACCCATAGAATTCAAGTATATCAACGATCAAAATATCAATTATTTGAACCACGCTAGGATCAGCTGATAACCTAATAGTTATTGATTTGATTTCCCCTAGAACCTGGACCTTAGTTCTATCCAACTGTACAATATGAATTGTAGACTTTTGGGGTTCAATGTTAAGTTTCGAGCAAACTGAAGCTGACATTATATTAGAGGAAGCCCCTGAGTCAATCAAACAGTTGTGTAGATTTCTATTATAGATTTAATAGGTTAAGAGGAAAGGAGGAGTATGAGAATTTGATCTATCCCCAATCAAGACCGCATCAGTAGCTTCTACTCTACCATAAGGTGGTTGGCCTGAATCATTGGCAGCTTTAGACAATACAACATTAGGAAGAGGTGAAGAAGGAACGACATTTAACTCCTTAAGAAGTAATTATGCTAATGCTTGAGTTTGCTAAGTTCAAACATAGTAATATTCACCTTAGTCTTGTTCATATCTTCGATAATATTGTAGTCCATAGAATCTGATACTACCAATGTCTTAGATGTTGAAGGTAGATTTGAAGATGATGGTTGATTTTGGGATGGTATGGCTAAAGCTTTCTTTGTAGGAATCTTTTCTTTGGTAGTAGTGGAACCTGCATTGCTTTTCTTCGAAGTTGTCTGGACAGGTTTAGGAGTACCTTTACTCCTGGTAGTCACAGGGAAAGCTTCTTGTTCATTTTCTGTATCGGAGGTGGGTAAAACAAAATCCCACATCCCATGACATTCAACAGTCTCTTCTTCTTCGGGTTCCTCAGATGGCAAGACTGTTTCATCTTCTTCTTCTTCTTCAGGATCTCAATCAGCGTTGGATATAACATTTGGTGGTTTTGATTCAGGTTTCTTAAAAATTTTAAATGGCATTTTTTTGAGGTTTCAGCTACTTGCTTCTTGATTTTGACCATTTCATTTAACATAGTCTTGAGGACTTTTTGTAAACCTTCCATATCATATGGATCTTTAGGGGTTTTCTTCTTTGAATCATCCTTGAAAGAAACTTTTTTTGGATTTTCTATCTTCAAGAGCAGCTTTCTTTTCTAAAGCAATAATACTTTTCTCTACAGCAAGCACCTCTTTCATGTTTTCAGCGAAAGTCGGTTTTGCAGCCCTGTCTACGAAAATAGCTATATTTGAGGGTAGGGAAGTTATATACCATTCGCTTCTAATTTTCTCACTTGGTTTGGAGGCGGTTGGAATCTTATTCAAGAGTTTATTAAATCGTGTGAATTCCTTAATAGGTTCTTTGGGCTCTATCCTAAGATTGGAGAGATCATTGGTTAATGTGGCTAAAGATCTATCATCGCCGTATTTAGTAAGAAACTGTTCTTGGAAAATGTTCCAACTGGTAATGGATCCAGAGGGCAGGGAAAAATACCAAGACCCAGCTGATCCTTGCAAAGTATAAGGGAAAAGCCTTACGACAACATATTCCTCTGTCACTCCTTTCAAATTAACTGATAACATGAAATTATTAATATGTTCTTTGGCTTGTGTTCCAGCATCTGGATTAAACTTGGGTAACCATTTTTCAAGAGAATCAAGTAGTGGATGTAATGGTGCAGGCATGGTGACCACACCAGGACTATTCCATGGATCCTGAGCCATTGAAAAACTAATAGTGGATGATATTGCTGATGATATTCCAGATGTTTGGGAAGGAGTTGATATTGAGGATTGTATAGGTTGGGATGTTGAACTTCCTGATCCTTGTTGAACAACAATATGTAATGAAGGAGTGGATCGCTGACTTCGCACTGGGGAAGATGAGATGGAAGATGTTGATGAGAATGTTTCACTGTGAGATCCTTCAGTATTATTTTTTGCCCTTTTCCTTTTAGGTAAAGGTAACTCAGTAGATTCAATACCGAGCTTTCCGCTCTGAAGTCTGGTGAGAGGGTGAGGTAGATTCAATTGCGAAGTCTCACTACCTTGAGATACCTGAGATTTCTGCGGTGATATCAAAAAGCCTTGAAGTTTATGGATGAGAGACTAAACTTCAGGGGACTCAGGACTCAATCGTTCTGAAGTATGGTGGGTTTGAGCAGTGGTAGTTGATTCCTCTTCTTCTCGCTTGAATACTAGAGTTCCAGCATGCAAACGGAAAGTACGAGGTGAGGTGGAGGGAGATCTAATCTCAGAATGGGTTATAGGTTTGGGATTTCTCGCCATTCACAGTTCATGCCCTCCTTCTAGCGCCAAAAATGTTGATTCCTCGAAAATCGCTGCATCAACATCGGGAATAACCACCCGGTCCGGACTTTAAAGGTAGCTCCTTTTCCATTTGGTGTGGTGGCTCCGACTGGATATAATGGGACCAGTTTCCCAATGATTGGTATATACGATCGATAAATGATTGATTCTCTAATATATAATGATAATGGATGAATGATTTAATCTAAAAGTAAAATTATAAACAACTATCCTATCCCGGGAAATTTCTACTTTTAGCGTAACTTTTGATGGTCTTCATTTACCAACAGGCATATAGATGACTCTTGTTGGTAAGCAAAGATGTTTGTTCATATGATAATTACTAAGCCCAAATAGTTGAACAAAGAAATCAAGAAAACATTATCACACTATTCCTCATATATATCATAGACATAGATATGATTGAAAGAATAACAGTCCTTAGACATTCAATATTGAAAAGTACAAGGATTGTTGTAGAAACACATACATATATTCAATGATAGAAAAATTTAAACGAATGTCGATTCACATAAAAGAATAACACAAGAGCATAGATAATAGTACCATATGTTATTTGAGTCACTCCTGATATCAATCGCATTCAAATTCCTTTTTCCAACTTAGAAACACTTCCACAAAAGGCAATAGTGCACATATCATCAAAGCTTTCTTCGTCAAAATTCAGAATACTGGCCCAATCTTTATAAAAATAGATCAAAAGCACAATAATGTGACTTCCTGATTTGAGTTTATACAAAAACTGAGGACCCTTTCCAAATGCATGAAAGTGCCTATAAATACTAATTAATCTAACTAATTACAAAATAAAAGTGTTATTTAATTGGAACAACTATATTATGAATATCTCCTCAAAATCTGCTTGTTCTCAGTTAGAAACATGATTCATTGTTTCGGGTGGTCTCCCTTCAGCTTGAGATGGCAGATATCTAACATCGGTTGCAACTCTGGAGGGCGACTTAGGCGAGAACTCAGTTGAGCTGAATATGTGGCATCTTGGATCTCGACGATCATGCAACTGATGGCATCAGCAAAACATTTGAGTGCATCCCTCTGAGTGTATGGCTTGATTAAGAAAAACCAAAAGGAATCCCAAGTTAAACTTTGGATGCCAGTGATTAGTCTTCCATTCTTTTCCAATTCCTGACTACATGTTTGTTCCAAGGCCTTGCTGATGTCAATTTACCTGGATTACACTGTGAAATCATATTAGACAGATAAAGAGTGTCATTGACAAATTCAATTAAATTGCTAGTAGATAACCGACATCTTGAGGTTTCTCTTTCTGCCTTCATTAGTTGCGTATGCCATTCTAGGAATAGGATGTCTTTGTGTGACTCTAGAATTTTGGGCAGATCTGAAGCCTGTCCTTCACTGGAGTTTTGCCAAGTAAGAAAGCCAGTTAAGGTCTCATTGGCATGTTCTAAATCTTGCCTAGCTTCAACTGATTTGTCGACTATTGATGTAGTAATCTCACAAAGAGGTTCAGCCAAAGAAATGTTACGACATAGCAGTTTTAGCTATGTAATTAATGCCTTATTGATTTGTAGAGCTTCTGTTTTCAACTCTACTACTTGAGGAAGGCTCCTGAACTTTTCTACTTCTTATGACAATTGAGCAATTCTCTCATCCTTAGTCTTGTTCATTTTTTCATTCATTGCCTTTAATTTGGCGAATGCTTCGGACAATTCCTTCTGTTTCTGTACCGCGCTCAAATCTATCCTCTTTTTCTCTTTGAGCAATTGCTCATTTAATTGGCTGTTTGTCTGCCGTTGTGTTGATAGTTTTTGTTCCAATTGTTCTATTTTCCGTTGTGCTTCAGACACCTGCGACTGCAATGAATCAATCATCTGATCTTTTTCCTTAAGGAGACTGCTTACTTCTGAGGCTTTATCTATGGTGGCTGCCGAATATGCTCCGGCATACTGTGAGAGTTTCGTAAGGTCATCAGAAGGGTGCAATTCCTCCTTCCACACCACATTAGCCATCTCTGTTTAATCTGGCAAAAGGGAAGATTGATCAAGTCTCCTCCTTTTCCTTTGTCTTTTCACCACAACCCTGTGTTTGGGACTGTAAAATACATCTAATGGTGGTATGTCTTCTATCTGTAAAACAATCTGATAAGATGGATCTCTGGGAATTATTTCCGCATCTTTGCTACTGGGTAGGCCGCTGGTCCCTTCACTTGGAACCGTAGTCGTGGTCATTTCTTGACTTACTGTTACTTGGGGTGTGTCGAATCCTTATGAAGTCTCAGGATTGTTTATAATAGAGTCAAATTGTTGCCACTCTTTGAGGAGTTTGGGATCAATTTGAGTCTCTAAATCAATAACTTCACTGTCTGGTTTCCTTTCTTTCTCCTGCTCTTTTCCTTTTCTGGCTCTTTTCCCTTTTCGGGAATTTTCTCTGTTGCAGGAGGCTCGTCAATACTCTTCTGTCCAAGCTCGCCTGACTTAGTTGTTGGTGTAGTAGCTAATAAGTCCACAGGCAGAGTTTGCAACCTCTATTCTCTGAGCCTATTGAATTCTACTAGTCCTTCATCATTATATTTCATCCTGGCAAATTTTTTAACCTGAGACAATGATTCCGCAGAAGAAAATAGATCATCGAATTCATTTTTTCATGGTCAAACTTAGTAAGTTTGGCCTGTTCAAGCACATTATAGGCAACTTCCGGGGATCGATTTGCCTGTTAGGAATGGTCGCAAGATTGAGCATATTTATTTTTCCTGTCTCCTTCTCAGCATCTTTCGAATCAAGTATAGTATAAACACCGCATCTCAAAGGGAATATGGGCCATAGCTTCTTTTTAGAAGTCCTTAGAGTTTTGGATGTTCCAGCGGTTGTGATTTGGTAAGCTAACTCTCGTGCCAACAATTTATCAGGTACATACAATGGGAGGACATGGGGTCTTGTGGCGCTACCAAACACCCTTATATATGTGAACATATATTCCTCGAACCAATTCCCCATAGCAGTCAAGTCAACTTCTGCCTCCTCGGAAATCCTTGGGGCACGCTTATCAAAAATGGCATAATAGATGCGAAACATGAAACCATTACAGATTTGATACAAGTGGTCTTTATAATGTGCCTTCCATAACATCTGATGATAAATTTGGATTGGTTTAGGGTCCTGTGGCGTCCACCTCCACCCAAGTACCGGGTATTCGGAATTAAAGCAAAGCATATCCATAACATAAGCACTGTAATAGAAGGGGGGAATAGTCCTGGTGGTTTTGTGTGAATTGAATCTAAAATCAAGAATTGCAGAGGCTAATTTATCAGACAATATATTCGCCCAATCCATGACATAACTACTAACAACCGCTTCCATTAAAGGAACCATTTCGATAGTAAATTTTGCTGAATCATGCATTCCCTATATCCTACACATCATTGCCCCAACGTAACAGTAAGGAGATGCCAAGGAATCCACGTAGTACTTACCCAATGATTCATGTTTGTGCTTTGTGGGATTCTGTCTCCACTGTCTAATTGGGGCTGATTCTATCTCATTCTCCTCTGCAAATTTTTCCAGAAAAGCTTTGTTGTATTTCTTTTCAAGTTCAGGCAAATGGTACATTTTCCTCAAGTCGTCAGGCTAAAATGAACCTAAAACTCTTCCATCAACTGTGCAAAATGTCCTATTAAAAACAGGAATTTGTTCGACCACCCATCTGACCACATCAGTGTAAAGAAGAATTTTCTCCCGAGCTGCTATCCTGTGTAAAACTGAGTCGCCAAATCTTTCAGGGTCGAGGCATCTGATTTATTAGTTGAGCCTGCAGTAGCTTCTTCTGATACTTCCTCCAGTTCTTCTACCTCAATTAAATTATGGATTCTTTGCCAACTTGTATTTCCAAGGCCATGACATGTAGTGTCTGAAATTAGGCCCTTTTTTCTTGGTCCTGGGTCAATGGTAGGCTGGACTGTTACTGTAGGGGCCGCTGCCGCAGTGGATCTCTTAGATTTCTTTCCCATTTGCTTAAAACTTGATACTTCGACAGAATTCTGCATAGGGAAGGAAACTAGCATGACACAAAGAAATAGATAGCAAGAGCCAATATGAAAGAGTTATATCTTTTAACGAATAATCAAAGATCATAGTGAAATTGCCGCAGATAGAATCTAAGTGGAAAATCTCAGCATAACTGCTTCATTAATTGGCCGCTTCACCTGTCAATCATGATAAGGGAGCTTTTAAATATCCATCATAACGTCTATATGGTGAATAATTGATTCAAGCATGGCTTAGATTTTCGGCGGCTTATCGCATTTGATGGTTGGCGACGTGAAAGGGAGGGTTTTAATAATAGTCCAAAATATCGTTCAATCACCAAAGGTGATATAACGCATGCCAATCTTTAATATGATTAGAAACACGCACCTTGATTTAATGCATCGCAATTAGGACAGGGCTCGGGTCACTTTACTTACGCTATTGTGAAATCGTTGATCACTGATGGCGATACGGCTTGTCGCATCGGAGGATTTGAAAGTGTCATGGTTAATGAATTGATTGCCACAGCCAATTGCTGATAGCGATACCTTTTATCACATTAGAGGAATGGGAGGGGGTGCGTTATATATAATGCGCTTTGCCTTTCCCCGATATCCGATAGCAATTTCCCTTTTCGGATCGGAGTAATTCAATGGGCCTTTATTTATGTTTCTCTTATTATTGCAATATGCGATCTTGCGATCACTTTATTGTAATAATAAAAAGCTTTATGATTTGTTTAAAAGACCTATTTTATTGTTGTTTTAAAAGGGATATCATATTTCAGTCGGACCTTTTGATGAGGGTTTTTTCTAATAATAAGTTAATACCAATTTATTCACACATCAATGTTTAAAAGGGACCCATTTCATATTATGATTTTTTAAGAAAAAATTTATGAAATGGGGGGTTGTTGTACAACACAACAGGTTCTAAAGCTTTATGTTTCTCATCTGGAATATGGGCCCATGCTTCACTTCCAAAAACATGAAAGTGACTCACATATGGTTTGATTGAGATCCATGCTTCTTCTGGAGTGATATTCCTTAAAACCTTTGTATGAGTGTGATTTATTATGTAATTTGCACAGTTAATTGCTTCTACCCAAAAATTAAGTCTAAGTCCTTTAGATTCAAGCATACAATTAGCCATTTCCTTTAAGGTGCAATTCTTCCTTTCAGCTACACCATTTTGTTGTGGAGTATATGGAACAGTATGTTTCATTTGAATTCCATTTTCAGTGCAAAAGTTGATGAATTTGTTGTTAACATTTTCTCTGCCATTATCATATCTCAGATTAAGAATTTGATGTCTAGATTGTTTTTCAACAAAGGCACTAAAGGCCAAGAAAATGTTAAATACTTCACTCTTGAGTTTTAAAAAGTATACCCAAATGCATCTGGAGAAATCATCAATGAAAGTTAAGAAATACTTGTAGCTAGAGAATTAAACAACTGGAAGTGGACCACATAAATCACTATGCACAAGCTGTAAAGGGGCTAAGGCGTGCCAAGAGGCACGTTTTTCAAAACTATCCTGAGGATGTTTTCTGAGTACACATCTGGAACAAACACCATCTCTGCAAGATACCATGGGAAGACCTGTCACCATATTTTCTTCACATAGACTCTCAAGGTAGCAATAGTTTAAGTGATCAAATCGCTCATGCCAAGGTTTGCTCACTTCATCATTATGAGCAACGAATACTGAGAGAAGATTTAATGCCCCAAAGTTGTTAAACTTATACAACCTTGTAGAATCATCGGCAATGCAAAAAGCTTAAATCTGTCTAAAATCTCTTAGGCTCTTAATTACAACATCGTGATGTGAAAATTCAATGATTTTACCTTCACCTGAATGAGTTATTTGATATACAAATAGAAGGTTGCAGGATAAGGTTGGAACACATAATACATCATTAAATTGATCATTGTCTATATGAACAATTCCAGTCCTTATAACACTAAGCGATCTATCATCACCAACATATATATATTTGGTTTTACAATCATTTAAAGAAGAAATCATGGCTTTGTTTTGGCCATGTGATAAAAAGCTCCAGAATCAATGAGCCACTTATGAGAATTAGAAGAAGAAGATACATTTAGTGCATATCCAAACCAAGATGTTTGACAACCACATGCAGAAAGTCATATTCCTTAAGATGAAGTTGAAGTTGAAGAGTGCTCCAAATGGATGTTATGCTTCTTCATTGTTGCTTCCAAGGCTTCCATCTTCTTAAAGCATTTGGATTCTAAGTGGCCATCTCGATTACAAAAGTGGCAATGTTTATCAGTCTTCTTCGCTTTGTTTTTCTTTACCTTATCATTTTGTTGAAATGATTTTTCATTTTGAGGTTAGAATTAATTAGGACCCTTGTTTGGTTTAGGACCATTCTTTTTAGGATACGACTTCTTAGGATTCTTTGAATTTGGTTGCTGCTGGGCGGCTAAGGCTTTCTTAGAAGAGTTTCCAAGATTAAGAAGACCAAGGTGTAAGAGATTTTATTGTTCTCTTATTAAAGAATAACAAAAGGAATCAAAGGAAGGGGACTTGTATTCTTGTCATTGAGAAATGAAGGCTTCTCTTGTAGAATGGAAGGTGGAAACAAACACAGAGTAGGCTATTCCCAACTTAGTAAGAATGGAATAGATAAGGTTACCATCTTCTTTCTTGACCTTAACACCTTCCAAGAGAAGTCTAAGGGTCTTGATCTTGGACAAAAATCTTCAATAGAAGAAAAATTAATTAGGTCCAATGTAAGAAACTCATTTTTGAGTTGATGGACTCTAAGTTCATTTTTAATTCCAAAAACTTTAGTGATCTGTTTCATTGCTTCATTAGGAGTATCAACTTCTACGATATGGAATCTAAGGTCTGGAAAAATTGACATCCCTATCAACCCACGTGCTTGATATTGCCTATTTTCCCATTTGGCTACCTTATCTTCATCTTTAGGTTTGGTTTCTTGGCATGAGGCTATTCTGTAAAGACCTTTATTTCTTATTAAATCCACAATGTAGGACCACCATTGGAAGTAGTTGGTGTTGTCAAGAATAACTTGGCATGGATTTTCCACTTTAAATGAAAATGAAGCTATAAATGCTGAAACTAATTGTTCCAATGGAAATATCTAGAAAAATTAGGCTGATTCGAAAAAATGGCTCTAAAAACGGCTTCCGGATGAAGAAGTTATGGCTTTTTGAAGAAAAGTTGTTGAAGATGCCAACAAAGTGTGGGAATGTGCGGAAATGAATGATAATGTTATATTTAAAAAAAAAATCCACCCCCTTTCAAAACCTAATATAATTATATCAACAAAGAGAAAGACTTGAACTCATGACCTCTATTGTCATAAAGTAACTTTGGACCAAGTGAGCTAGTTTAAAGGGTTAGTAATTTTTGGAAAAGAGGAAGGTTTTTTTTTTTAAGTCACCGAAGCTTTGGGGTGAGTGCTTACTTGAGAAAGCTCTTTTTTGCCTGCAAAGCAAAAACCAAAAAATCCAAAATGGAGATACAAGAAAAAACAAACCTTATGGTTTGAAGTTAGATTTACCCAGAAACTAACAATTTTCCTCAATGTTTATGATTTTCCATGACCACACTAAGGCGCAGCAGAAAAGAGCATATGCATGACAAAAAAATTCCTTTTTGTTTCTGATTTTCCCAGATCACACAAAGTCGTGGAGAAAAGAGCATACGCATAAATTAAAGGTATAGACCCAGTAATAAAAAACAAAGAGATAAATAAACCAAAATAAATAGAGAGAAAAAAACTAGAAACTGCAAATAAACATTGTATACCTCCAAATCTTAAAAATGACATATCTAGGGCTACCGGAAACCCTTTCGCATGAAATGAAAGGGGCTCCTCACTGGAACATATGCTCCTAATACAATAGAGCAGTCCTCTCAGCTCGAGAGCCATTAGAAACAATAGATATAGGAAACGACAGTCAGATGCAGTTCTATCGGCTTCATATTTGGATCACCAACGGATGCGGCCCTCAAATAGCTCTGATACCATGTAGGAATTTATAGGGTAATTTCCTCAGATAGAACACCAAAGGACACCGCTCACAAATAGATCATAGATCAATACACTAGTATTGTTGACGTGGTTAAAACCCTCAAAGAGGGAAACAGTCCACGGCCTGAGCCAAGCCGACCACTTCAGGCCATTTATTAATAAAAGAATGAAAATTTACATAAGCTTCTCTCATGAATGGTTACCCTACAAATGAACCTCCATGCTCTTTAAATAGAGATCATGGACCAATTGGGTATTAAGCCATGGATCAAGTGTTGGAAATACCAAGGAGAGTATGAACCATCGGATCACTACATATCTGACCACCAGATTGTAAGTTACAAAATTACATAGTAAAGAAACACACTTTACCTAACTCTACACTAGACCAAGTTATACTTAACTATTTCCTATGTGTCGGAATATCCTAACATAGTTATTTTTAATTTATTTTATTTTATTTCCATTAGTTATTTTATTTATCAAATGATCTATTAGTGTCTTCACTCGTTTTTATAATTTTTGACTCCCCTCCTTTAAAGTTTGACTTTGATTATTTATTTATTTGTTTGTTTAATTTAAAAGCTAGTTGTTTAATATAGCGGTTACTTATTAATATTTGTTTTTTGTAAATTAATAAACTAATATCATAGTTTAAATATTATTTTTCAAAAACTAGTAATATTTGGTTTTAATAAGTTAATTTAAATATCATTTTTCAAAAACAAGTTGTTTAATATAGTTGTTACATATTAATATTTTAATAAATTAATAAACTAATATCATTATTTAATATTATTTTTCAAAAACTTAATATAGCCATTACCTATTAATATTTTTAATAAATTAATGAAATAATATCATTATTTAAATTTTTTTTTCAAAAACTAGCTGTTTCATATAGTCGTTACATATTAATATTTTAATAAATTAATAAACTAGTATCATTATTTAAATATTACTTTTCAAAAACTAGTAATATTTGGTTTTAATAAATTAATCTAAATATTATTTTTCAAAAACTAGTTGTTTAATATAGCTATTACCTATTAATATTTTTAAGAAATTAATGAAATAATATCATTATTTAATTTTTTTTTTCAAAAACTAGCCATTTAATATAGCCGTTACTTAATAATATTTGCTTTTAATATATTAATAAAGTAATATTATAACTTAAACATTATTGTTCAAGTATAGACGTTACTTGAAATTATGTCTCTACATTCCTCTCTATTTAAGCCTTTGCCATGGTCTACCTCTTCATCTAGTCCTTATGATGAACCACACTTGTTGGTTCGAAACATGTCGGCTAAAAAATTCTCTCATGTAATTTCTACCGAAAGACTTTGTTTAATTAATTATGGATCAGAGAAACTTAAATTACTACCCTATATGGAAGGGCCACAACTATTAAAGTTCATGACTTTAAACAGTCTCGCATAAGGGTTTCTAATTTGAAGACAAATCTCGATTTTCTAAAATGATGTAGAAACTCTTCCCTTGTTCCTCCATTTGCTCAGATTAAGCACCCTCTTAATAATTCTAGTGGTTTTCATATTTTTCTTAACGCTAGCACGGCCTTGGTTCGTTTGGAGCTTGGGAGGGTGAGAAAGGTTTTGGATTTCATTTCTCGTAATTTGTTGTCTCTCCATTTGGAACTTTCAAATTAGATCTCTGCTCCACTTTGGTCAAGGATCGAGGCATGCTCGACTCTGAAATCTTCTCCTCTGGATGAAATATGGAAAGTAAAGTAGTCCAAGAAGTTCAATAATCTCTCAGAGAAATTCATCTCACAACCTAATGAGTCTAGTTGCTTTCATGTTCCTTCCAGAAGTAGAATTAATTCTAATCAAATCTTTGATCTTCGATCTTGGGTTGACGATGTTTCTCACCCTTTTGGCATCAAAGGTGAAGCTGGAACAATCTCATATTCAGTAGGTCAGATTCCCTCAGGTTCGTTGTCTCTTAATTCTTCTTTGGTTTCTGTTGGTTTCAATAATAGTGGAAGTAGTTCTATTAATAATAATATTCAATTGAATAATAATAATAATAATAATCGGTTTAATAGTAATACTAATAATAGTGATTATATTTTCACCTCACATGGGAATAATAATATTAAGAATAGCAATAATAATTTATGTTTGGATGATAATAATAATAATAATATCATTGGGCTTAATAATAATAATAGTAATAATAATCAGGTTAGTGATTCTATTTTCAATTATGATAATTGTAATAATCATAGGATTGGTAATAAGAATCTAAGTTTGGATAATATTGGTTTTTCTAATTTTCTTTCCTCTTCTCGTAATAGGGTTATCAATCTCTCTAGCTTTTCTTTTGATCACCCTCTCTTTAGTCTTTTGGAGAAAGGTTTAAATTTTTCTCTTGCTCCTATAAAGATCCCGGTTGACGATATCATCCGTGACATTGAATATGGTATTAGAGAGTTACCGGACATCACTAAAGATATCATTCGTCAAAACTGTATGGTTGTCCTCAGAAAAGCAAAGCCCCCAAAGAATAACATCAGCAAACCTGAGTTTGATGCTCTCTAATCGTTAAACGATAATAAGAATATTGTTGTTCTCAAAGCCGACAAAGGTGGTGCTGTGATTATTCTTGATAAACATGATTACCGTCGAAAGATGTTGGACCACCTCCATAATAGTGGGAACTACAAGAAACTTAACAAGCATCCTCTGAAGAAGATTTCGAAAAGTGTGGCTCTTTCTATAAAGGCTAGTAGCTCGGTCAGCTTGTTTAGTCATAAGCTTATTGAAAGTTTCCCTCTTAACCCTAGAATTTATGGTCTGCCAAAGATTCATAAGGAAGGGGCTCCTCTAAGATGCATTGTCAACACGATAGGAGGGCCAACTTATCTTCTTGCTAAATATTTAGCCCAGAAGCTTAAGCCCCTTATTGGTTAGACAAAAACCTTCGTCAAGGACTCTACATTGTAATGAGTTCAAGAGTTACAAGCTTGATCTAGATGACAAGCTTGTGAGATTTGATGTGGTCTCTCTCTACACTAATATCCCTATCAATGAGGCCATCGAAGTCATCAAGCACATCATAGATCTTGATACAACTTATTTAGTGGGTATTTGTCTTACTTCTACTTTCTTTTCAATCGATGGGGAATTCTATGAGCAAACCTACAGTGTCGCCATGGGTTCCCCCCTCTCCCTTGTGGTAGCTAATATATTCATGGAGGATTTTGAATCAAAGTCCTTAGCCTCTTCTCCTCTTCTACCTAAGTTGTGGAAGAGGTTTGTGGATGACACTTGTGTCATCTAGTCACATGGTAAAGAAAAGTTGGAACTGTTTTTCCTCCATCTTAACAATAAATCTAGTTCTATAAATTTCACCATGGAATTTCAATGTAATGGTAGTCTTCCCTTCCTTGACGTCCTCCTCTCAAGGAATGATAATGGCTCTTTCTCTCATCAGGTATATCGTAAGAAAAATCATACGAAACAATATCTTCATGCTAATTCTCATCATTTCCCAACTCAAAATCTTGGTGTTCTCAACATCTTAGTGACTAGAGCTTTAAGAGTTTCGGATGAAAACCATCTCAAGGAAGAGAAATCACATCTCCTAATTATTTTCTTTAATAATGGGTATAGTAGACACCAATGTACTAAGGCTTTCCTCAGAGCTTAAAAAGGTCCTAGTGTTAAGAAAGATACAAATGATCGATTTTTTGGTGTTCATCTTCCTTTTATCCAAGGGACCACTCACAAGATTGCAAGGATCCTAAGGAAGCACAAGGTGGCTTCAACCTTTTGGCCTTTAAATATCACCTGGAGCTCCCTTAGGTCTGTGAAAGACCCAGTGGACCCCAAAAATATGAAGGGTGTTTACGTTATCCCATGCTCTTGTGGGACTCCCTACATTGGTGAGACTGGTCTCTCGATTAATCAAAGGATTCGTGAGCATGTTGCTGACATCAAGCATGGCAGGACCCGCCCCTCTGCTTTGGCGGAGCATGTAGATAAATCTAAGCATTGCATCTCCATTGAGGAGGCACAAGTCGTTGCTAAGGTTAGTCAGTTCCATCATCGTAAATTGAGGGAGGCCCTAGAAATTATAAAAAGAACCAATCATTTGAATAGAAATGATGGTTGGAATATTAGTAGAAGTTGGGTCCTTGTCTTGTCCTCCAATATTTTTTATTTTTTATTTATTTATCTATGTAGGTATTGGCATCCTTTTTATAGTATTTATTGTTTTTTTATTCTTCATTAGAGTTTATTTTCTTGATCCTTCGTGTTTTTTATGTATTTTATCTTCCTATTCGTTCTTAACTCCTTTTAGTATTTTTGTTCTTTGTTTAATGGGCCCGAGCCCCATATTTTATTGTTGACCCCGTTTTATTTATTGATTATTTTTTCTTTGGATATATATATATATATATATATATATTCATTTTGACTTGTGTATATCTATGTTTTATTTTATTTATTTTTCCATTAATTATTTTTGACTTATCTTATTTTATTTCCGTTAGTTATTTTAATCATCAAATGATCTATTAGGGTCTTCACTCATTTTTATAATTTTTGACTCCCCTTGTTTAAAGTTTGACTTTCATTATTTATTTATTTAATTTAAAAACTAGTAGTTTAATATAGCAGTTACTTATTAATATTTGTTTTTAATAAATTAATAAACTAATATCACATTTTAAATATTATTTTTCAAAAACTAGTCATTTAATATAGCCGTTACCTATTAATATTTTTAATAAATTAATGAAATAATATCATTATTTAATTTATTTTTATCAGAAACTATTCGTTTAATATAGCCGTTACATATTAATATTTTAATAAATTAATAAACTAATATCATTATTTAAATATTATTTTTCAAGATCTAGAAATATTTGGTTTTAATAAATTAATTTAAATATTATTTTTCAAAAACTAGCCGTTTAATATAGCCATTACCTATTAATATTTTTAATAATTTAATGAAATAATATCGTTATTTAAATATTTTTTCAAAAACTAGCCGTTTAATATAGCCGTTACTTAATAATATTTGTTTTTAATATATTAATAAATTAATATTATAACTTAAACATTATTGTTCAAATATTGGCGTTACTTGAAATTATGTCTCTACATTGCTCTCTATTTAAGCCTTTGCCATGGTCTGCCTCTTCATCTGGTCCTGATGATGAACCACACTTTGTAATGTCCCACTTAAATCTGATCCTGTAAAATTTTATTAATGTTTACATTAGTTGAAAATATTGAGAAATATCGATGAATACCTTCATTTGGGAAACTATAAATTTATTGTCTAATATAAAATTCATGATTTCTATTATTCAAAATCCCAACTTGCCTTCTCAAATTGAATCTTAGGTAGGATATGATCTCCTTCCATTATTTCAAATAATATATATATTCATCTCACATTCCCCAATGTACTCTCACATTTACTTGGGAGAAGACATGGTCCTCTCCAACTAATTATCAATATATATATTCATCTCACATTCCCCAATGTAATCTCACATTTACTCGGGAGAAGACATGGTCCTCTCCAACTAATTAGCAATATATATATATTCATCTCACATTCCCCATTGTACTCTCACATTTACTTGGGAGAAGACATGGTCCTCTCCAACTAATTATATCTATATATATATATATATATATATATATATATATATATATATATATATATATATATATATATATATATATATATATTCATCTCACATTCCCCAATGTACTTTCACGTTTACTTGGGAGAAGACATGGTCCTCATCTCACATTCCTAAATGTACTCTCCCATTAATTACCTAAGTTTATATTCATATCACATTTCCAAATGTACTCTCAAATTTACTTGGGAGAAGAGAAGTCAATTGTAAGGATGAAGGGTAAATTAATCACATTAATGAGAGGTGGTTGAGGTGGAGAAGAGAGGAAGGGCATAAAAGGGGAAGGAGGAAGGCAGAAAAGGAGGATGTGGGGCCTTGCTTATGATTTTCGGTTGGCTGTGATTTTAGGATTTGCTGTGATTTTTTGAGACCTCATAAACCTGTGGAGGTTTCTTGGGTTGTTGAGAGGAGGGGAATATTGCTCATCTTGGTCTGGATCATTCATCTTGGACACACACACTACATATGGTTAGACTTGGGCTCGGAGGGCTAGGGAACCTGTGGAGGTTTCCTGGGCTAGGGATTATTTCCCAGTTGGCTGGGAGGTAAATCCAGTTGGGTTAGTCAAGAGGGGCATTCAGCAGGAGCAACAACTCAAAGGAATATCCACCAACCACTGGTACAGGTATTCCTCTATAGATTAATCATGTAAATTTATTAAAATGAAATGTTTACTATAGTTTATAAGGATTGGAATGTAAATGGTAAAATTTTCATTGTTTAAAATTCTTGTAAGAAAGTAAATTATTGCCTCTTATTGCATTTAAATTCTAGAGAAATAGATCTGTTAGAAGACCCTAGGATAGGGCTCTTACATGTAGCATCGAAGCTTTGGTTCAAAATCTAGACCCACAGCCCACTAAACCCACAATTTATACTTTCCATAGGTCTCCTTGTCATTTGATGTGAATCCCCACCCATGGCTACTGGCCTTCACTTATGCCAGGAGTCTGTATTCCATTACAGATGGCAAGCCCTGCCAGCCTTTTGTAGTGACCAAAGAGAATGCATTCCTTTTCCTAAGTGTCTTGCAACACTAAATCCAATGGCAGCCTTCAGGGACATAGCCTGCCTCCTTAATCTTTTCGGTCAATCTTTTCAAGATAGCATAGATTTTGTCCATTTCTGGATGTGATTTATCTCCTACCAGGAATTTATGCACCTTGTTTTTAACCTCAATCCAACTACAGCCTGACATTTTTCTTAGACCTCTGTCTTTCATCGTTTTCCTCATATTTTCTACATTATCCCAACGACCATTTGCAGCATAAATGTTTGACAATAATACATAATGTGCCACATTTTGAGGCTCTAACTCAAAAAGGCGTTCTGTTGCATGCTCCCCTAGCTCTATATTAGATCTTGCTACACAAACACCCAGCAAGCCTCCACATACATGTACTAAGACCTGGATTGAAAGCCCTAGAGGCATGTTGCCACATTCATGCAGCCAGCAGACTAATCATCGTATCTTAGACCGGGTGGTGACCTTGAGAGCCCAACTGAGAAGGTTGGGTGCCGTTCTGGGTGAATATGACTTAAATACACCCTTCAGTCAGGGCATCTGAGATCATAATTAAAAGAAAACATGGTATCTGTTTTCACTGACCCGATCTGCCTCTTGTAGCATGGCCTGAAATCTTCGTTTGATTAAACACCTATTATTTCCCTTGTCAATCGGATTTCTTTGATCCGTTTTCTTGAAGTATTTTCTGGGTAACTATTCTACAAAAATCGCAAGCAGCCTCAGCCAGTTTTAGGGCATACCATTCGGCTTGGGTAGATTAATACTTCGTTGACCAAGGCAGTGAGAGAAGGCCATGTTTGCAACTTCGACCTGATATTTTGTTCATCATAAATACATTATAAATTGCAATGGCAAGCAACAACCATACCCTGCAGCACTACTGGCAACATGCATTTGACTAAAGAATCCATTAACAGAAACCTCGGATCGTCAAGCACCCCCTTTTGTTACAAGCATTTTATGGTCAGATGGATCAATATTGTCTGAAACGACAATAAAACTTTTGGGAAATATTGTAACAACCGTAATGATCATCCTAAAATATTAAATCTTGGATCCCTTTTTACAGAGAGTGTTTCTGACAGTTTCTATGGGCGAAAGATTATTTTTAGCAACATGGCCCTAATATGTCATATCAATGATCTACCGATGATAAATGCCTGCAGGCTTTGATTAACAAAAAATAAAGAAGAACAGAGGAGATTTGAGAAGTAAATGACCGATATCGGCCGACGCATAGCACGAGTAAGAGAGGCCATGTTCTGGTTTTCTTCCTCTGTTTCGTCCTCCTGTCTTCTCCTCTCTTCTTCTCAGAAGTTTGGTGGCTCTTATTAGTTTTGTGATTTTGGCCGCTAGAACGCTATTACGCATTAAATAATGAATGCAGACTTAAAAGCCTCCTAAAACCTCGTTCATGCTCCTGGGTTAACCCGCACTTTCTCCTCTGATGGTGCTTACTTGTACTCAGGTGCAAAAGAAGGCGTTCTTGTGATATGGCAGCTAGAGACTGGTGGTATGCCCCTATACCAATAGGTGTCATATATCATGATTGACGTGGTTTAGTTTTGAAATATGTTCATACCTTTACTTGTTGCAAAGGTTTTCCACATTTGTAAAAAATCAAAAAAATTAAAAAATGTAAAGAGGGTATACCCTAGAAAAAGAATAAAAGGGTGAAAAGAATAATAAAGAAGTCAAAAAATGAAAAAAAAATGAACCCCAACAAAAAGAAAGGCTAGGAAAGTGCGCAAGTCTAAATGCCACTACTTTTTTACTTTTGTATAATAAAATTTTTGTGCAGCTTGTCACCTATGCCACAATGCATGAATAGTCAAATAGTTTAAGCTTGACTAGTTCATATTTTTAATTTCATGTTGTAGAAATAGAGAATAAAGATCTGACCAAACAATGTAATCTTGGTAGATAAGTAGATAGGTAGAGTGAACAAAAAGAGCTCAACAGTATAATATGAGCCCTTGGATGTAATAAGGTCATATTTAGATAGGTATCTATATGTAAAAGAAAAGAAAGTTATAAAAGGATTTTCCAGTTTAATTGCACCCTAATAAAGAAGTGAAAATGCTAGGATAAAGTAGGTAGGGTAAGTAGATGATGGTTTCAGAATAGATGTGTGGTGAATGGTTAAGTTTAAAGCTTAAATCTTTTGCTTTCATCACCTAGACAAAGCACAACTCACAAGGATAGCACATCAAGCAAGCAAAGTCAAAAATAATTAACTTGCATATTCATTTCCCCTAAATCTTCACTAAATCCCTAAGTACTAAAGGTAATTACCAAAGTTAGAGGGGCTCAGAGCATTTCTCTGACTTTTGGAGGGACCGGACACTCGACCCAATAATTTATAATGCCTAAGTGCTAAATCCCCTTTATTAATATTCACCCCCCTTCATAAGTTATTCATTTCGCTAATAAAGATTTTCGTAAGTAAAATTCTATTTTACTTAGGGAAAATAAAGCACTCTGCATATAAACCTTCATATTCACTTAGCCTAAGTTCTAAATGTGTATGATGAAAATGTTTTTAAACTTAGCGCGCATTTCACATTCCATAAAGTCATATTAACCACTAATTCATATTATTATTTATTTCCCGATAACAACATTACCCACGCCCATATTATTATATTATACAAAAAACCCCAAATTTTTACATATCCCGCCCCGATGGTTAAATATAACCATAAATCAAACAATAAACGGAATTAATTACTAATTCGTAATTAATTAAGAGCCCAACCCCACCACCACTTAATGAGGATTAATTATGTCATTTGGACTAATTAATAGCTCGATAACCAATCGCATCACCCCCGATATGATTAATATTATTAATTTATATTGAGCCCACCATCCATATCTACTAGTCATTTCTGTAGGAATTTACAGGGTAAGTTCCACAGAAGAATACCAAAAGGACACCGCTCACAACCAGATCTCAAATCAATACACCAGTATTTTTGACGTGGTTAAAACCCTCAGAGTGCAAGGAGGGAAACAGTCCACGGCCTGTCCCAACGTGGGTACAGACAATTTATTAATCAAAGAATGAAAATTTACATAAGCTTCTCTCATGCACGGATTACCCGAACAATGACCCTCCATGCGCTTTAAATAGAACTCATGGACCAATCGGGTGTCAAGCCACGGATCAAGTGTCGGTAATACCGAGGTGAGAGTGAACCGTCGGATCACTACATATCGTGACCGTCGGATTGTAAGTTACAAAATGTACAACGGTAAAGAAACACACTTTACCTAACTCTAACCTAACTCTATACTAGACCAAGTTGAACTTAACTATATCCTATGTGTCGGAATATCCTAACATCCCCCCTTAAGAACAACTTGGGATAGGATTGAAGGATTTACAAATATGACACAATAGGAGAAGGAAGGAGGCACTAGAGCCTATCCCCCCTTAGTGACAACTTCCTGAACTCCAAGCATATATCGAAGTTTAGTGAACTTCGCCTCTGTGAGAGCCTTTGTGAAGATGTCTGCAACCTGATCATCCGTTGGACAATATTGCACTTCAAGAACATGGTCAAGAATGAGCTTTCTGATGAAGTGCATGTGTAGTTCAATGTGTTTGCTGCGCTGATGCTGGACTGGATCTTTGCATAGCTGAATGGCACTTTGATTATCACACCAAAGTGTGGTTGGATGCTGCTGCTCAAAGCCAAACTCTGATAGGATCTGACGAAGCCACAAGGCTTCCTTACTAGCTTCCACGGCACCACGATACTCTGCTTCTGCTGACGAAAGAGAAATGGCAGCCTGTTTCTTACAAGCCCATGTAATAGGTCCTGAACCAAGAGTGAAGACATAACCGGCAGTAGACTTCCGATCATCAAGGTCACCAGCCCAATCAGAATCAGTGAAACCAACTAACAGAGGAGCTGCTTTGGCACTGTAATGAATCCCAAACTGTATTGTACCTCGAACATAACGAAGTATTCTTTTAGCTGCTTTCCAATGACTTTCACGGGGGTTTTGCATAAAACGAGCAACAAGGCCAACAACAAAGGAAAGATCAGGACGAGTATGGGTTAAATACAAGAGTTTTCCGACAAGTTGACGGTATAAGGTAGCATCAACTTCAGGAGAAGTACAAGAGACTGAAAGTTTGACTCCAGACTGAAAGGGAGAAGGGGCTGGCTTACAGTCTTCCATGTGAAAATGACGAAGAATATCACAAGCATACTTGGACTGGGAAAGGAAAATACCCTCTTGGGATTGCAAGACTTGAAGACCGAGAAAATAGTGTAAGTGTCCTAAGTCTGTCATTTCAAATTTCTTTTTAAGGCTGGACTTCACATGGTTTATAAGGTTGGGATCACTACCAGTAAGAATAAGATCATCAACATAAAGAACAAGGATGATGAGAGAGTTGCCCACTTTCTTGGTGTAGACAGTATTGTCAGAATGACACCTAGAAAAGCCAGATTCTAAAAGAAAGCTATCCATTTTGGCATACCAAGCTCGAGGAGCTTGCTTGAGGCCATAAAGGGATTTCTTAAGGCGACAAACGAGGCTGGAGTCTGTTTGTATGAAGCCAATGGGTTGTTCCATATAGATTTCTTCCTGCAAGTCCCCATGCAAGAAGGCAGATTTAACATCCATTTGATGGACTTCCCATTTTAAAGAGGCAGCAAGGGAAAGAACAAGGCGGATAGAGTTCATTTTGGCAACTGGAGAGAAGGTTTCAGTGTAGTCAATGCCTTCAACCTGTGAAAAGCCCTTAGCAACTAGACGAGCTTTATGTTTGTTAACTTTCCCATCTGGTCCATACTTGGTTCTGTAAACCCATTTGCATCTAACAAGTTTGCGTCCCTTTGGTAGAGGAACAAGATCCCATGTATCATTTGTCATCAATGAATGATATTCTTCATTCATAGCTGTTTCCCAATGTGGATGGCCTGAAGCTTCTGCAAAAGTGTCAGGATCATGATTTACTGGAGCTTGAGCCAGTAAAGAAGAGGCTCTTTCAAACTGAGAACGTGTACGTCGCTGATCTGTAGGATCACCGGCAAGATCACCTGCTGCATCCCGAGTAGCACGGACCCATCTTGGAAGTTGAGGATCCTGAGAAGGTGGGGAAGGATTATCATCCTCGCTTTCATCATCAGAAGAAGAAATGTTCTCAAAGATAGAAGAGATGGGAAGAGGTGGCACATCCGCCGGACTAGGCTCGCAGGCCGATTTATTTTCATCAAATTTTACATCTCTTCTAATGATAACATTTTTGGACTTAAATGGAATAAGTCTATAGCCTTTTACATCTTCAGAATATCCAACAAAAGTACATTTCTCACTCTTAGGTTCTAAGGCTTTATGCTTTTCATCTGGAATATGGGCCCATGCTTCACTTCCAAACACACGAAAGTGACTTACATCTGGTTTAATGGAACTCCAAGCTTCTTCTGGAGTGATATTCTCTAGAACCTTAGTAGGAGTGCGATTGATTATATAATTTGCACAATTAATTGCTTCGGCCCAAAAACTAAGACTGAGTCCTTTAGATTGCAGCATACAATTAGCCATTTCCTTTAAAGTGCGATTTTTCCTTTCAGCTACACCATTTTGTTGTGGAGTGTATGGAACAGTATGTTGCATTTGAATGCCATTTTCGGTGCAAAAGTTGATGAATGCATTTTTAACATATTCTCCACCATTATCAGTTCTTAGCTTAAGAATTTGATGTCCAGATTGTTTTTCAACGAATGCTTTGAAGGCCAAAAAGGTGGTAAATACTTCGCTCTTGAGTTTTAAGAAGTATACCCAAGTGCGTCTAGAGAAATCATCAATGAAAGTTAAGAAGTACTTGCAGCCAGAGAATGAAGCAACAGGAAGAGGACCACATAAATCACTGTGCACAAGCTGTAAAGGGGCTGAGGCGTGCCAAGAGGCACGTTTGTCAAAACTGTCCCGATGATGTTTTCCGAGTACACATCCGGAACAAACACCATCTTTGCAAGATACCATAGGAAGACCTGTCACCATGTTTTCTTTACATAGATGCTGAAGGGAGCGATAGTTTAAGTGACCATACCGCTCATGCCAAAGTTTGCTCACTTCATCATTATGAGCAACAAATACTGAGGGAAGATGGGATGACCCAAAGTTGTGAAACTTATACAACCTTTTGGAATCATCAGCAAGACCAGTAGCTAGAATCTGTTTAGGATCTTTTAGATCCTTGATTACAACATCATGAGGTGAAAATTCAACGATTTTACCTTCACCTGAATGAGTTATCTGATAGACAGATAGAAGGTTGCAGGATAAGTTTGGAACACATAATACATCATTGAACTGACCATTGTCTAGATGAACAGTTCCAGTCCCTACAACATTAAGAGATCTATCATCACCAACATATATATTTTTGGTGTTACAATCATTTAAAGAAGAAAACATGGCTTGGTTTTTGGCCATGTGACAAGAGGCTCCAGAATCAATGAGCCACTCATGAGAATGAGAAGAAGAAGAAGATACATTTAATGCATAACTAGACTGAGATGATTGACGATGACATGCAGAAAATGCCGTTCCGGAAGTTGAAGTTGAAGTAGGCTCCAGATGGATGTTATGTTTCTTCATTGCGGCTTCCAAGGCTTCCATCTTCTTAAAGCATTTAGATTCTAAGTGGCCATCTCGATTACAAAAGTTACAATGTCTTTCAGTCTTCTTCCATTTGTTTTTATTGGGCTTATCATATTGCTGAAATGATCTTTCATCTTGAGGCTGAGTTGGTTTAGGACCATTCCTTTGAGGATAAGACTTCTTAGGATTCTTTGAATTTGGATACTGCTGGGCGGCTAACGCTTTTGTGGAAGAGTTTCCAAGATTAAGAAGACCAAGGTGTAAGAGTTTTTCTTGTTCTCTTATTAAGGAATCACAAAAGGAGTCAAAGGAAGGGGGCTTGTAGTCTTTGCCTTGACAAATGAAAGCTTCCCTGGTAGAATGGAAAGTGGAAACAAATACAGAGTAGGCTGGCCCTAACTTAGTGAGGATGGAATAAATAAGGTTACCATCATCTTTCTTAACTTTAACACCTTCCAAGAGATATCTAAGGTTCTTGAATTTTGACAAGAAATCTTCAATGCAAGAAAAATTATTAGGATCCAAAGTAAGCAGCTCATTTTCAAGTTGATGGGATCTAATTTCATTTTTAATCCCAAAAACTTTAGCAAGTTTTTCTAATGCTTCATGAGGAGTTTCAATTTCTGCAATGTGGAATCTAAGATCAGGAGAAACAGACATTCCTATCAAGCCACGTGCTTGATCTTGTCGATTTTCCCATTTTTCGGCCTTGTCTTCATCTTTGGGTTTCTTCTCTTGGTCTGTGGCTATTCTGAAGAGACCTTTACTTCTAAGTAAATCTCCCATGTAGGCGACCCATTGGAAGTAGTTAGTGCTGTCAAGAATGACTTGGCATGGACTTTCCATTTTTGAAAAACAACTGAAGCTGAAGATGCTGAAAGTGAGTGGTCCAATGGATAGATCTCGAAAAAATAGGCGGTTTTAAAAAAAACGGCTCTGAAAAAGGCTTCCGGATGAAGAAGTTATGGCTTTTTGAAAAAAAATTGTTGACGTTGCCGGCAAAGTGCGCGAATGTGCGGGAATGAAAAAATCCGCCCCCACAAAATGGAGACTTGAACCCAAGACCTCTACTCTATTAAAAGGTCTTTGAACCAATTGATCTATACAAAAGATTTGAGAGAGAGAGAGAGAGAGAGAGAGAGAGAGAGAGAGAGGGGGGGGCGCCTCGATTTGCGTGCTTGCCTTGGGAAGACTCTTTTCCCCTACAAAACACAAAACACAAAACCCAACACGAATATCCAAAGAAAAACGAACCTTACGGCTCGAAGTTAGCTTTAGCCAAAAAACTAGAAATTTTAAAAAAAATCTCAAAGTTAGCTTTTAGCCGAAAAACTAAATATTTTCCTCAATGTTTCTGATTTTCCGAGATCACACTAAGGTGCAGGGAAAAGAGCATACGCATGAGAAAAATCCTTTCTTTCTGTTTCTGATTTGCCCAGATCGCACAGAGTCGCAGGGCAAAGAGCATACGCAGAAATGAAAGGTATAGATCCGGGAAAAAAAAAAGGCTAAATAAACCGAAACCGAAATAAGCAGAGAGAAAATGACAGTAAACTGCAAAAAAAACACTGTATACCTCCCGATCTGAAAAATGACGCAGCTAGGGCTACCGGAAACCTTTTTGCGTGAAACGAAAGGGGTTCCTCACTGAAACAGATGCTCCGAATGCAACAGAGCAGTCCTCTCGGCCCGAAAGCAGTCAGAAACAACAGATCTAGGAAACGACAGCCGCATGCAGTTCTACCGGCTTCAGATTTGGATCACCAACGGACGCGGCCCTCAAATAGCTCTGATACCATGTAGGAATTTACAGGGTAAGTTCCACAGAAGAATACCAAAAGGACACCGCTCACAACCAGATCTCAAATCAATACACCAGTATTTTTGACGTGGTTAAAACCCTCAGAGTGCAAGGAGGGAAACAGTCCACGGCCTGTCCCAACGTGGGTACAGACAATTTATTAATCAAAGAATGAAAATTTACATAAGCTTCTCTCATGCACGGATTACCCGAACAATGACCCTCCATGCGCTTTAAATAGAACTCATGGACCAATCGGGTGTCAAGCCACGGATCAAGTGTCGGTAATACCGAGGTGAGAGTGAACCGTCGGATCACTACATATCGTGACCGTCGGATTGTAAGTTACAAAATGTACAACGGTAAAGAAACACACTTTACCTAACTCTAACCTAACTCTATACTAGACCAAGTTGAACTTAACTATATCCTATGTGTCAGAATATCCTAACAATTTCAACTCCCCGACAACCGTCCGATTGGATCTTGCAGATCCGACGGTCATCGAGCATATCGCACAGGCCTCTGCGATCAAATTTTAGTGCGCGATGGTGACTAGTTTCATGAATAACACCTACGCTACATGTCACACAGCGTATGGAATCGCGCAGTCTCACCCAAATACCACTTACCCTCCACCAGCGGTGCGATGAAACCCACTTACAGCCTCCCACTAAAGATAAAATGTCAAGTCGCCTCCCCGCTGACCCCACCTGTCCATATCCCGAAACCTGCCAAAAGCTTTGACTTTGCATAAAAACTAAGTTAAACAGTTTTTCATCTTAATTATAAAAATGCATGCATGCAACTTGAACGTTGAAGTCGACCAGCTCATACACCAACCATCAGCCACCGTGAAACTTGCAGCTCGACACCGCTCCAGTCCACCATTTGCACGCATTGAACCTGCACTCCATTGCTCGTCACCTAAAAATAGCTATTTACCAGTTTCTTTCCAGAAAACCTGTAAATACTTGATTTCCTCTGTAATTACTTTGAAAAACCCAAAATTCATTACTGTTGGACACCAAATCCTCAATGGGTTAATGTGGAAGCCGAATGGACAAAAGGAGTCCAAGAGACCTTGGGATGTGAAACCCAAGAGTCACATAATGTACTGTAAATGTATATCTCTTGTTAATAAAAATTTTACTCACATGATTTATCTTTCCTATTTTTTATGTTTCCCATGTGTGTCTAACATGGTATCAGAGCAGACGTATTCCTTCCCTGCATAATTATTTTGAGCCATTTGTTTTATGGCCCTTATGTGTATGTGCAGATCATTTCATAAATATTTTCTCAGCTAACCTATCATTTCTCCAGCGCCATTTTTGGCCTCTCTCTGCCATTCTAAATCTTCTCAGTCGTAATAATCTCCTCTCTGAAATGATAATGAGTAACGCTTGGTATTCCCATCGAATGCCTAGCCCTACAGTGCTGTGAGTGCTCCATTACCAGCATTGCTACAGTGCTGCCAGTGTTTTTGTGTAGCGTGAGATTTGACAAATGAAATTTGATGGAGACTGACACATATCTGGTTCATAACTACTCCTGATCTTTTAACGCTCCCTTCTATACGATTCCCTTGAGGATATGGTGTTTATTGCTACCTTCATCTGCAACAACTTTGTGGAGTCCTCTGTCCAGATGAGGCCGGATGTATTTGGTGAAACGTTGAGCAACAGCAGGCAGTTTCTTCCACGAGCACGATAAGTTCGTCTCCGCTGCTTTTGAGCCTAATTTACTTGTATGTGTGAAATATATATTGCATCCACAGCTTGATATTTCACGCTTGACATGAAAGGATTAGGCATCTCATACCACAAATGGATTTGCTTTCACGTTGTTGGATTGATTTGCTTCACGCTGTTGATCTAAGATTCGTCATACTGGTATCCGTCAACCTCAGAATTCCCAATTCCACTTAGGTCGATCCCAGAATCCTCATACTGGCTTGGCTCAATCCCGGAATCCTCATCTTAGCATGGGTTGATGCCACGATCCTCATCATGGCATGATTCCTCAACCTGTGATGGCGAGTATAGTCTCAATACCAATCTCTTTAGCCTCTTTGTATTCCTACACAGCTTTGTTGGAAGAGTACTTGAATTTATTTTCTGGTCCAAGCTCACTTAGCATTTCTGCATGCCATTGAAAAGTAAGTGTTTAATCTAATCTCACCACCAATCCACCATATATCACATAAATCCCAGTACTGATTCCAACCCCATATTTCATGCCCTCCTGGAAAACTCTCAATAATTTCTCATCGGAGCCGGAATTCTCAATGGTAATGAGCCTATTCTGCCTTACGCAAAGGTAGTCCTTCTCTTAGGGCTTCCTCATCGATTTGGATCACCTGAATATTCTTGCAGGAGTAAATGTATAGTTTCCTTTGTATTTAACAGCAAACTCATATTTCTACCAAGGGTTATGAAAAATTACTGAAAGTGGCTTGGAATACTGCCGAGGATAGTTTCGATCTTTATTGCGGGCTCTTCATGTATAATGTGAATTCAATGAACAGCTCGAAAGGTTAGAAGCAGCTGGTTGGGTGGCTACATGACATACTCAGAATGCAGTTCTTTGGGGGAGTTTCAAGAAGTGGGAATGACATTCTGAAGGAGAATTCGTCTTTCGTGAATGGTTTTGTGCATGACGGTTCGACTTCTGTGAATGGTGTTATGGAAAAGAATTCGGTTTCTCGGAATGGTGTGGATGAGAATTTTATTGGGCTAAGAATTGACGAGGTTTCGGGTACAAATTGAGAAGTTCAAGAATTCGATTTGTTTGAAGTGGTGTCTGTATTTATTGTCATTAGTAGATAATAATGAATTCAAGATGAAATGGTTAAAGGGATGGTGTTGATGTGAGAAGAAAACCAAGATAAATGGTTGCATAGTGATCCAGAATTCTGCATTCAATATTGAATGATTCTACATGGAGCGAGTAGGCATTGATTGAATTCAAAGATAAGTGAAAGAGGTTCATGAATGCAATATGGTTGTATTGAATATCTAACAATAAAAATATTTTTGGCTCTTATATTCTTTACTTCTTCTACATACGCTCTCTGTGGTGGACTGATATATGGTTTGAAACCTTGAAGGTTCATCCCTCTTCATGGATTAAAGTATTCTTTGCATGTATTATTGAATTCTGGAGTTCTATCTGCGGGGCATAAAGTCGTCATTCCACCTTCTGTTATTGTTCTAGCTGCATTGAAGGGACTGTATGCTATCTCAGAAGTTGAATGAGTGTGGTTTGATGATGATACAAGGACTGTGGTGAAGAGGGAATCTATTCTTCCATTTCCAGGTCAGTGTACATCATAAAAAAATGTTGAGGTGCCATTTTGGGGACTGATAATTGCATATCTACTAATTTGTGTTCGCTGACATTTAATTATCAGGTTCTATCTTCCAATCTGTTCGTTGTTTATTTAAGTTTTTGAATGAGAAAAGTCCATTATGTAGTAGCTATCACTTAATGGCCATTGCATTTAATTTCTGAATTTGCTATTGGATAATATAAGTTTATTTGGAGACTGTTACTACATGTGGAAGCATTAAAAGACAATGTGCAGTGAATAAACTTGCGAAAATCACCCACCGTGGAGAACATTGTGGTAAAAATCATTTGCATATCAGGGTTTATCTATTGAGATAATGGCCTAAATTGAAGATTCATTAAAGTTATTGAATATCCTAATTCATTCCACTGTTGATGGGATGGTAAAAGTCAACAAAGAAACTCTTTTTGACATTCAAACTTATTTGCAAAATGCACAAGAAAAGATCATTTTTTACGGCTTGAATCACAACTACAGCAAGAAGAGCTACATCAAAATAGACATCATTCTGAACCTGTTTTTGTTCAGAACATTGAGAAAACCACCCATCAGCAGCAAGTCAATAATGTTACAGTTCATTCAAATAAATCAGAAGTTGTACATGCAGATGCAGAAACTTAGTCTACACTTCCCAAGCCCATCATCAGACCTTGGGAACAGCTTGTCCACAACAAGCACAAAACTGGCCTTGGATATGACAAGGACTTGTCCTTTCATGTTCCAGACTACGCCAAGCCCATTCAGTTTTAGAGTGCTGGATTCATTCATGACAGTTGATCCAGGTGGATGTTGGTGGCCACTCACCTATCCCATTTGGACCCCCACAACTGTCTCTTTCAGTTTTTCTGTTTCCTTAATTATAGCACAGTTTACTATTTTTAGCAGTTTTTCGGGTCCTAAACTTCCGGAGTCGTTTCAAGGCCCTAAATGATGTTTTTTTGGGAAATCCACTGCTAGCTATTTTTCTGACTAAAAATCATCTTTTCCGTCGTAGTCCTCAGAGAGATCTTTCCAACGGGCTATCATGCACGTCAAACGGAGATAGTACGACCAATTCGTGACCCCGGGAAGTTGATGTACCAACTTACCCAAAAACGGGGCCCACAATTTGGCATTTCATCTTCTAGGGTTAGGTTTTTGAATGTGAAGGGTTTTCCATTGTTTCTCAACAATAAATAGGCCCTCGAGCCTCATTGTAACATATTTTTTGGAGAAGAGTTCAAAGGCATGTAGCCGACACATCTCTTCTCATAGATAAGCTACCATCACCCTAGCTGGGTTATTTCCATTTCTATTTGTAAGCATATTTCAGTATTTTACAGTAATGAAATGAAGTATTATTTCCACTGCATATTTGTCTTTATGGTTATCTCTATTTTTTATTACGTTCCTCTTTAAATCTGGATCAGTGGTATCAGAGGGGTCTGCTTTTTCTCTGTTTTTCTTTGCATGTCCCCAACGAGGTCGGGATATAAGGAGTTAGGTCTGGAACTGGTCGAACCTTTGCAAGACCAGCCTTGTAAATCTCAATGACCTCCCATGGCGGATGAGAAGAAAAATGAGGGGGTAGGAGATCCTATCAAAATCTTGCTCGAAGAAGCCCTCGAGTGACAAAGGAACGCGATGATGGACAACTTTGCCCAAATCCTTCAGCGGCTACCTAGAGGCTATGCATCGGCTTCCAACAGCTACTCTGGAAATGCTACACTCTTTAAGGTACAAGTTAATTTTGAAATCCCCATCTTCGAGGGTGAAATAGACACAGATGTCGTAGATAAATGGTTAAATCTGCTCGATGGGTATTTTTCTGTTCATGAATTTTCAAGTCGGGAGAAGATTTTTTTCGCTCTTCTCAAAGCAGCCCCCCACATCAAGGACTGGTGGGAAACCTACTGCGAACAGAAGGATGAAAGTACAGGCTCATTGTTTTCAGCCGCACCCACTTGGAATGGCTTCCAGGATGCCATCAAGGAGCAGTACTACCCTGTAAAAAGCTATGAGGACAAATACATCAAATGGACCACACTGCGGCAGGGATGAGACCAAGATGTGCCGGAGTTCACAAACATTTTTCATACCCTTCGCACACAATTGGGTATCAAAGATTTTGAGCTGCATCTGCTACTCAAATACCACGGCTGCCTACACAGATACATCGAGGAAGAGATGGAGTTCTTGAGCATCTCCTCACTCGGCACAGCATACCGATACGCTGTCAAAATCGAGCAAAAGTTCAAACAGAAGAAGCGAGACTTTGGATCTGCAAATCCAAATCCCAAAGGACAAAGCCAAGGCGGGGTGACCCAAGACAACCCGTCAAAGCCGCAAGAAAAGAACAACACCACGAAGCCGAAGAAGGACACAGGAAAGTGGTGTGAGTTCCACAAGGGTCCCACTCATAACACAAGTGAGTGTTGGACCAAGCAGTCGCTGGTGGCTGAGTTGAAGGCTTCCGAATCAGATGCATGTTCCGACTCTGAGTCAGAACCTAACAAGGGGAATGACAAAGGGAAGTAGATCATTGATGTAGATTCTAGCGCCACTGTTGCCACTGCCAAGATCCAGAAAAATGATCCCGAAGATCCAGAGGAGGGGGAATGTCTTTTCCACTCACAAATGTGAGTGAAGGGTTCGCCACTGCAATTCATTGTCGACAGTGGCAGCCAAAAGAACCTCATTTCAACAGAGGTCGTGAAGTGGTTGGGCCTACCAACTACAACACACCCACAGCTGTACAGTATCAGTTGGCTTCACGAAGGACGAGATCTCAAAGTTCGACAGTAGTGCTGCCTTCCCTACAGCATCAAGCCCTTCACAGATGAGGTAATGTGTGATGTTACACCTCTGGATGTTTGTGATGTACTATTAGGCCAGCCATACTTGTAGAGGCGACATGTTGTGTATGAGTCAAGGCCTCGCGTTGTCATCATTTCTTTGGATAATTCATTATACAGGATACCAGAGGTAGCCCCACCTACCACCACCTCTCTGATCACTGCTAAGAAAGGCAGCAAGCTCAGCTCACAGACTAGGAAATTTATTTTCTATCTGGTTCACTCCCAAAGTAAGGGGAAGATCATTGCTACATCCATGACCCCCATGAAGGGTTCCTCCACACAGCAGCAGCAACAGAGGGATACAGTCGTGACAGAACACAGGAACAAATTCTCCTTACCCAGAGGGGTACCACACAAGTTTCAGGTGGGCAACAAAGTTTGGTTACATTTGCAGAGGGAGCACCTTACCAGAAACCATCAGAAACTCAGACCACTTCAACATAGTCCTTACACCAGTAACAAGGCTGCGGAAACAATGCTTTGAAGCACAACATTCCTCCATTCCTTCGCTTGCACCGAGTGTTCAATGTGGACCATTGCCGACCATGCTCCCCACCATTTATGGACACATCAGAGATGCAGAACAGCTCACCAGAGACCTAGCTCAGCAGAAGCTTCCTCATCTCAGGAAGGAACTCAACGCAATGGGGACCATTACTTCCTAAGGGGGGAGGAATGATCCAGGTGGATGTTGGTGACCACCCACCTATCCCATTTGGACCCCCACAACTGTCTCTTTCAGTTTTTCTGTTTCCTTAATTATAGCACAGTTTACTATTTTTAGTAGTGTTTTGGGTCCTAAACTTCCGAAGGCGTTTCGAGGCACTAAACGGCGTTTTTTTGGGAAATCCACCGCAACGATTTTTCTACCTAAAAATCGTCTTTTCCGTCATAGTCCTCGAAGAGATCTTTCCAACGGGCTATCATGCATGTCAAACGGAGATAGTACGACCAATTCGTGACCCCGGGAAGTTGATGTACCAACTTACCCAAAAACGGGGCCCACAATTTGGCGTTTCATCTTCTAGGGTTAGGTTTTGGAATGTGAAGGGTTTTCCATTATTTCTCAACAATAAATAGGCCCTCGAGCCTCATTGTAGCACAGTTTTTGGAGAACAGTTTAGAGGCATGTAGCCGACACATCTCTTCTCAGAGATAAGCTACCATCACCCTAGCTGGGTTATTTCCATTTCTATTTGTAAGCATATTTCAGTATTTTACAGTAATGAAATGAAGTATTATTTCCACTGCATATTTGTCTTTATGGTTATGTCTATATTTTATTGCGTTCCTATTTAAATCCGGATCAACAATTCACCTGCTCCTCATGACAGTTCAGCTTCAGCTGTTCCAGATTCTGCCCCTCTTCCACAACAACAACAACAACAGATTGTGAAATTCCAACACTGTGACCGAGTTGGCCATATGAGAGATCACTGTTTTGATCTTCATCCATGTAAGCACTGTCATAAAACTAGTCATTCTTCACACAGATGCTTCAAAAACAAATGTCCTGCAAGAACAAAGATTCATCTTGGATGGATCGCTTCTGCGCAATGGGCATCAACAGCCAAGAAGATATTCCAAACACATGTCAGAAATTGTTCCAGAGTATTGAATAGTCTTGCAGTTGAGTTTTCTCCATCTTCTCACCTTGTATCTGACAGGGGGGGAAATGATGGTCATCTACAAGCTTCAAAGTCACACCAAGCGAGCTTGAGCCACAACCTGCCACACCAGTTTCAGAGTTGTAGCCAGAGACAAAGATGCCCCTGAACATGCCTTCTATTGGCAATCTGGGACACTTCCTCTAGCAGAAGACTTCAGCTTCTTGCCAGTTTTAGAAGAATTCCAGGAACAAAATTTAGAACACTTCCTCTAGCAGAAGACTCCAGCTTCTTGTCAGTTTTGGAAGAGTTCCAGGAATTTCATTAAGCATTCCAGAGTTGTTGGTTATCCTTAAACCATCACAGGTTGAGACTTCCCTTTTCAGGTTGAAGTTCTCCCTTTTATGTGGGGTGAGACCTCCCTTTATTGGTTGAAGGTTTCCCTCTTCAAAACAATAGGAGCACTTCCTCTAGCAAAAGACTTCAGCTTCTTGCCAATTTTGGAAGAGTTCCGGGAACTGCACTAAGTGTTCCAGTGTTGGTGGTCATCCTTAAATCACTGCCTTTTATACCAACATTTCAGAGAGCACATTCAGCCTTGTGCTGCCATGAATTTTTGCACATTTTGTATTACAACTCTCTTCTTGGACTCATACATAACCCTTCGGATTAGGGGGGGGATGTTGGACACCTAATCCTCAATGGGTTAGTGTGGAAGCTGAATGGACAAAAGGAGTCCAAGAGACCTTGGGATGTGAAACCTAAGAGTCAAATAATGTGTACTATAAATGTATATCTCTTGTTAATAAAAATTGTACTCACATGATTTATCTTTCCTATTTTTTATGTTTCCCATGTGTGCCTAGTAATTACAATTCAGTTGTAGAATTAAGTATTGAAAACTCCCGGAACCCTCTATTTTCACCAACTCCACTTGAAAACCCCATTTTACTATCTGAATCCACAAGAACTAGAATGGAAACCCCCATGGCCCTTAGTATAGCTCCTATCACTACCCCCATAGAGATTTGGATTATCTGCCCTTTGTGGGTAAATATTTTCAAATGAAAGACCTTGTAACTGAAGAAAGCTCCTTCAACGTATTTTGTTAATGCCAAGACAATTACTCGAATGGCTTCGATCCCATAGGACTTTGGGAATCAAATCTCCCAAGGTACATGCTCCCCTCTATGCACATTTTCCCTGACATTATCCATCAATGTCACGCCAATTATAATCCCACCCTTAGAGAAATAATGTCCCCCAATCAAACTGTTATCTTCACAATTACTGTAGATTCAATCAATGAAATGCTACAATTTCAGCTCAGTCAAGACCTCACCCCCATTTCCCTCGGAGAATTACTAGAGAAATCATCTAAATTGTCCCAGTCTGAACTCAGTTTCCTTTGCTAGACTTTTATGGATAAACAGCATCAACCCAAAGATCCTCCTCCCTATGTGGCATATTTCTTCACACATATAGGCAACAATATAGTCAATATAGCTACAGTCATGGGTTTCAATACTTGTGAGTATGTGGATGAATTGACTCTAGTTTTAATGTCCATTTTTACCCGTGGTCAGCCTCTTGCTGTCAAATATAACTATGTTGCTTTCATTACTGAGAAAATCCATGACCAGTTCATGAGGCTAGAAAATGAAAAGGTATTCAAGTATTCTACATTCATATATCACCTTTTCCTTTACTATCAGTTTGACAAGTTCCCATTCTCTGTAAATAAACTTGATACAAAGGGAAATTCCAAAACAGTCATTTTTTGGACTTCCATCTTCCACTATTCACATGCTTGTCCCTATTCATACAATGAATTCATTAACCAATTTATTCACCCTGTGACCACTATGCTGACAGGAAGTCCCTCCTAAGATTAGTGATGAAATTAAAATAATCCTTCAACTTTCCAAATAGTACAAGATAGGTGACTGGTACTTATACCAGAATCAAACAAAAATTCAAATTTATGGTTGTGAACTCCCTCCATTCAAATTGCCTAAATATGTTCAAATGAGATTTTTTGCCCTAGAATATTATAGGCAAATGTTAAACTCTGATCAAACTCATTTCACCAAGGCAAAGAAGAAAGCACAATTGAGGATTAGAGATCACTTAGGCCCATTTGTCTACCACAATAGAGAAGCAGGCAAAAGAGCAGAAGAAATCCTAGAAAAAATGAGACTAAAGAAAAGCTTTGCTTGGAAATATGATCCACAAGGTTTCATTTGTGATAGGAAAATGAAACATAAGATGTCACTGTATATCCATCACAGAATCTTGGAAATAGAGCAGTACGCAAATATGGATGAATGGAGGGAAGGAACTCTAGCTGAAATGGATAGTGATCAAGTTGATGTAGAGAATGTGATGAAAGATATAGAAAAGAGACTTGACCTAGACTCTTGTGAACAGGTACCAGTTGAAACTACTCAAAAGCCAACACCAGAGCCTAGTGCCTCTACAACAGAGACTTCTCAAAGGAACACATAGGAAACTAGTGCACCCCCAGCAAAACTACCATAGGAACAAGATCAGGGAACAAGTACTCCAGCATTAGAACAACCAGAGATGTTAGAGAAACCTAAAATCTCTGAAGAACAAGCTCAACTATGGCCTCATCTACCTCAGGTTAGTATAGGAAACCCCCCTATTTTGCAGACTCCTCTGAATTAGGAAAAGAGCTTGAAAAGAGACAGGGAAGTAGCTACCCATGCTAGTGGTTCTTTAGACCAGCCTGGTGCTAAGAGGTACAGGTTAAATCCTTATTCAGAGGAAGATTTCTTTGACAAAACAATAAGAAGTTTGAGGAAAGAAGGTGGAGACAGTCTACATACGTTCCCAATAGGTGGGACACCTTCCACTTCACAAAGACAAGAGCTTGAAATATAGTAGAGTGCCGAAGTTTCATCTTTCAGATCTTCATCTAAGAAGATCATAGACATAAAAGGAAAATTCCAGGAGATAAAGGCCATGAATGAGAAGTTGACGGCCCAAGCCTATACTCAATACTTGAAGATGGCCCCAACAAATCAAATCAGATTGATGCCAGCTTATGACATCAAAGAAGGCAAAATGCAGATGAATTTTTTAAAGCCCACAGTACAGCAGCCCAAGTCAATTGCAGACTACCTCAAGACTAATTTTGAGGTCTTAGCTAAAGATATCCACCCCATAGATCAGATAGAAATGCATAAGCAAACAGGGGAGATGGTTTATTCTACACTGACAAGCAAGGCAATGATGGTGCATAGGTTGCAAAATTCACTGAACAACACTACTGCACAATTGCAACTAGAAAAGGCCTCCTCACAGGCAAAGGACAATAGGATCAAATCATTGAAGGAATTGATTATTGAGTTGGGCCATAACTCAAAGGATATCAAAGCTGCAGATGGCCTAATAAAGAAAAAGAATGAAGATATAGTTGCACTGAGAAAGCAGTTGAAATTGCCACCACTCATGCACCCTCAAACTGCTGAAGTGATTGAGAAGAAGAATGAAGATGAGCTTATGGAATTGGTCCTTAAGCTAAATGAGCAACTAAAAGAGACAGAGCAAGAATTAGAGAAAACAATACAAAGCAGGCAGAGTGAGTCGACCTCTCAACCTCAAAATGTAGTGCTAATGGTTTCTACAACAGTCCCTTCTACATTAGCAATTGCTCTGGCACCAAATGTCCCTTTGGCAACAACTGAAACTATTGAAGTAATAGGTACAGGTACATCATAGGTAGGAACCTCAGATCAGAGCACAAAGGAGTTGATCAAGTCCATGGAGGAAATGAAGCTCCAAGTCTCTAAACTGCAAAAGGTAAAAGAGAAATTCATTACTTTAGAGCAAAAGCATGATGTGTCAAAATTCAATTTTGCTGAAGAGGTGATAAAAAACAAAGGCTTGACTCAACAGGATAAAACACTAGAAAAATATCATACATTTGAAAAGCCTTTGACTAATATCAAAAAGATATTATGGAGCAATATCATTGTATCAATCAATGATATTTGGTCATCAATTCAAATCATTTTTGAACAAATTGACTTAGTGAAAGTTTCACTTCAAGAGATTGAAAAGACCAAGGAAGAACTAGGAAGGAAGCCTAAAGAAGCTATCAAATTAATAAACTTTCTAAACAGTAGAAACATGCATTAGTTGGAACAGTTAAACATTGAGGATAGGGCTGGTACCATCCTCGAAATAAAGAAAGTATTGACCAAAAGGAGTCTAATGTAAAGCCTGGAACACAAATGTCAAAATATGCAGGAAGACATAAATGAATTTATGGGGAAATTTGGCATCTTACAAAGTAAAGGACTTCCAAGTCCTTTAGTCATCAATGACAAGCTAATGTTTCAGGATGATTACGTCAACAAATTGTATCAGCAAGCTAACAGTCAAGCCAGTTCTTCTGTCAGTTCCTGTACACCTAAAGCATTGCCCACAAGGAGAGTTCTCTATGATAGTTTGGATAACCTTTTTTATATTGAGCATGAAGTGAGGCATTTGTTTCTAGTACAACCAAATTTTGTAAAATACACAGAAGCAGATGAAATCTATAGAAAACTGACAAGGACAAGAATACCAAAAGATGATTGGTGGGCTAGCATCACAGGCATCTTATGATTTACCATGGTAAAAAGTGAAGCAAATTGAAGTATTTACCATAGTCAATTTTGGTAAAAAAGGATGAATGATGGTAAAACAGGTAAAGAGTATCAGTCATAGGTAAAAGAGTATCAGTGAAAAGCTAAAATCAATCCACCAACATAGAATTACGAGCAAGACAACAAGATGCATATTCATAGGACCTCCCTCCAGCTCCTTCAACAAAAACAGGGACAGCAAACAAGCAGTTCACATTCAGTTTCTACTTTCGAGACCATCTATCTCTACATTCATGTAAAAGATATTTAGTTTTCCTAGAATATATCTCTCTTAGTTATGAGATATTTTGATGTAAATTTTGTATAAGTACTTCCTTATTCGAAGTACTGAGGGTGGATTCTTAGACATTTCTATAGACACTTTATTTTGGAATAGAAGTGTTGTTGAACAACTATTGTATGGTTGGCTGGACAAAGTAATAAAGAAAAGGAATCTTACAGGACACCTGTGTCAAATGAGAAACAAATAAGTACTCTATATCCTGTGTTTTTACAGTTTTCTAGTTTAAATAGTCATATTTGTTTCATATCTGAATGATAAACGGAAATTGATATTTCAGAAAGAGCTTCACTGCATTCTGTCTTTAAAATCGTTTATTTTCTTAATATTTTCTTCCAAGCTATTATAGTTAGGGAATTCTGAATTGCTCCCTGCTTTCATAATTTATCACTGTGACCATTTAACAAAGAATTTTAATTACTTTTGTTAATGAGTACCCACTTTCCCACGTCTTGAACTTTGTTGAAGGATTCTTACTTGCCCTTCCTCCCTTTCAAGACCATTTCACCCTTTAAAGTTATCATTTGTCTTTTGTTTAGCTATCTTGCCCTGTGAAACCCTCCTTTGTTAAATCAACCTGATCCAGTTAAGCCACCTTCAGTTGACTCCATAGCCCAATGGCCTAAAATACCTTGTTCTATCCATCTACTCCAAAATTCCACCACCAAACAAAATCAAAACCTCCCAAGCTTCATAACTAGTCTAATATCCCATAAACAAAGCTAAATCATAAAGAGAGAGCCCTCTCTAAGTACAGATTGGCTAGATTCAATACTTAAAAGATTGGTTTGTGGTTACCTCGGACCCCCTTCCTCCTTCTAACTACTTCAAGGAAAATCTAAGTGATAACATAGTGGCGACTCCACCAAGGAAGGACAATTCCTCAGTCAAAACAAATCTTTAAGAAAAATTAAAGCTTAAATCTAAAATCATCTTAAAGAAATCATAGAAGTCATTTTGATATCGTTTAAGAAAACCAAAAACAAAACCCAAAAAGCTGGCTTCAGAAAGGACTTGTTACACTAGAGCTAATCCTGATCCCAGTCCACCACAAGTGTTTGAGAACCCCAATCTGATCCCCATAATTCTTAGAAGACAAGAAAGTTCTATTAGTCCTCGACCCACCTTCAGATCCTCATCCTGTCTTGTTAGGTGGATTTACCTCGAGGACCTACCCTTTGACGAATACTTTGGAAACTCTTTGTTTAGGACATCATCCAATTCTGAATTAGCAGACCTAGTCCAAGACCCAGAGTTCATCCAAGAACAAGAAATCCGAGCAGCCAATTTGTCAATTGGTAGATATTTGCAGAACTCACCACAATCTGATCTTAGCACTGAAGGAAAACCTCATCCCTCTATAATCACTCCTATTTCTACAAGCTCATCATCATTCCCTCATATATCTCAACCTCAAACCACTCCACATTAGACCATCACCTCTAGCTCTTCATCCTCAACTCAAACATCCACTATTATTCCAACCCTAGCTTTTGTTTCACCATTACCAACAGCAATGGCCAATAGATATGCCCCCTTGGTACTGCCAGGAAACTTAGGTGCCATGCCCCAGGACTGCCAAAGTAAGATCACTACTTTTGATGGCACTGCAACCTATACAGACCAGCAACACACCAAGAAGATGACTGATTATTTGAAATTTATGAAATAGATACTGCTGATGTGAAAATGAGAATATTCATTCAAAGTTTATCTGGGGAAGTTAGAACCTATTTTAGGGCCTTAGCAGCAAATAGTATAGACAGCCTAAGAACTCTCTATCAGCAATTCCTGAATAGGTGAGAGAAAAGGAAAGACCCCCTTCAGATTCTATCTGAATATGAAAACCTTCGAAGAGGACCACAAGAAACTGTGCAGGACTATTGCACTAGATTCAACAGTCTGTATAATGCCATCCCTCTAGATCTTAGACCCCCACCTGGTTTAGCCTTAATCAAATTCCCAAATGGATTTGATTCTGATATGGCTTTCCCGCTGAGAGAACGAAACCACCCTACTTTGGAAGATATGGAAAGCATAGCAGTCAGTGTTGAAGCCAACCTACTACCTAAAAGAGCCAAGGCCAAGAGTGAAAGGAAGATACCATTAAAGGAAGAAATCTCACCCTTTGAACAAAAGCTAGATGCCATAATTAAAGGAATGGATAGACTAGGAGACAGAGTGGAAACAATTGAAAGGAAATCCCCTTGGGATAACTAGCAAACCAATATAGGGAGAAATCCTAATTTCAGGAAAAATCAAAACCCGAACACTGGAAAGAATGGTCCTGATCAAAACATTAGACCCCCTTTCCAGGAGAACTATGCAGAAGCTTCCCACTCTGAAGGCCCAGAAGAAGATACTCAAATTAATTTGATGGGGCTTGATGATGAAGGAGAAGTTTTCTTAACCCAAGATGATCAAGAGGCCCACATACTTAAATAGTTCCAAACTCAATCAGGGGAATCGTTTGACTTTAGAGAAGGATATGACACAACCATCTTTGAGGTGCACAAGCAATACAATCTAAGAAGTAGGAGAATTGATGTCCTTGAAACGAACAAGCAAAAGGTTCCAAATCAGCCCAAAAGAGGTAAGACAGTAATCACACCTGTACATATTCTTTCTAGATCAAATACTAATCCTTCTAATCCCATAATTGAAGATGTCTCTAATAATCAACCAAACAATAAATAGCCCTCCACTTCCCTTCCTTCCAAGGGAACTGTGGAAGAACCTCCAGAGGTTGATCTAGGAGAATCAGCAAATCATGATTCTACTCCTGAAAAGGAGAAAAACATAGAAAACACTGAAAACAGAGAGAATACTGTTGTTCGAAATCCAAAGGCCCAAATAGAAAAACCCTTTAATCTGGAAACAAAAGTAGGTAAGCTGAAAATTTTTGTCCCATTATCTGAATTAGCTAAACATGATGCCTACCGAAATCAAATCAATAGATCACTAAAAATTACTGGAACTGAAGACTCAATTAATCTTTTTGATGACCAACCCGAATTATTCTTTGGCCCAGAAGTGATTGGAAAACCATTGGAAGGAGGAATTCCTCCCTTCTATGTGAGCTTAAACATAGATGATAAGACTCTTCACAATGCCATGTTTGACTCTAGGGCATCTCATAATCTCATGCCCAAGTCTGTAATGGAAAAGCTAGACCTAGACATCACTAGACCATACAAAGATTTCTTTTCTTTGATTCTAGTCAGGTGAGATGTTTAGGACTGATAAAAGACTTGTGTGTTTCATTGGTTCAATACCCTGCAAAAGCAATTTTAATGGACATAGTGGTAGTAGATATACCACCAAAATATGGCATGTTATTATCCAGATCCTGGGGTGCTAAGCTTCAGGGATCTCTTCAATTGGATATGTCATATGCCACTATATCGGTTTTTAGACAACCGAAGAAACTATACAGAGAAACATTGATGAAGTACGTAGTAAGTAGTCAGGGAAGACCCCAAAATTTCCCCATCTACTCAGTACACTATGATATGGATTCGTTTATTCTTTACAATGCAGAAACCAGTCCTTCCAATAATTTAGAGGTTGTAGCAGCAAAACCAAAAGAAATTGAAAAAGAAAAATCATTTGTTCATATTCAGGAAATATCAGATAACAAAGAAAAATTAGATGAAAATGAAAACTCAAATCCCATGGTTAAACAAGTTCCTACTACCCCAGACACCAATTATGAGCATGAAATGCTTTGGCATTTAGAATTTGATGGCTCAGGCAATAAACTAGGAGCAGGAGTAGGAGTTTGGGTGTACAATTTAGAAAATGATCATGCTGAAGGCCATGCCTACAGATTAAATTTTAGATGCACCAATAATATGGCAGAATATGAGGCTCTCTTGTTGAGTCTTAAACTTGTTAAAATATTATGAGCATTCAGGGTGTCTGTCGTAGAGGACTTAGAATTAATAATTAAACAGATTAAAGAAACTTACTCAACTGGGGATCCTAGACTAGGATATTATAGAGGAACAGTCATAGAAATTCTCAACACTTTTTGGAAACCCAGCTTGCAACTATCCCTAGAAAACACAACATGCAAGCCCACAGCCTAGCCATGTTTTCCAGCACCTGCAAATTACCTTTTCGACCTAATCATCAGTATACTGCTGATATTAGGCACATACCAGTCATCCCTAATAATTTGAAGAATTGGTAGGTTTTTGATAGTGATAAGCATATCAATAATTTTTTAACTTTAGATGAAGAGTTTTCTAACATTAACATAGATGTTGATATAGTTATTAGTTTTGATCAAATAAATGAGGTATAAATTAACATTTCAAAGGAAAGATCAATAAATATGCTTCATCCCACAAAATTCACACAAAAATAAATTCAAGACCCGAAACAAATGGACCTAGATGAAATAATTGAAGAACAAACAGAGGTTATCAACCTAAAGGACAATCATTTACCCAAAGGATTGACTCCTCTAAAGGATTGTCTAACTCCAATGACATTCCCAAGAAACCTAAAATGGAACCATTAAAAGCAGATATCGAAGAGTACAACTTGGGAACACAGGATAATCCAAAAATGATAAAATTGTCAAAATCTTTACCCCCTGATTAGAAGCTAAAGTATGATGAACTTATGAGGGAATTCCAGGATGTCTTTGCTTGGAGTTATGAAGATTTGAAGTCCTATGACACCTCTATTATTCAACACACTGTACCTCTAAAAGAAAATCAAAATCCCTTTAAACAGAAACTCAGAAGAATTAACCCTGTGCTATTACTATTAATTGAGAAAGAAATCAAACGCATGTATGAAGCAGGGATTATTGCCCCTATTAGATTTTCAGAGTCGATGTCTAACTTCGTACCTAATAGGAAGAAAACTGGGGAAATAAGGTTATGTGTTGATCTGAGAAATGTAAATAAGGTCTCTCTTAAAGATAACTATCCTTTACCCAAAATGGATCATATTTTGCAAAGGGTAGTGGGTTCCTCTAGAATTTCACTTTTAGATGGGTTTTGAGGATACAACCAAATCTTGGTTCATCTTGATGACCAAGATAAAACTGCTTTTACAACACCATGGGGTACTTTCATATACATCAAAATGCCATTTGGACTAAAAAACGTAGGAGTAACCTTCCAAAGAGCAATGGACATTGCCTTTGCCAAAGAAATTCATGATTTTATTGTTATATATCTAGATGATCTAACTGTTTTTTCTAAATCAGATCAACAACACTTGGACCATCTTAGGCAAGTCTTTTTAAAATGCAAAAAATATGGTATTTCTTTCAATCCAAAGAAGTCCTTGCTCAGTCTGGAGGAGGGTAAACTTTTAGGTCACATTATTTCCAAAGATGGCATTCGAATTGACCCTTCTAGGATCGAAGCTCTTTTACAGATACCCCATCCAAGAAGTATTAAAGAACTTCAATCTTTCCTACGGAAGATAAAAATTTTAAGACGATTTATTTCTAGCTTAGCTTAACTCATTAGATTACTAAATAACATGCTAAAAAAGGATTCAAGTATCAAATGGACAGTAAAGGCCAAGCAATCATTTGATGAAATCAAAATGGCCTTAACTAGAACACTAGTCCTCACAAGTCCATAATTTGATAGAGACTTCACCATTTTTTCTTTTGCATCAAAGCACACCATAGCTACAGTTTTATTACAAAAGGATGATCAGGGATGTGAAAAACCTATAGCCTTTTTTAGTAAAGCACTCAGAGATGCATCATTAAAATACAAAATAATGGAGAAAAAGATTTTGCACTAGTGAAAGCTATAAAATATTTCAGAGTCTACATATTATACTCTCATGTAATAGCCTATGTTCCTAATGTAGTAATCAAAGACATCCTAACTCAGGATGGAATTGATGGTAAAGAGGAAAATGGATAGCTACCATCTTAGAGTATGATATAGAGATAAAACCTACCAAGCTAATAAAAGGTCAGGGATTGGCCAAACTCATGGCAGAAACTAATTGTCAAGCCCTAGACATAAATGAACTGGATAGCGAGTAGGAGATGGCGACTCCACAAATCAGCTAGGCCTTTTCAAACTCACCTTGGTATGCCAATATAATTTATGTTTTACAAAACCTACAAGCTCCTCCAGGGTTATCCAGAAACAAGAATAGGTTTTTGAAAATGAAAGCTTCAAAGTTTTGCATCTTAGATAACACTCGTTTTTGGAAAAATCATGAAGGAATTTTGTTAAATTGTTTATTAAAAGATGAAGCTGACAAAGCTCTACAATAATTTCATGCAGGAGACTGTGGTGACATCTCTATTGGAAGTCAACTGCAGACAAGATCCTAAGGGCTGGATTCTATTGGCCAACCTTGTTCGCAGATGTGAAGAGATTTGTAACTTCTTGCCATAAATTTCAAATCTTTGAAGGTAAAAGAAAATTGTTTCCTTTACCCTTAAAACCCATTTCCACCGGGAAACCTTTTCAACAATGCATTGGAGAAATTCATCCACCCTCTTCTAGCCAACACAAATGGATACTCACTGCCACTGACTATTTTACTAAATGGATAGAGGCCATCCCCTCCAGACAAAGCAATGACACTGTGATCATAGGTTTCCTAGAAACCAATATTTTGTCCAGATTTGGTTATACCACTAAAATCATTACTTATAATGTTGCAACCTTCAAGTCAAATAAAATGATTAATTTCTGTAACAAGTATCATATTACGTTGGGCCATTCCATAGCTTACAACCCTCAAGGGAATGGACTGACAGAATCTTCCAACAAGAGTCTAGTTAATATCATCAAAAAATTGTTGGAAGAAAATAAGAAAACCTGGAAAAAAAAATTGATCAATGCTTTGTGGGCAGACAGGCTTACAACCAAAAAATCCATTGGAACCAGTCCCTATGAGTTAGTATATGGCATGGAGGTTGTTTTTCCTTCATCATTAGGGGTTCCTGTCATGAAAATACTCCAAGAAGCGCAAGTGGAACCTAATGATATACAAAGAAGGATAACCCATACTATCAATTTGCAGCAAACTAGGGAGGAGGTGTACCAAAGATCCCAAGTGTTGCAGGAGAAACTTAAGAAGATATTTGACAGAAGAACCAAGGCAGAAGATTTCTACCTTGGAGATAAAGTGTTAAGATGGGATTCAAGAAGAGAGGACTGGAAGTTTGACCTCTTGTGGAAAGGACCATACATCATCTATGATTTCAGAGGAAACAATGCATATTTTCTCAAAGGGTTAGATGGTACAAAAATAGAAGAAGGACCAGTCAATGGTTAGATGTTGAAGCATTACTTTGATCCTAGTTACTAATGTTACCATATTATTCACAATACACATTATATTCTTTTGTAATGTCATTGTGTTGATTGGACAGTAAGATTTTGGAGTTGAAGCCCGAGGAGAAGGCCCTAAGCCTCAGAAGTATTACTGTCATACATACAAATAAAGCAACAAGGAAAAGAAGATTGCAGAGCACAATCAAAGTCATTCAGAGACCACTGAACTACTATTCTTGACATTCCACCAGGGAAAGCCATCCCCAAGTGGAGCCACTGTTATGCCCCTATACCAATAGGTGTCATATATCATGATTGACTTGGTTTAGTTTTGAAATATGTTCATACCTTTACTTGTTGCAAAGGTTTTCCACATTTGTAAAAAATCAAAAAAAAAAAAAATGTAAATAGGGTATACCCTAGAAAAAGAATAAAAGGGTGAAAAGAATAAAAAAGAGGTCAAAAAATGAAAGAAAATGAACCCCAACAAAAAGAAAGGCCAGGAAAGTGTGCAAGTCTAAATGCCGCTGCTTTTTTACTTTTGTATAATAAAAATTGTGTGTAGCTTGTCACCTATGACACAATGCATGAATAGTCAAATAGTTTAAGCTTCAGTAGTTCATATTTTCAATTTCATGTTGTAGAAATAGAGAATAAAGAACCAAACAGTGTAATCTTGGCATATAAGTAGATAGGTAGAATGAATAAAGGAGCTCAATAGTATCATATGAGCCCTTGGATGTAATAAGGTTAGATTTAGATAGGTGTCTATATGTAAAAGAAAAGAAAGTTTGAAAAGGGTTTGCCAGTTTAAGTGCACCCTAATAAAGAAGTGAAAATGCTAGGATAAAGTAGGTAGGGTAAGTAGATGATGGTTGCAGAATAGATGTGTGGTGAATGGTTAAGTTCAATGCTTAAATCTTTTGCTTTCACCACTTGGAGAAAGCACAACTCACAGGGAAAGCACATCAAGCAAGCGAAGTCAAAAATAATTAACTTCCCCACTCATTTCCCCTAAATCTTTACTAATTCCCTAAGTACTAAAGGTAATTACCAAAGTTAGAGGGGCTCAGAGAATTTCTCTGACTTTTGGAGGGACCGGACCCTCAGCCCAATAATTTATAATGCCTAAGTGCTAAACCCCCTTCATCAATATTCACCCCCTTCATAAGTTATTCATTTCTCTAATAAAGCTTTTCCTAAGTAAAATTCTATTTTACTTAGGGAAAATAAAACACTCTCCATATAAACCTTCATATTCACTTAGCCTAAGTTTTAAATGTGTATGATGAAAATGTTTTTAAACTTAGCAAGCATTTCACATTCCATAAAGTCATATTAACCACTAATTCATATTATTATTTATTTCCCAATAACAACACTACCCACACCCGTATTATTATATTATACAGAAAACCCCAAATTTTTACATATCCCGCCCCGATGGTTAGATATAACTATAAATCAAAAAATAAACGGAATTAATTAACTAATCCATAGTTAATTAAGAACCCAACCCCAACACCATTTAATGAGGATTAATTATGTCATTTGGACTAATTAATAACTCGATAACCAATGACATCACCCCTAATATGATTAATCTTGTTAATTTATATCGGGCCCACCCTCCATATCTGCCAGTCGTTTTAGCTCCCCGACGACTGTCTGATCGGATCCAGCAGATCCATCGGTCATCGGACTTTTAGTGCACAATGGTGAGCAATTTCGTGAATAATACCGATGCTATGTGTCACACAGCGCATGGAATCGCACGAACTCACCCAAATACCACTTATCCTCCACTAGCAATGCGATGAAACCCACTTACCGCCTCCCGCTAAAGACAAAATGTCAAGTCATCTCCCCGCTGATGCCACCATCCATATCCCAAAACCCGCCAAAAGCTTTGAATTTGCATAAAAACTAAGTTAAATAGTTTTTCTTCCTTATTCTGAAAATGCATGCATGCAACTTGAAAATTGAAGTCGACCAGCTCGTACACCAATTCTCAGCCACCCTAAAACTTGCAGTTTGATGTCGCTCTAGTCCACCATTTGCACCCAGTGAACCTGCACTCCATTTCCCATCACTTAAAAACTGGTATTTACCAGTTTCTTTCCAAAAACCTTGTAAATACTTGATTTCCTCTGTAATTACTTTGAAAAACCCAAAATTCATTACAATTCAGTTGCAGAATTAAGAACTGAAAACTCCCAGAACCCTCTGTTTTCACCAACTGCACTTGAAAACCCCATTTTCCTATCTGAATCCTCAAGAACCAGAATGGAAACCCCCGTGGCCCTTAGTACAGCTCCTATCACTACCCCCCATTGAGATTTCTATTATCTACCCTTAGAAGATAAATATTTTCAAATAAAAGACCTTGTAACTGAAGAAAGCTCCTTGAAAGTATTTTTTCAATTCCGGGACAATTACCTAAATGGCTCCGATCCCATAGGACTTTGGGAATCAAATCTCCCAAGGTACATGCTCCCCTTTGTGCGCATTCTCCCTAACATTATCCATTGATGTCACACCAATTATAATCCCACCCTCAGAGCAATAATGTCCCCAAAAAAACTATTCTCTTCACAATTACTGCAGACTCAATCAATTAAATGCAACAGTTTCAGCCCAGTCAAGACCTCACCCCCATTTCCCTTGGAGAACTACTAGAGAAATCATCTAAATTGTCCCAGTCTGAACTCAGTCACCTTTTCCAGACCTTTATGGATGAGCATCATCAACCCAAAGATCCTCCTCCCTATGTGGCATCTTTCTTCAGATAGATAGGCAAAAATATAGTCAATATAGTAGATACAGTCATGGGTTCCAATACTAGTGAGTATTAGGATGAATTGACTCTAGTTTTAATGTCCATTTTTACCCCTAGTCAGTCTCCTACTGTCAAATATAACTATGATGCTTTCATTGCTGAGAAAATCCATGACCAGTTCATGAGGCTAGAAAATGAAAAGATATCCAAGTATTCTACATTCATATATCACCTTTTCCTTTACTATCAGTGTGACAAGTTCCCATTCTTTGTAAATAAACTTGATACAAAGGGAAATCCTAGATCATTCATTTTTTGGACTTCCATCTACCACTATTGACATACTTGTCCCTATTCATATAACAAATTCATTGACCAGTTTGTTCACCTTGTGACCACTATGCTGACAGGAAGTCCCACTCCTAGGATTAGTGAAGAAATCAAAAGAATCCTTCAACTATCCAAACAGTACAAGATAGGTGATTGGTACTTATACCAGAATCACACAGAAATTCAAATTTATGGTTGTGAACTCCCCCCATTCAAATTGCCTAAATATGTTCCAATGAGATTGTTTGCCCTGGAATATTATAGGCAAATTATAAACTTTGATCAAACTCATTTCACCAAGGCAAAGAAGAAATCACAATTGAGGATTAAAGATCAGTTAGGCCCATTTGTCTTCCACAACAGAGAAGCAAGCAAAAGAGCAGAAGAAATCCTAGAAAAAATGAGACTAAAGAAAGGCTTTGCTTGGAAATATGATCCACAAGGTTTCATTTGTGATAGGAGAATGAAAAATAAGATGTCACCATATATCCATCACAGAGTCCCTGAAATAGAGTAGTATGCAAATATGGATGAATGGAGGGAAGGAACTCTAGTTGAAAACGATAGTGATCGAGTTGATGTAGAGAATGTGATGAAAGACTTAGAATAGATACTTGACCTAGACTCTTGTGAACATGTACCAATTGAAACTACTCAAAAGCCAACACTAGAGCCTAGTTCCTCTACAGTAGAGACTTCTCAAAGGCACACACAGGAAACTAGTTCACCCCCAGCAGAACCACCACAGGAACAAGATCAGGGAACAAGTACTCCAGCATCAAAATAACCAGAAATCTCATAGCAGCCTAAAATCTCTAAAGAACAAGCTCCAACGTGCAGCCTCATCTAGCTCAGATTAGTATGGGAAAACCCCCATTTTGCAGACTCCTCTAAATGAGGAAAAGAGCTTGAAAAGAGATAGGGAAGTAGCTACCCCTGCCAGTGATCCTTCAGAACAGCCTAGTGCTAAAAGGCATAGGCTAAATCCTTATTCAAAGGAAGAGTTCTTTAAGGAAACAACAGGAAGTTTGAGGAAGGAAGATGGAGACAATCTACATACATTTCCAATAGGTGGGACACCTTCTGCTTCACAAAGACAAGAGCTTGAAAGACAACAGAGTGCTAAAGTTTCATCTTTCAGATCTTCATCTGAGAAGATCATAGACATAGAAGGAAAATTCAAGGAGAATAAGGCCAAGAATGAGCAACTGAAGGCCCAAGCCTATACTCAATACTTGAAGATGGCCCCAACAAATCAAATCAGATTGATGTCAACTTATGACATCAAAGAAGGAAAAATGCAGATGAGGTTTTTAAAGCCCACAGTACAACTGCCCAAGTCAATTGCAAGCTACCTCAAGAATGATTTTGAGGTCTTAGCTAATGATATCCACCCCATAGATCAGATAGAACTGCATAACCAAACAGGGGAGATGGTTTATTCTACACTAACAAGCAAGGCAATAATGGCGCATAGGTTGCAAAATTCACTGAACAATAGTACTGCCCAACTGCAACTAGAAAAGGCCTCCTCACAGGCAAAGGAAAACGGGATCAAATCATTGGAGGAATTAATTATTGAGTTGGGACATAACCCAAAGGATATCAAAGCTGCAGAGGGCCTAATAAAGAAAACGAATGAAGATATAGCTACATTGAGAAGCAGTTGAAATTTCCACCACTCATGCACCCTCAAACTGCTGAAGTGATTGAGAAGAAGAATGAAGATGAGCTTATGGACTTGGTCCTTAAGCTAAATGAGCAACTAAAAGAGACAGAGCAAGAATTAGAGGAAAAACTACAAAGCAGGCAGAGTGAGTCAACCTCTCAGCCTCAAAATGTAGTGCTAGTGGCTTCTACAGTAGTCCCTTCTACATTGGCAACTGCTCTAGCACCAAATGTCCTTTTGGCAACAGCTGAAACTATAGAAGTAACAGGTACAGGTACATCACATGTAGGAACCTCAAATCAGAGCATAGAGGAGTTGATCAAGTCCATGGAGGAAATGAAGCTCCAAGTCTCTGAACTGTAAAAGGTAAAAGATAAATTCATTACTTTAGAGCAAAAGTATGATGTGTCAAAATTCAATTTTGCCAAAGAGGTGAGAAAAAACAAAGGCTTGACTCAACAGGTTAAAACACTGGAAAAAGATCTTACATTTGAAAAGCCTTTGACTGATATCAAAAAGATATTATGGACCAATATCATTGAATCAATCAATGATATTTGGTCATCAATTCAAATCATTTTTGAACAAATTGACTTAGTGAAAGTTGCTCTTCAAGAGATTGAAAAGATCAAGGAAGAACTAGGAAGGAAGCCTGAAGAAGCTATCAGATTAATAAACTTTATAAGCAGTAGAAACAAGCATCAGTTGGAACAGTTAAACATTGAGGATAGGACTGGTACCATCCTCGAAATAAAGAAAGTATTGACCAAAAGGAGTCTAATGCAAGGCCTAGAATGCAAATGTCAAAATATGTAGGAAGACATAGATGAATTTATGGGAAATTTGGCATCTTACAAAGTAAAAGACTTCCAAGTCCTTTAATCATCAATGAAAATCTAATGTTTCAGGATGATTATGTCAACAAATTATATCAGCAAGCTAACAGTCAAGCCAGTTCTTCTACCAGTTCGTCTGCACCTAAGGCATTGCCCACAGGGAGAGTTCTCTATGATAGTTTGGAGAACCTTTTTTATATTGAGCATGAAGTGAGGCATTTGTTTCTACTACAACGAGATTTTGTAAAATACATAGAAGCAGATGAAATCTACAGAAAACTAACAAGGACAAGAATACCAAGAGATGATTGGTGGGCCAGCATGACAGACATCTTATGATTTACCATGGTAAAAATTGAAGTAAATTGAAGTATTTACCATAGTCAATTTTGGTAAAAAAGGATGAATGATGGTAAAACAGGTAAAGAGTATCAGTCACAGGTAAAAGAGTATCAGTGAAAAGCTAAAAATCAGCCAACATAGAATTACGAGCAAGACAACAAGATGCATATTCATAGGACCTGCCTCCAGCTCCTTCAACAAAAACAGGGACAGCAAACAAGCAGTTCACATTCAGTTTCTACTTTCGAGACCATCTGTCTCTACATTCATGTAAAAGATATTTAGTTTTCCTAGAATATATCTCTCTTAGTTAGGAGATATTTTGATGTAAATTTTGTATAAGTACTTCCTTATTCGAAGTACTGAGGGTGGATTCTTAGACATTTCTGTAGACACTTTATTTTGGAATAGAAGTGTTGTTGAAAAACTATTGTATGGCTGGCTGGATAAATTAATAAATCAAAGGAATCTTACAGGATATCTGTTTCAAACAAGAAACAAATAAGTACTCTATATCTTGTGTTTTTACAGTTTTCTGGTTTAAATATTCATATTTTTTTCATATCTGAATGATAAACGAAAAGGGATATTTCAGAAAGAGCTTCACTGCATTCTGTCTTTAAAATCGTTTATTTTCTTAATGTTTTCTTCCAAGCTATTATAGTTAGGGAATTCTCAATTGCTCCCCGCTTTCATAGTTTATCACTGTGACTATTTAACAAAGAATTCTTAATTGCTTTTGTTAATGAGTACCCACTTTCCCACATCTTGAACTTTGTTGAAGGATTCTTAGTTGCCCTTCCTCCCTTTCAAGACCATTTCACCCTTTAAAGTTATCATTTATCTTTTGTTTAGCTATCTTGCCCTATGACACCCTCCTTTGTTAAATCAACCTGATCCATTTAAGCCATCTTTAGTTAACTCCATAGCCCAATGGCCTGAAATACCTTGTTCTATCCATCTGGTCTAGAATTCCACCACCAAATAAAATCAAAACCTCCCAAGCTTCATAACTAGCCTAATATCCCATAAACAAAGCTAAATCATAAAGAGAGAGCCCTCTCTGAGTACAGATTGGCTAGATTCTGTACTTAAAAGATTGGTTTGTGGTTACCTCGGACCCCTTTCCTTCTTCTAACAATTTCAAGGAAAATCTGAGTGATAACAACTGGCAAGAAACAACTTTTTCCACGTTTTGGAGTCCCCCTTCTATTTCTTGCTCATTCTCCATAACCATCCCTCTTTTCTATTTCATGTGCAGATAACAAAATATTATTGGTGAACTTATCAATTATGACCACTGAGAAATCTCTTGATGGTATTAAGCCTCCTTTTTCATTGCCAGAGAATTTACAATGTCTATCAAATATTTGGGCTGCAGTCCATTATATAAAGCAGGCATGTTTGTCCTGCCAGCAGAAAATCACAGCGTTCAATTTTATGATGTATACTATGATACGCCAGTGTTAGAGGTTAAGGTTTCGGAGAGAAATTATATTCCAGCAAAAGATATTTCGGTTTTTGTAACTCTTGTGACACTTTCAGCAGATGGATCTGTAATGGGTACAGTTGAAATGAATGTTCCAGAAGGTGGGGTTGGTGGTAGGTTTTCTCTTAAGTTCTGGGAAGCCAAAGCCAGAAATGGACATTTCTCCTTAAACTGTTATTGATGAACCTCACAGGTATCACATGGTAACTAAAAAGGTAGTAATATATATGCACAATGGCATATTCCAATTACAATATATTGGAATGAAAGAAAAAAATGTTGTTTCTATAGTTGGTCTGAATCTCAAGTAGCAAAAGTGGGCATGACACCTCCACGTTTATGCCTTGAATCCTCAGGTGAAGCAAACCGTGAACTTGAACTAACCACTTGGTCTCTTCCACTTACACTAGCACCATTGTCATCTCGTTGCAATGCTACATAATTATTTTCCCATTCTAGTAAAACAACATTCCATCTCCCATGCATTCTTTTAAAAGTTCTTTCAAGAAAATGCTGGCAATATAGCTCACCGACTAGAGTTCATTCGCATTTTGTTACAGAAATTGAAATGCAATGTTTTTATGCTTTCTTACCGAGGATTACAACATCTGCTCCAAAGGACTGACATTGATACATCAAGAATAGTCGTGTTTGGGAGATATTTGGGAGGAGCTGTTGGAGCAGCACTTGCCAAAAATAATCCTGAAAAGGTGCACAATAAATAAACTCAAACTACATTTGCTGCAGCTCGAAATAGGATGCCGACAACTTTTATTACTTTCAGTACAAAATCTTAACGAACATAAAGCACCTGTCATAAATCTACATAAAACTCCTATCATGTTGAATTACTGAAACACTACCATGCTGCCAGCTCAACTCCACACTGTCAAAATTATGACATCAAAGTTTCAATCCACCACACATAATATAGTGTAACCTTTCATCGAGCCTGGCCTCCTCTTATTATACAATTTCAAAGGATAATGTTTTATGAGAAGAATTATTTCTGGAGATGTTCTGTTCTGGTTCAGTGGATAACTTTCTGGCTGATAAAAACCTGCTGAGCTGAACATAACTCGTCTTCTTGGGTCTCTGTTATGCTGGGCCTCATGCAAACTTGTCCACACACTGATCAGCTTCTAAATCTGGCAGTTGTCCCAAATCTCTCAGCTTTTCTAAAAATTGTACCGTGCTAAGCATTGTGCTATATCATGCTGCCTCCTGCCTACTCTTGATTTGTTGTTGAAATCTCTGAATGTTATGCCCTTTTTCTGTTTCTGTGGGTATCGTGCTAATTCTTCTTATAGTGGAGTCTCGAGTCATTCCACTTCTAGCATGAGATGGATGCATTTCCTTCGTGAACAATCCTTAGTTATATTAGGTCCTTTCAACCATTCCGCAAACATGTAAAAGGCTCTTTGAAATTTTACTAGGTAAATGGTGGAATTACACTCGGACAAATTAGTTGTGATAATTCCACCAACATTACTCAAGCTTCCATTGCTAGCATAATGGCAGAATGATACTGTGTTATTTTTTCCATTGATTTCCTCATTTCTCTGGTTACCTTTTACTAGTGGGATGTCACATAGTCATTTTCTTGCTGAATCAGTCTGTAATGTCCCTTACGGATTAATTGCCCAAGGAAGAGAAATTGTGTCACGTAATCTCCAAAGGTGGAGCACTCCATCAATGAGTGAAGTAACCAACAATCACCATCAATAATATTCCATCATAATGAATAAACATACATACAATCAACCTTCTCAAGTAGACAGATGACTCTTCTAAAGTGGGCATCCTCAAGTTCTTGTTAATAAAGTATTTATGTGATAGGATGCTACTTTTGTGGTTTGATAGGTGCCAGGCATGCAAAATTCTTATGTAATACATCAGGAGTTTAATAATTAGGGACCTTTTGTACAGAACATGGAAGGATTAGATTTCATTACTGCAGATCGCAAGTCCTTGGAGGAGGACAGAGAAATGCCAAATCACCTCTCTGAATATCACAAGACATTTGAAGGTTTTGAAAATGGTAGCGAGAAAGGGTTCCTTGGTTTGTGCCTTTTGATTGATATCAGAAAGTAAACTTCTACAAATTCTTTGAAAAATTAATTATTGATTACTCACTATTGACCAAGTATGGAAGGACAATATTGAGCTCTCAACAAGCTCATACCTTCCATATAGGTCCACTTTTATCCAACATTTTGGGTGATTCATTAGGTATCTATTACTTGCTCTAGATTTAGTGACTAGAGTGGTCCCCAAATCTTTCTTATTCTGACATTCCTTTGTTTTAACCATGTTGATCATTAGGATTCAAAGGCTTGGGATCTTGGCTTTATTAAGCTATCATGACCTTTTGAATGTTATTTTGAAGGGTAGATAAAAAATAAAAAATAAATAAAAAATAAAAATAAAAATAAAAAACTGCTTTCATTTTGTATGGTAATAGTCTATTCCACTCCCCAAAATGAATTAACAAATGTTCTTATACCAATTGGTTAGTCTTTTTGAGAATGTAGCATAGTTTTTCTATTGATATCAAAACATCTTGAACTAGTGTTCTAAACTTTTCATCAACCTTGATAGTAAAAAAAAAAACTATTTCATACTTCGATATAAGAGGAATAGCTTGATCTCACCAAGTGTGTCTTTTTAGTTTATGTTTGAACTCATTAATGTTCCCATGCTTTCCCACTATCTATCCTTGGAGTTGAATGAAACATTCCTTCTTATCATGGGAGCCTTTTGAGTAACATGTGATTTAAGGGTCCTACGAATGTCTCTGAACTTTGATAATAGAGTAGCCTTGATTTTTGCATAGAAGCCTGAAAGTTTGACATGAAACTTTCTTAGATGCCCTCAATATTTCTTAACTCTTCAAATCCTCACATTGAAGTGCTCTCACTTTTGTTTAGATAAGTCGCAATCTATCAAGGCCTTTCAAAGTAGATTTTGCACTATTATTGTAAACCTTCTGATATGCGCTAATCCCTTGATTCCTCCATTTGAGAAAAAAAATAAAGCCATTTCTTTTATTACTTTTGAGAATTTTGAATGGTTTCTAAAATTACTTGGATGTTCCCAAATGACAATATCTTCTAAAGCTTCAAAGGAGTGGGTGTAATTGATGTTATCATTGAAGTTGCTCCAATATTTGGATTTCGAATTTCCAAAACGGTTCAATATCATTAAGAAGTTTGGGGATTGATGACAATGTGATTTAGGCCATTGATCATATTCTCATTTTTGAAGGTTTTGTGGAATCATTTTCAGCTCAACTAATGGTCAAATTCAAACAAACAATTTAGTTTCACATTGGGAAGGAAGGAGACCATTGAGAAAAGTGTTATCTATTTATCTATCTAGAGCCATTCCAAAGTTTTTGTAGAAATTTTGAATAATATGACACATATTCATAGAGATTATCCTAATTATACACTTATAAGTGGAAAATGCATAATACATAACCTCCTCTACGTTGATCATCAATTTACAGAAGAAGAAACATTCACAGGTGCACATAGAAGCATCAATCAAACTCATTAACACAGTATGTATCCCGGGGAAAGCATCTCGCTAAAAACCCCAACTATCTATATATTATATTGATTGAATCATGTAACATTACAAAGTACAATGCTTATCACAAGCAATCCAGTACCAACTCCACCTGTTACACACAATAAAGCTAAGATCTGATCTCGAAATCTATTCCACTGCTTGCCTGCCTCTCCAGCTCAATACCTGCTCAAGAACTGATGAGAATGGCTTACGAAACTCGTATTTGACCTGCAAATAATCACTCACACTCTTTTGGACGTGAGCACAGGCTACAATTCTTGATATTGGCCAATTCATTGGCATACTAAATCCCTCTGATTGTGCAAATCATCATGCACAGCTATAATCACAACTGATAGCAATCTGATCCTCTAACACCTGTCCCTGCTGAACTGAACATGCACTGACATGCAACTAAGTTAACTGATGTATTCTATAGTTTCATTATGAGTTAATAACTTTTGAATTAATTAATAACTAATTCACCCAACTCATCTCTAGTCTATTGATCAGTTAGACTAAATACAACTAGTTTAACAAAGCTAAACTGAACACAACTCCATCAATTGCACCTCCAGTCCACTAAACTCAACTCACTTGAGTTCTAACTAAAGTCATGCATGCAAATATTAGTCATCCCATAAGCAACCACGTATTTCCCTCCGGGATATGCATGTACCACATCCGTAGCTCATCCTGAAGTGCTCCAAGAGAATAAGATCAAGTTTATAGTCCAAATATTATTATGAGACAATAATAGTTGACTTTTCTACTTTTGATAGCTAGTCTAAAAATAGACTTTGATCACTCACACTGTGGTCACCCACACTGTGATCACTCATACTGTGATCACCCACACTATGATCATCCACACTGTGATCAAAAATAGAACTTGTGCCATAATTTGCCCGCAGGCACACTTAGTGAAGGCGACTCTTTTCACTAAGCTCCATCATCTTGTTGCATTCTCAACAACCATTTCTTGTTGCACACTTTTCAACACTCCCTCTCAACAAGAAAGGCTTCCTCTCAAACCCAATCCTGTAACTCTGGAATGTTCTCCATGCAACACATCTGGCCGGTCCACTTGGTCTGTCATCAAAGTCTCTGACTGCTATTGCCTCTGTCGACTGAAAACTCTGCATCTCTGTGCTCTTCAGTATCTGACTGCTCTAGCCTCTGTCACTTTGATCTCTGACTGCATCCATGCTGTTGTTAGTTCTGTCTCCTAGCATTGCATTTGCACTGCACCTCCCAACTGACCTCCATGTTGGGCTAGAAACCCCCTCTGATGCTGAAGCTCTACCTGTTTCTAACAAGTGCTCCCTCTCTGACATCTGCGCTACTGCAACATCTCCATGCATCTCACACCATTGCACACCTCTCTGTGCCACCTATCATTGTGCAAAACACTTGTGCCTCTCGCATTGCTGCAGCCTGCTAGCTATTCGTTGTCCTAGGATTCCCTGCACTATCGCTCTCTCTGTCGCTCCATCCGCATCTGTCTCTACCCAATCAATCAGTTCCTGCTACTACACATCTGGGGCTCCCGTAGCAAGGTCTCATCCAAGAGGTTGGGTACCTCAAGGATCCTGCCCCTCCTCCTTAGGACAATCAATCCACATCACCCCACCTCCTACCTGGAGGTATGGCTGCATGCGATCCCTCAACCCACCTGGCTCGAAGTTTCCCCCTACTGGAGGTCTCTGGATGAGTATATGTCTCTACTCGATCTCCTCTCAGCTTCCCCTATTGTGGCTCCTCCACAACCTCCTGAAGTTGCTGCACCAATCGTGGCTCCTCCACAATCATCTGAGACTTCTTCTGACTCTGCATGTTGAAAGGTAACATACCTTCACTCTCAACCACCAAGTCTCCATCAATTGCCTTGCTGCTCAAGGCTTTGCATGCATCTTGAACCTCAAGAGCATACAGGTTCCTAACCCGTAAACCAACCTCATGACAACAAAAGCATTGCACTTTCGATTTGTCAACCTTCTTCCCATCATTGGAAGAACAAGATTCGGAAAGAGAAACCTTCTCCTTCCCCTTCTTCACCTTACTCGCTAAGGCATAGTTCTCCTCATCCTACATGGATGAATAACCGTCTCTGGTGCTCCATCTAATCTTCTCCTGCATCAAATCCGACCATAGTCGTTCCCAATTTGGCAGTTTTTCCCTTCCATTCACCGAGTCCTGGTAGCTATGCCAACTCTTAGGAAGGTCAAGGAGTCCTAGACTCACCATCCCCATCATCTGACAGTCACCCCCACACTTCCCAGCTCATCCCGGCATTGGGTGAACTTCGTGAGATACTGGGACATACTGTCTCCATTCTCACACTTAATGTTTCTGAGTTTTATCTCTTGCTTTGGAATTAAATTCGAATTCTACGAGCTCAAAACTCAACCGCTTCCGATCTAGAATTTGTCAGAACAAAGTATTTCTCGTACAGAGATTGACTGTATGGGATTTTACCGGATATCTCACCTTCCAAAAGAAGGATGAATCCAGAGGCTACCTGGCCCGATTACGGACTCTGCCTGAAGAAATAAAATGTAAACACTTCCTGAATAATAGATCTGATGATCAATACAACACTGATATCATGTAGAACTTCTTCTACAAATCAGCTCGCTTCGATACCATGTAGAAATTTTGAATAATATGACACATATTCACAGAGATTATCCTAATTATACACTTATAAGCGGAACATGCATAATACATAACCTCCTCTACGTTGATCATCAATTTACAGAAGCAGAAACATTCACAGGCGCACATAGAAGCATCAATCAAACTCATTAACACAATATGTATCTCGGGGAAAGCATCTCGCTAAAAACCCCAACAATCTGTATATTATATTGATTGAATCATGTAACATTACAAATTACAATGCTTATCACAAGAAATCCACTACCAGCTCCACCTGTTACACACAATACAGCTAAGAGCTGATCTCCAAATCTATTCCACTACTTGCCTGCCTCTCCAGCTCAATACCTGCTCAAGAACTGATGAGAATGGCTTACCGAACTCGTATTTGACCTGCAAATAATCACTCACACTCTGTTGGACGTGAGCACAGGCTACAATTCTTGATATTGGCCAATTCATTGGCATACTCAATCCCTCTTATTGTGCAAATCATCATGCACAACTATAGTCACAACTGATAGCAATCTGATCCTTTAACACCTGTCCCTGCTGAACTGAACATGCACTGAAATGCAACTAAGTTAATTGATGTATTCTATAGTTTCATTATGAGTTAATAGCTTGTGAATTAATTAATAACTAATTCACCCAACTCATCTCTAGTCTATTGATGAGTTAGACTAAATACAACTAGTTTAACAAAGCTAAACTGAACACAACTCCATCAACTGCACCTCCAGTCCACTAAACTCAACTCACTTGAGTTCTAACTGAAGTCATGCATGCAAATATTAGTCATCCCATAGGTAACCATGTATTTCCCTCTGGGATCTACATGTACCACATCCGTAGCTCATCCTGAAGTGCTCCAAGAGAATAAGATCAAGTTTATAGTCCAAATATTATTATGAGACAATAATATTTGACTTTTCTATTTTTGACAGCTAGTCTAAAAATAGACTTTGATCACTCACACTATGATCACTCACACTATGGTCACCCACACTGTGATCACTCATACTGTGATCACTCATACTGTGATCATCCACACTGTGATCAAAAATAGAACTTGTGCCATAATTTGCCTGCGGGCCCACTTAGTCAAGGCAACTCTTTTCACTAAGCTCCATCATCTTGTTGCATTCTCAACAAGCATTTCTTGTTGCACACTTTTCAACAGTTTTTAAAGCCACATTTCCTTTTGTGAGGGGTCATCCATTCAAAAATTGGTTAGAGCATATATATATATATATATATATATATATATATATATATATATATATATATATATATATATATATATATATATATATATATATGAGAGAGAGAGAGAGAGAGAGAGAGTCAACTACTTTTAGGCCACATTTGTTTTTCGTAAGGGATCATCTATTCCCAAACTCGTTAAGATTTTTTTTTTTGAGAAAAACCAATCGAGCCCCAATGCAAGGAGCTTTTTAGAAATACAGTTTGAAGGATAAATATTGCACTTCCCCTCCATCTTGATTTATAAGCATTTGAAGTCAACCTTGAACTTTGATAGTCTTAGGACATGTACTTTTGATCTCATGTTTCTAGGCACTTTGATTAAGCCATCAACATTGGTAGAGTTAAAGATAATTAGGCCAAGCTTGTGCTTGCTTTTGAAATTGTACCTTTTTAGGTCTTATTTGTTCGAGTGTATCCTTCAAATGGATAGGACATAAGGAGCTACTATGGCACCTTTGTTAATGTGATCTAGGCCACTTAATTCTACCTCTTGTTCAATAGGGTTACACAACTTTGAATTCTATGTCTCACACAATGAATAACAAAAAAAACCACTTAATTATTTCATTGAATAACAATACTAATACATTGTGTTGTTTTGAAATGCATGATTGGTAGGGTAGTCTCAATGATCCCAAATAAGGTGAAAATGAAAGAAACAACTTGAATTACTTAATCCAAAGTAAAGGAAGGCACTGCCTTTATATACTCTAGTACTTCCAACAAGATAACCTTCTCCATTTTTTGGAATATGAGGATCTCTTCAAGATGTACAAAGAAGAGGTTGAGAGACCAACATTTGCCAATCCAAGTGAATAAGGCAATAACCATGCTATTACAAATTACAATGTACGAATATCCCATCTTTATAATGTGGTAATGAGATCAACAATCTTCCATTACTTGGACATGCAGCCCAAGTTCATTAATTGTATAGTTAAGTCTGCCACATCACAATGATTAAATGTGGCCGAAGGATGTGTCACTTGAACATTTTGAACAAACTCTGTAATGGTCTCAGAATTATGATTGAAGAATGAGGTGAACTATATTTTACATTGAAAATTGTAGTTTTGTTCCCACTAATCTGTACCTGAAGTCTTTGCTTTGATACCAACCTCAGTGTCTATTAAATATATGGATGGTGTGAACAATATTTGCACCAAAAATTGTAGTTTATGAGCCAATAATTTATACCCAAAATGTGTCCCAATCTAAAGAATGTAGTCAGTTCTATTTGACATACGAGGGTGGCTTTTAATTCTGACGATAGTATATTATCATTATTCTTATTTAAGATATAGTAGATTTCCCATTTGGATAGTAGGATTATCTTTTAGATAGTATATTTGTCATTCTTCATTGAGGAAGTCATAATAACAAACCTCAAATTTGAGAAGTAAACAACTATGAAGCTTGGGAATTCAAATTAGGATGTGTTGAAATATCCTATATGTCACGTTAATAATTATTCTATGGGTGGTGGAATTTTCTAGAGAAAACATAGATTGAATACCATGGGCTTGTGTAAGGCTCACTGTGATAGTTGTTTTTAATGATCTTAAATTAAATGAGAAGATCAAGTCATAGAGAATATGGGATTTTAAAATGGAAGCTTATTTAGTCAATAAATATGAGAGAAAATATTAGAATACACTCTTACCCTTATTCTAGTGTTGAATAAAAATGCCGTGAAAAATAATATGTCTCTAGTTTTGGATAAAAGGACCCTCAAATTTCTTCGCAACTTTTGCGGTCACTAGCCACTTGTGAAAGGAGTAGGCATCTTTAGAGATGTGGTGCCATTTAGAAGGGAAATACTAATAGCAGCGGGGCAAAGGCAATTATTCCATTCATTTAATTATTTCTCATTTGTCTGGTCATATTGTGAGCTACAATATATATCATGAAAATGGTTTAGTACTAGTAAACAATGATTAAATATATAATAAATTTGAGCCTTTGACATTCAGAGGACATTTCTCTCAATTTACAAAACAAAAGTATGAAAAATATTCTGGAAACAGTTTCTGAAGTTTTGAGTCTTTTATTTTCAAGTTAACTATTTGGTTTGAAAGTTGAAAAACCAATGAATTGGAAGTGTGCGACTTCTATATTCACTAAGCTATTAAAGAAATTATATGCATGAAACTTATTCTAGCACCTTCTAGTGGAATTGATAGTACACTGATCTGTTTCTTACCACCTTATAGCATATCCCAGTTCAAATGCTATTTTCCATGATGGATAGTTGAATCTGTTTCAACTCTAATTGTTATCGAGGGGTTCCATAAGGATGTCACATGAGCATTTATGATACCCATTTTGACTAGAAAAATACCTATGTTAAGGTTCTATTTTGTAGTTCCATGTTCTTTTTTTATGAACATTATGTAATATTGATGCATTTGGTTGAACATGTGAAACTACTTAGGTTTGATTTGGATGATCGAAATGTTTTGATGTATGACCTAATGTATGTCTTACTTGTTGATGATTTATCTAGTTCATGACTTATCAGAGCTATTGTTGTTTCATGTATGGCTTAAGTGGATATGATGTATCTAAATGAATGACTTAGTGAAATTATGATTTGTTTCCAGTATGAACTACAAAATTGACACATGGATACTAGACTTCATAATGTGATGATTATATATATTGTTGTTACTTAAAGGCATGAACGAGAGCTAACCCGCAGGGGGAAAGAACTACATGATAGCATTGAGCTACTCTTATATTGAGGGAAGGTCGAGACATCTCATGGGGAAGGTATAGTGCACATTGTTCTATTACATTTGGTATCTACTTGATATGCACTCTTATGACATGAGTAAAATGCAAATGACAGGTGGCAAGACTACATGACTAGATTATTCAATGAAAAGTCGAACCAGCTCTGTAGTGTGGTCCGTGTTAGGGCATTGACCCTAGTTGTGAAGGAGGGGTGGAGGTATTTCCCACTGTGTATCCTCTGAAACCTAGAATCATGGGAGGGCAGTGGTGGACACTCTCCCCTAGATTTTTTATGACTATTTCTAGTTGCCTGCTAGGGAAGTTAGGTCAGTATAGTCGACACTTCCACCATGTTGGTTTTATCAGTGGTTAGTATGGCCGTTGCCACTGATAAAGTAGTAGAGGACAAATAGGGTGGGAACGAAATTAGGTCAGGATGGATAGGGGGATATAGATCAATTGGAGACTCTTGATTGGAAGTAATGTCATTGTCTAACTTATCAAATTTTACTGCTATAACTCTCTCTGGTTTGCTATGCTTTCGAACTCCTTGTATCTTTTCATTCTAACTTCAAGAAAAAAAAAATTTGAAGGAGGGGTGTGTGTAATGCCCCACTTAAATTTGATCCTACAAAATTTTATAAATGTTTACATTACCTGAAAATATTGAGAAATATTGATGAATATCTTCATTTGCGAAACTATAAATTTATTGTCTAATATAAAATTCATGATTTCTATTATTCAAAATCCCAACTTGCCTTCTCAAATTGAATCTTTGGTAGGATATGGTATCCTTCCATTATTTTAAATAATATATATATATTCATCTCACATTCCCTAACGTACTCTCACATTTACTTGGGAGAATACATGGTCATCTCCAACTATATATATATATATATATATATATATATATATATATATATATATATTCATCTCACATTCCCCAATGTACTCTCACATTTACTTGGGATAAGACATGGTCCTCATCTCACATTCCCAAATGTACTCTCCCATTAATTACCTAATTTTATATTCATGTCACATTTCCAAATGTACTCTCATATTTACTTGGGAGAAGAGAAGTCAGTTGTTAGGATGATGGGGGAATTAATTACATTAATGAGAGGTGGTTGAGGTGGAGAAGAGAGGAAGGGCATAAAAGGGGAAGGAGGAAGGGAGAAAAGAGGGATGTGGGGCCTTTCTTATGATTTTGGTTGGCTGTGATTTTAGGGTTTGTTGTGATTTTTTGAGACCTTAGGAGCCTGTGGAGGTTTATTGGGTTGTTGAGAGGAGGGAAATATTGTTCATCTTGGTCTGAATCATTCATCTTGGACATACACACTACATCTAGTTACACTTGGGCTTGGAGGGCTAGGGAACCTGTGGAGGTTTCCTGGGCTAGGAATTATTTACTAGTTGGCTGGGAGGTAAATCCAGTTGGGTTAGTCAACAGGAGCGTTCAGCAGGAGCAGCAGCTAAAAGACATCTCCACCAGCCACCGGTACAGGTATTCTTTTATAGATTACTCATGTAAATTTATTAAAATTAAATGTTCACTATAAGTTATAAGGATTGGTATGTAAATGGTAAAGTTTTCATTGTTTAAAAGTCTTGTAAGAAAGTAAATTAATGCCTCTTATTGTATTTAAATTCTAGAGAAATATATCTGTTAGAAGACCTTAGGATAGGGCTCTTACACACTTGTTGATTTGGAACACGTCAGCCAAAAAATTCTCTCATGTGATTTCTACCGAAAGACTTTGTTTAATTCATTATGGATCACGGAAGCTTGAATACAGAAATGGTTACTTTTATTACAATAGTTTGATTTAACCATTGTAGATAAGACTAGTAAGGAAAATGTTGTTGCAGACTTGTTTTTTAGATTAAATCGGCCTGCAGGTGAAGAAGGGATGTTGGATGACCAGTTACGAGACGAGCACTTATTTGCTATTTTAGTTCTCTCTTTGTGGTTTGTTGATATGGAAAACTATTTATTATCATCTCACTTCCCACAAAACTTGTCCTCCAAATAAAAGAGCAAGATAGTGAGGAAAAGCACCCCCTTCACTTGGATTGGGGGCAATCTTTTCAAACTTGGCCTAGATCAAATCTTGAGAAGGTGTGTCAGGGAGGAGGAAGTCTTCAACATCCTTCTAACCTATCATGATGGGCCTTGGGGATGTCACTTGGTAGCAAGGAGGAAAACATTCAAAGTGTTACCAGTAGGCTATTATTGGCCCACTCTCCATCAGGATGTGAAAAAATACACTAGTGAGTGTGATCGGTGCCACAGGATGGGAAGGTCTACTCCAAGAGATGAAATGCCTCTACAGCCTCAAGTGAATTTCAAGCCATTTAACAAGTGGGGCATGGACTTCATTGGACCTATTAACCCTTCTTTAAAGCAAAAACAGTACATTATTTTGTGCACTAATTATTTGACTAAGTGGGCTCAAACCAAGGCAATTAAGGCAGCAACAGAAGAGAAGGTGGATGAGTTCCTAAGGGAGAATGTACTCTACAAATTTGGGTACCTAGAGAGCAAGTTAGAGACTAAGGCAACCAGTTTCCCTCCAACATGATTGAAGACTTTCTCAACCATAACAAGATCAAGCATAGGACCTCCACTCCCTATCATCCACAAGCTAATGGGCAAGTGGAGGTGGCCAACAAAGCACTGAAGGGAAACTTGACCAAAGTGGTGAGCAGCAGCAGGAAGGATTGGGCAGAAAGACTAGTTGAGGCCATCTTCGCCTATAATACCACATGGAAGACCACTACTAGATTAACACTCTATGAGCTGGTCTATGGGAAGAGGGCCTCATTGTCCATTGAATTTGAACATAACACATTAAGGATGGAAGCCCAACTAGATATGGATCTCAATAGTGCACAGAAAGAGAGATTGTTCAAATTGAATGGTTTGGATGAATTCAGAATGCATGCCCTCCTACATACAGAGGTAGTTGAACTTCAGAGGAAGATCTGGAATGATAAAAAGATCAAGGAGAAGCAATTTTTGGAAGGCGATTGGGAGTTGTTATATGATTCTAGGTATAAAGACTTCAAGGGAAAGTTAAGGACAAGATGGCTCAGAATTTATGTTGTGGAAAGATCCCATGATAAGGGTTCAGCGAAAATCAGAACCATAGATAAAGAAGTCATTCCATTACCTGTTAATGGACACTGATTGAAAATTTAAAGGAGACCTTTATCAAAATAAGAGTTCATTGAAGATATCAATAAAACGATGATGATAGTGGAGAAAATTCTAGCTCATCCCTCATCAAATCAATGAGAAAAAGAAAAAAGAATAAGGACTCAGGAGAAAACCTCCATGAGGCACCTGAGTCCCATCATTGGGTTGAAAACCTCTTAAGGAAACTCAGTTGTGTCAAAAAAAAAAAGAGAATAAGAAATATCCTTGGGTGAAAACCTTTCTTAAGGTGCCCACGGTAAACATCTAGTGTGAAAACCTCTAAGAGGTAGCCTAGTTGTTTTTCAAAAAATAAAATAAAATATATATATATATATATAATCATGAAATTTCCATTTACAGGTGGTGAAGAAGGGAGGTCAATGAGCAAAAGAGGATCCAAAGGACACCCCTGCCACTCACATATTTATTTTTTCACTAATTTCCATGGATCCCTCCATCATTTATATCGTCTTTTCACTCCATTTCCTTAGTTTATAAAAAGATTGTGTTTTCTACAAGATCCCCTGTATTCCTACAAGATCCCATGAAAACCTACAGGATGATCCTGTAGGAATTACAGTGACCAAAAAATCCTATAGGAAGCAATCCAAAGGTAAATTATGGACTTGTTAGGCCCCTAAAATTCACCTTCTTCATGATCTATCAACAAACCTTGTCTGCCATCATCATCCCTGCACTGACCATTAAAAAAAAATAGTTTCAAGAGTCTTTTTCCAGTCTTCGAAAAAAGGAAACAAAGAGGAATAAAAATCATCACCTGAATATTATTTTCTCTCCACACTCCCACTCCTTTCCATCCATGTCACCATCCTCATATCCCCAGTAAGAAAAATGATTAAAGAGTTATGGGGAGAAGGAGCTATAGGACATTTTGTAGAAAATCTTGTAGTAGCCTATCCCACAGAATACCAATCACACCAGAAACAAGTCTTCACCATGATGATCCAGGAGCTCCAAAGCAGCAACATCATATCTATAACCATAGGTACCTACAAAAACAAAGAATCCATTAGCAGAAAGCTAGAGGAGGAAGAAGAATGGCATGCAACAAATATACACAGCAACACCTTTGGTCTTCAACAACTACAACATAGCATTGGAACCACAAGTAAGTATCCCACACGCTCTCTCATATGCATCATGTAGTCAAAAAAATGTAAGGGTTACGAGATAGTTGGTTTATAAGTGAAAAGGTGGCCAGTTAATTTGGCCACCTTCGTTCAATCACACATGCACAACCAGGTGTCCTCTCACACGTGGTTGCAGTCAACTCAAAGATAGAGAAGGAGTAGGAAAAAAATTGTTTAAACTATGGATCCATAAGGTGGGAGCTGATTATGAGGAGTGGGAAATGATGAGGTGGTAGTGGGGACCAACAATCCAAAAATAGAAATGTACCTTTGTTTCCAGCACACCACCTCACCCTGAATCACCATAAGAGGAAATAAAACATCGTTCCCATGCATTCATGCATTTCACCTCCTTGAAACGCCCTCACTCAATTCTCTCTCATACCCAAGAAACCCACCAGAAGTAATACTACATCATTTCACTACACATGAATTCCTAGAGGACTGCACAGGAATTCCTACAGGAGCATGCACAGAAATTCCTACAGGATACACAAAGACTATCTATAGGATTGGTAGAGAAGAGATCAGATGGGATATCACACGAGATTTGCCACTACAAGCAATCTAAAGAGGTAGGCTCTGTAATTACATCCCTCTTTGCAAGTAAATGAACCAAGAGTCCTCTAAGTTTGAGTGAATTTAGAAACTGTGTGAAGGAAATTACATACACAGTCACCTCTGTTTTGGTTCTGCATTTGAAAAATTGTTTCAACCCTCTCATTTTCTCCTCAAGCTTCACCAGCAAGATGACATGAGGGTTTAATAGGAAAGAGCCTGCCAACACTGTGAGAATCCAACAACACCCCAAAGTGCTTGAAATCTTCACAAGACATAATTGGATGGGGTTTTTTGAAAAATTCAGAGGGTATGATGATGAGGTGGCTCAAGAATTTGCTCTCTCCCTCACTCCACTCACCAGAATCCATGCCACTATTCTGATAAGGGGCCTCACTATATATCTCACCCCTGAGCTCATCCGCAGAGTCACCACGCTCCCCCTATGAATACCATGCAGAAAAGAAGACAAAGGAGATAGCCAGGTTGCCAAAAGTAAATTCTTTTTAGAAGGTGAGGAACCCATTGAGGACAAAAATGGAGTAAGGAGGGAAAGTATGCCATATCCATGGAATGAGGTAGGCTACCAAATAATCAAATACATCTCATATGAGGGTAGGTATAATGTGGTCTCTGTCTATCATTTCATGATCCTTGAAGAATTAAGATTTGGAGTAGAAACACCCCCTCACCAAAGGCTCAACATACCATACTTCTTGCTTCAATCAGTCATAGACGCAAGCATCAAAGTGGAGTGAAATTCCCAATAGTTAGCTCACCATGGGTTTATTAGGATCCTCATACAAGATGCCCTCCAAAACCTTAGAACTCCTATAACATGGTCAGTTTTCAGATACATGCCAGCTGAGGATGACATCAAAGCTCTCACTTATAATGTTAGTCCTACTGTCAGTGAAGAGGAAGTAAAAAAAGAAGAGGAAGATACAAAAGGAGATAAGGATGAGATGGATGAAGAAGGAGATGACACCGAGGAATACTCTGAAGATGAAGAAGAAGAGGTAGAAGAGAAGGAGGATGATGAAGAAACAGAGAAGGAAAATAAGGAGGAGATTGATATAGATGATGAAGATCTACAAGAAGATAAAGACAAGAAGGACATAGAGGAAGAAGGCAATGGAATAGAGGGGACATAAAACAAGGAGGAGTCAAATAGGGTGTTTCCAGAGGCCATTGAGAGACAGACAACAGTTGCCCTCACTTCTATCAACACCCCAATCAAGAAAAAAGTTAAAAGGCAGAGGCAGACTCCATTATATTTCATGACAACAAAGAGCACAAGAATAAGACAATGGAAGCCACAAACATCAACCAAGATTCCTATTGTGATTGAAGACTCCCCTACACAAAAAGACAAATTTCCTTCCCCTAAGTCCCCTATCACCTATGTGAGGAGGCCTACTACTAGACCAACTGCCTCGAAGGGAAAGGCAATCCTATAGGACACACAACAAAATCTACAAAAAGCACAAAAAGTCCTACAGGATGCTCTACTGAATCCATAGGAGGCACAGAAATTAGAAAGGAAGGTAGGGGAGCAGCAAGAAACAAAAGAGGAAGACCCAAAGACAACAGAACCCAGCTCCCAACCTAACCTAGACTCCTATTACCAGTTTATTGAAGGAGGCAGGGTCATACCTCAAAATTTTTCCATCCCACTATTCTTCGAGCTTGAAAAGGAGATGGCCAGAACTCACCGATGGATGTAGATCACAAAATAAAATGGGGTGGAAGACATTGGGTAGATGGAAGAGAAACTCAAGGAGATGGGCAGAGGGCTAAGTGGCTTGAGGGATAGAGAAGCTATAATGAGAAATCAACTAGAGACAGAAAATGCATGGTTGAGGGGACATCTGCAGGAAAGGGAAAATCAATTGGCATGTATGGCCAATCTCTCCTTGGAAGCAATCGAGTGTAGGATGCCAACTAAATCCTATGCTCTCTACCTCAAATAACAATGGTTGCAGTTTCAGATTAAGACCCTAGCACATAAAGGAACCATGCTATTTCAGGACTACAGGTAGTTTATTGATCTTTGTGATCAAAGTACACTAAAGGATAGCGCCAAAATGGTTGAGTTTTATTTGCACAACATGGACCTCATAGACATGAATGTATGGGACCCTAATGCTATGCTAGGAGATCTACAATTAATGGCTTTGGCATCATGGATGAACCATGAGGAGTCAAGAGCTACAGAGATGAAAAGGATATTGGCAAGAGAGAAAATTGAAAATTTTCTAATCAGAGCTGAACAATAGAATCCCATGGCCCTCATCAGTACCCATAATTTGATTGCAAATGATCCTCAGTTGGCACCTAGATATCTTGTTGCACAAGAGCAAGCAATTTCACATTTTGAGGACATGTTGAGGTTGCTAGAAGATGATAGTATACATGCTTTCTTGACGAGATGGAACACCCTGCCATACAACTTAAAGATAAGAGAACATCACTCTCCTCAAAGTTTGATAGAGGCACTCAACATGACACCTATGTATAAGAAATATATGCAAAGGTTGAAGGTCAATTGGATAGGTCTAAGATTCAGTCCACCACTACTCTTAGGGATGCTAGAAGGGAGAAAAGAAGAAGAAGAAAAGAGGCAGTGGGAAGAGGTAGAAAAGAAAGCAGGCTTCTATGAACAAGAAGAGGATACCACAATAGAGGCATGGGATGTCAGAGAGGCCACTAGAGCCATGAAGTATATGGATATTGACTAAGTTGCTCAGAAGATGAGTAACACTTTCAGTACGGGGCTGATGATGAGCCTCATGATTAGGTAATTATATGGGCCTTAATTCACCTCCTAGATTAGTCAAATGAGCTATTCTCATAACTTATTTCATGCTTTTGATTATATTTTGTTTATGAGGTTAGTTAGCGTTGGATACTATGCATTGAATGCAGGATTAAAGGAAAAAATCAAGGAATTTTGGCATATACCTAGGTCTAAACTCGAATGGGATAATGGAGAGGGATTATAGGAGGTAAATCCTCCTCATTTATTACCCCTCCATTTGAATATTCCTCCATCATCTCGGAGTGCAAACAGCCAAATCATGAGGACTAGAAGGCAACCAAGAAAGTGAGAAACAGAGCACCAATTTATCTCGCGTTTGGGAGCCAAACCTCCTTAACTTTAAGGAAGTCATTGGGGACTTCAGATGTATAAGTAGAGAGGCCTAGGACCTCATTAGGGTTCGTATTTTTTATTGTGAAACTCTACTCTATTTTTGAGCTACAAGACTTGTGACAGTTCTTTTGATGTAATTTGTTGTTTTGGTAATAGGAATGAGTTTTGTTTTGAGCTAGCACTAAGTTAACTCGGACGGCTGAAGCTCTTGGGTTAGGGTCCAACCCTAGCATCCAAGGCTCCTCTTGATTTTACATGTATGTTTAGTGTATATTCATAGCGTAATTGTTTATTTGCTTATTAGATGCATTTCCATTACAAGTAGTGTAGATTAGATTGGTTCTGTGATAGTTTGCTTCCATTTGTGCCTTATTTCAAGTATTAGGTTTCAAGGAGAAAAAGGATCACCACAGGGTTGTTAGTAGGTGTCTCGTCCTCACTTCCTCTGTTATGAAACCAGCTCAAGAAAAGATAGAAAAGATAGATCAACGCCTTAGAATTCAGCCTCTTCGAGGGGGCAACCTCCTTTACATTACATAAATGAACAATTCTTGGATGATACAAATGACAAAACCTCCTTTCTATATATAGGAGTCTAAGGAGTCACAATATAATCCAGCCGACCTAACAATAATAATATAAAGCCACAAAAATAACAATAGAGGGATTCTATGGGGCACAGAAATAACAATATGGGGGTAATAGGGGCACAACAATATAAATAAGGGGTATAACTACAATAGTAATGGAGTAATCACTAGTATTATAGGGACCCAACATGCCCCTCTCCTTCAAAAAAGTGTTGTCCTAAATGCTTGAGTAGTTATGGATACTTCTGCATAAAATTCTCATCCTCCCATGTGGAATCTTCAGCGGATAAGTTCTTCCACTTGATAAGATACTCTGAAATTGATCGATTTCGTAGCTGTCGAGTTCTTGTTTCTGTGACTGCTTCCGGTTTCAATATAATTTTTCCTTCCTCGTCATGTTCTGGCAGTATTGTTTGAATTGGGAGCTTGTCACCTATAACCTTCTTTAAACATGAAACATGGAAAACTGGGTGCAATCGAGAAGCTGCAGGAAGCTCCAATTTGTATGCCATAGTACCAATCTTTTGCAACACCTTGTACGGACCATAATACTTTGGTGATAATTTATTATCCTTCTTAGCTTGCTTTAGGGACATTTGCTTATATGGTTGTAGTCGTAGGAATACCCAATCACCTACATCAAAACTTCTTTCACTGCGATGTTGATCTGCCTGTTGTTTCATTCTATTTTGTGCCAACACGAGGTTATCCTTTAAGAGTTGGAGGACTTGTTGTTGATGTTCGATGTAATGTTCCACTGCCTGAACCTTAGAATTTTCTCTTAAATATGATGTGATGGATAGTGGTTGATACCCATAAAGTGCCATAAATGGGGTCATTTTTGTTGTTGTATGGAAGGAAGTGTTATACCACCATTCAGCCAGAGGCAACCATTTGACCCATTGTGTATGTTTATCAGATACAAAGCAACGAAGATATCCTTCCAAACATTTGTTTACTATCTCAGTTTGCCCATCAGATTGAGGATGATAAGATGAGCTATGAGCTAACTGAGTACCAAGACAAGAAAATAATTCTGTCCAAAAATTTCCAGTGAAAATGGGATCTCTGTCACTTACAATAATCTTTGGGTTTCCATGTAGCTTTTGAACTGTTCCATAAATGCAGTAGAAAATGTACTGGCTTTACATGGATGTGATAATGCACAAAAGTGTGCATACTTGGTAAGTCTGTCAACTACCACCATGATGACACTCTTTCCCTCAGACTTGGGTAAACCTGTGATAAAATCCATTGAAACCTCCTCCCAACGTTGGCTTGGAATGGATAAAGGTTGTAATAGACCCGATGTCTTAATTGTTTCAACTTTATTTTGCTGGCAAACCAAACATTCCGCCACAAACTTTTGAATATATGATTTAAGGCCATCCCAAAAAAATTCCTTCTTAACCCTGTGGTAAGTTTTTAAAAATCCTGAGTGCCCTCCTAAGGGAGAAGTGTGCAATTCCATAAGAATCTTTTGTTTTAGCTGGGAATTCTTACAGAGGTATAAGCGATCTTTGTACCATAACGAATCATTTTGCCAGCTAAATGTATCAGAAGTACTGGAATCTTGTTGTAGCTTTCGAATAAGTGCGCACACTTCTTCGTCATTCTTCCATTCCTCCCTTGCTTCGTTTATCCAATCTGGTTGGATAATAGAAATGGCACACAACAATGCTTCCACATCCTCATCCTTTCTTGAGAGTGCATCTGCCACCACATTTTGCTTCCCTTTTTGTAGATGATTTCAAAGTCATAACCCAACATCTTTGTGACCCACTTTTGTTGCTCTTCAGAGGATAATCTTTGTTCTAAAAAGTATTTAAGGCTATCATGATCCGTTTTTACCTTGAAGTGTCTTCCCATTAGGTAGGGTCGCCATTTCTTAAGTGCATGGAGTATTGCCAACATTTCCTTCTCATAAATAGCTTTGCTTAAAAAATTTCCCTTGATTGGACGACTTTCAAAAGCAATGGGTCTTTCATCTTGCATTAGAACAACACCAATTCCATTTCCTGAAGCATCACATTCCACAATAAAGGTTTTTGTGAAGTCCGGTGTAGCTAAGACCGGTGCTTGGCACATTGCCTCTTTAAGATGTTCAAAGGCCTTTGTTGCTTCCGGAGTCCATGAAAATGAATCTTTCTTCAATAATGTTGTTAGAGGTGCTGCTATTCTCCCATAATTCTTAACAAACTTGTGATAATACCCTGTCAACCCAAGAAATCCTCGCAGATGCTTTATGGATGTGGGGATTTTCCATTCCTTAATGGCTTTAATTTTGCTAGGGTCTACCTTAACTCCTTCATGAGATACAATATGACCCAAATATTCCACCTCCTGGACTCCAAAGAAACATTTGGATCTTTTTGCATATAATTGTTTCTCCTCCAATAGTTGTAGCACCCTATCAACATGTTCAACATGATCCTTCCAAGACTTGCTGTAGATAAATATATCATCAAAAAATACTAACACAAATTTTCTAAGGAATGGTTTGAAAATTGAATTCATCAAACCTTGAAATGTTGAAGGTGCATTGGTAAGGCCAAAAGGCATGACCAAAAATTCATAATGACCCTCATGAGTTCTAAATGTTGTTTTCGGAATGTCTTCAATCTTCATTCTGATTTGATGATATCCCGAACGAAGATCCAACTTGGTGAAGTAAATTGATCCATGCAATTCATCCAGTAATTCATCAATAATAGGAATGGGGAACTTATCTTTAATAGTGAGCTTGTTGAGCTCCCTATAATCCGGACACATGCGCCATGATCCATCCTTCTTGTGCACCAATACTATTGGAGCTGAGAAAGAACTTTGACTCGGTTGAATTATACCAGCCTCTAGCATTTCTGCAACCATATGTTCAATTTCACTTTTTTGGACATAGGGATATCTGTACGGCCTGATGTTTGGAGGAACACTTCCTGGAATCAGATGAATAGCATGATCATGATCACGCATAGGTGGGAGACCCTTGGGAGTCTCAAATACCTTGGAATGATTGTCTAGGACTTTTTGGAGATCTGGAGAAATAGATGATTCCAATGTGGAAACATCTAGCGAGAATAATTGTGCAATTACACCTCTTTGCTCCTTTTTTAGAAGCTTTGTCATACCATGAGAGCTGATTATCTTTGCTGGTTTCCCTGCAATACCCCTTAATTCAACTTCCTTTCCTTCCGTAGAAAATTTGATGAAAAGTTCTTGAAAATTAAAAGCTATTGTACCCAAGGATTGTAGCCATTGGACTCCTAGTACAACATCAGCACCTCCCATTGGAATGGAAAGCATTGGGCTAGTCAATACATATTCTCCCATGGATAGCTTGATATTATGGCACTTTCCAGAGCAATTTATTGTTCCTCCATTTGCAATCATCACTTGACACTCTGGTGCTGGATATAAGAAGCAATTCAATTCTTTTGCTACCCTACAATGAATAAAATTGTGGGTGCTTCCTGAATCAATCAACACTATTACCTTTTTCTTCTTGATTTGTCCTTCTATCTTGATGGTTTGAGGAGTGGTAATTCCTGCCAATGCATTACAAGATATGGTTGGATTTATTTGTTCTTCATCTAGGCTTTGTTTCTGGAGTATATCTTCTTCTTTTGACCTTTCTTGCTCCTTTTCTTCTTCCTCTTCACAATCTATGTAAAATAATTTCTTCTCAGCACAATTGTGACCTTTAGTGTATTTGCTATCACAACTGTAACAAAGCCCTTTTGCTCTTTTTTCTTCCAATTGTTGTGGTGTCAACCTTATAGGTTGTGGAAGACTACGGGCAGCAACACTTCCGTCTTTATAGTTGTGAGTGGTATGCTTCCTGGTTGCCATAATTTTGCTTTCCATTTTTCTTGCTAACCTGAATGCCTTCTCTAATAATCAGGTTCCCAAAGGCGAACATCATGTTGGATATTATCCTTTAAAGACCCTATGAACACATCAATCCTATGCTCCTCTGGAATATCTTTTACCCTTATGTTCAATTTTTGGAACTCCTCAATGTGCTCCATTACTGAACCCTTTTGTTTGAGACTTATCAATTGGCTAAAAAAAGTGTTGCTTTTTGTATCTTCATAATGTGCTATCAATTCTTCCGTAAAAATTACCCAAGTAATAAATTGTTTACGAGAACAAAGCCATTGATACCATACAAACTGATTTGGTTCCAAATATACAGTTTCCATACGTACCTTTTGTGTGTTTTGCACATTATTGAGATCGAAGAATTGCTCCATTCGTAATATCCATGTGGCGGGATCCTTGCCATCAAACTTCCTCATATCGATTTTTGGAATATGGTGATTCTTCGATCCAACATTCACGTCTATGGAATCATGATTAAAATTTCTTTCGTTCTCATCATGAGTTTCCTTTACTACCTTTTCACCATTAGTGACCCTTTCTTGTAGCAACTTCTTCAATTCTGCCATGTTTGTCTTCAAATCTATCTTCAAATCTGCCAAGTCTCTCTTCAAATCTGTCTTCGACTCATCCATCTTAGCTTCCATGCCCTTTATCTTAGATTCCACGCCATTTACCTTAGATTCCACGCCACTTATCTTAGCTTCCACACCATTTATCTTAGCATTTGTTAACTTTTGTGAGCGTGACATTTGTTGCACTTGTTCTTGTAATTTTGATATATCATGTAGCATTTCTTCCTCTTCTTAGAGTCATGCTAGAGCTTTCAGGTTCCTTACTAGGTGTTTGCATTTTCTTTCCTCGGGGCATCAGTTACCGATAATAATGCTTTACTATGCCCTTTGAATTCCGTTAAACCAAGCTTACACAAAAATTTAAAAAAAAAACTACACACCTTTTTTCACTTTATAGAAGCCTGATATTGAATCTGATGTATCTCTGTAATTTTAGATCATCTAGTTCTGAAAGTGCTACCTATAGTAGCCTTCTGCGTCTTCTTTCCAATTCCACAAGTCTGAGCCAAATTGGATTCTCCAAGGAAGCGTTATGTGAAATCTCCCACAGTGACTTGCTTTTAGACTGGTTCAGTAGAGCAAACATGTACGACGTGCCACGAGTCATTGTTTCAACCTTTGAATCTAAAACACACACACAAGAAACTATAGTCCGTCCTCTTTCTGTACCTTCTTACGAAATTTCAATCCGATCCCCAGAGAGAAAGTTATGACGATTTTCCCCAGGTCACCTGTTTTGAATGTAATTTAGGAGTCTGCAAAAAGACCAACTTCCTCAGATCATATCTCCGCAAATATTGTGCGAAAAGATCTGAAATTCGGACCCAAGGTTCAGCGCGATTTCTTCTCAAGTGGGTTTTTTTTTCGAATTTTGAAACATCACAGAAAAAATTTATATTGAAAATGCCACGATGACCTGTTTGGAGCAGCGAAACCCTAGAATCCAAAGCTCTGATACCAAATGTTATGAAACCAGCTCAAGAAAAGATAGAAAAGATAGATCAATGCCTTAGAATTCAGCCTCTTCAAGGGGACAACCTCCTTTACATTACATAAATGAACAATTCTTGGATGATACAAATGACAAAACCTCCTTTCTATATATAGGAGTCTAAGGAGTCACAATATAATCCAGTCGACCTAACAATAATAATATAAAGCCACAAAAATAACAATAGAGGGATTCTATGGGGCACAGAAATAACAATATGGGGGTAATAGGGGCACAAAAATATAAATAAGGGGTATAACTGCAATAGTAATGGGGTAATCACTAGTATTATAGGGACCCAACATCCTCCCTCTGGGACCATGACTTGACGAATGGACCCTTAACCAGCCCCGAAAACATAGATTTCTAGTTCTCTTATGAGCTTTGGAGTTTGTTGTCATTAATTTAGTATTTGGTTAATGTTGCAAGGTAGATTTCATTGTCACCTTTTCTATATCCATTTCTGTAGTAGATCTCACTCATGCTTTCATTCCCTTCAACAACTTTTTTCATGCATAATATAGGTAGTTGATTTATTAGTTCTGCTTTTCTAGTTTATGAAAATGTATCTTGTTGCATAGCTTTTTGGAAGACACACATGTTTTATGTAGAGCACGTGCCTCAAGAGGAGACTAAGACTTCATAGCCAGCATCCACCCTCCACTTCATCCACCTTAGCCATCCGTTATTTTCACCATCACCCTCACTAGTTTTTCATCAGTTTTCATTGAAATTCTCCCAAAAACATTGAGCGAATCTAGCCATCTATCATCTTGGATATTGACTCCTGAGTGATCCTACACCTTCTAACACTCCATTCCACCCATCATGCACCTTTCCTGTAGGTTTCTAGTACATTGTGTAGGTTTTCCTGAAATGCATTGTTTTGAGGCTGAATTGATGGAAAACCTCTAGGAAGTCACAAAAAGCCTCCTAGGGACCCTCCACACCATCCAACCACTTCATAAACCTTCTAGCCATCCTCAAACACCCTTAATCCACGTGTCACATCCACAAGAACAATTAGTTTGCATACTTGATTTTGCATAAAGATAGCAAAAAAGTGAAAATAGATTTAGTTTAGTTTCTTTACATGCACATTACTATTGTTTGATGCTTTTTACTTTTGAAGTTTAGATAGTAGCATTTGTTTTAGCATTTTTTTTATGTTGATTTAGCATTTCTTCTTAGCATAACTTCTAAAATGCTTAATTAGGGTATGATGTGGTTTAGCATTGCATGTTGACCTTTTTCATTACTGCAGTAGAGTAACTCTCTTAGAGTAGATTTACCTTTCTTCCATCAAAGAATCAAGCTTCTTTTGACTCCATAGAAGTTTGTCTTGGAACCCCAGTGGTCTCTCACCAACGAAACAATGACAACACACAGAACCATCACTTTTACTTCTGCATATAGCACTGTCACCTCCAACTTTATATGAACCCTCGGTTGATGGGTAAAACTGGTAGCCTAGGAGTTGCAGCATCCTTGCAGCAATAGTGGTGCTCATCACAAACCCAAAAACTTTTTCTAGGCTTAAGTCACCTACTCGACTAAAGACGACGAAAATGAGGGATTGTGATAGTTTTGAACATCCACAACCCTCAGTGAAAAACGCCCGAGGCGTAATGATCTAGTTGAGGAAGAAGAAAATGGAGAAGGTGGATTAGTTAGCAATAGTGTTTCTATAACCAACTAACTTCATAGAGAACAGAACATCGAAGTTTTGTGTGACCAGTGTTAAAGGAAGTCCGTATACAAGGGATGAATAGTGTTTGCCTAATAAACTTCATAAAAAAACACCGAAGTTTTCGGAAGTTTTCATAGAGAACACCAAAGTTCGGTGTAACAAGTGTGAACACCAAAGTTCTGTGTAACAAGGGTTAAAGAAAATCTGTACGAGTTAGGGAAGTTTGCAAAACATGTGTTAAAGGAAATATGTATGTGAATTCGGTGAAACCAGTGTTAAAGGAACTCTGTATATCAGTTTGGCAATAAGAGGTGCCATTAATGTTCACAATAGGGCCAACAAATTTTTTTGTTAGAAACTTTAATGAAAAACAGAATATCAAATCCTGTATATACCATATCGGAAGATTAAACAAAGGTAATTAATCTTTTAGTCACACTGCCATAAAAATAAAAATATAATATAATATCAACAACTACTGTCGTACAACCAGAGGGCACTTTGAAGAAGGTCTTCACCAAAGTTTGTAGGAAGAAGGTCGATACACTAAGGGTGGATAAGAGTGTCCTTAATTAACAAATAACCATCTGAATCGATATCATTTCCATGACCTTATTAAGTATGCCTAGCATTATTTAAAGCACAATGAAGCATTTTTTATTGGAGGAGTAACATATATATAATCGAAATATATATATATATATAGTTTTATGAGAAAAAGGCACCTTTGCAAATAACTTGAAAGCAGTATATAAATATTAAAGGTAAATAAATAAAAAAACAAATTATTGACGAGATATGTTACACAATGTCTAAGTAGTACAAATATTTACAGCATCAAATGAACTTTCTTTCGATTCAGATCCCTTCTGTGTTATTTTTGTTAAGGGATATTTCCTTTTCATATGAGAAATTGGCTAGAGTATATATTCCTTAAAAAAAAAAATTGAAATAAAATAGTTAAGGTATCAAATGAACTTATTTTTAGCTTCAGATATCTTCTGGATTATTTTTGTTAAGGGAAAGATCCTTTTCGCACTATGATAATTTGGACAGAGTATATATTCCTTAAAAAAAAATTATAAATTTTAATTTTTACAAATATATTTTAAAACTAAAAATATAATTTTATAATAAAGTTTTATAAATTACCAAAGGGGTGCCTCCTCAAAACCTTGCAAATTCTGATATCATATTTTATTTAAACCATTTGATTATTCAAATACACTAGAAAACTGAAAGTTCTAAATCAATTAGACAATCCAACATCTCAACAAACATTCTTTTGGCTGCTTTCACATGCTATCATAGTAGTATTTAAGGCAGCAAATGAACGCACACCTTTCTACACTATGAGAAATGAATTATCTCTTCTATGTTATTATTATTAAAATAATAAACATGTGCACTTTTCTTCACGTTTATACATTATGAGAAATTGAACGTAGTATATATACCTTAAGAAAAACTTAAATGCAATATCCTTTTACCATATAAGTTATCATTTCAATAATTATAAATATAATTTATAATTTGAAATCTTATGAATAAGATACTCTTCAACCTTTGTCTATTTATAAGGTTTTCAAAGTTCAAAGTTTTTCAAATTAGATTAATTGGGAAGTTATAAACTTGGTCATATATTTAAAAAAAAAAGAAAAAAAAGATAGAGAGGCAAAAAAAAAGTGGTTTTCCCTATCTTTAGTTTAATATTTTGAAAAGGGAATGTAATACATATCTCAATAGAATAAATCTTTATGAAATGATGAGAGTAGGAGTATATCTAGTTGTCAACATTCTACTTTCTTTTCATTCAATGGGGAATTCTATGATTAAACCTATGGTGTCGTCATGGGTTCCCCCCTCTCCCCTGTGATAGCTAATATATTCATGGAGGTTTTTGAATCAAATTACTTAGCCTCTTCTCATATTCTACCTAAGTTGTTGAAGAGGTTTGTGGATGACACTTGTGTCATCTAGTCCCATGCTAAAGAAAAGTTGGAATTGTTTTTCCTCCATCTTAACAATAAATCCAGTTCTATAAAGTTCACCATGGAATTTGAATATAATGGTAGTTTTCCCTTCCTTGACGTCCTCCTCTCAAGGAATGATAATGACTCTTTCTCTCATTAGGTATATCGTAAATCATACGAAACATTATCTTCATGCTAATTCTCATCATTTCCTACCTCAAAAGCTTGGTGTTCTCAACAACTTAGTGACTAGAGCTTTAAGAGTTTCTGATGAAAACCATCTCAAGGAAGAGAAATCACATCTCCTATGTATTTTCTTTAATAATGGGTATAGTAGACACCAATGTACTAAGGCGTTCCTCAGAGCTGCAAAAGGTCCTAGTGTTAAGAAAGATACCAATGATCGATTTTATGGTGTTCATCTTCCTTTTATCCAAGGGACCACTCAAAAGATTGCAAGGATCCTAAGGAAGCATAAGGTGGCTTCAGCCTTTTGGCCTTTAAATATCACCCAGAGCTCCCTTAGATATGTAAAAGACCTAGTGGACCCCAAAAATATGAAGGGTGTTTACATTATCCCATGCTCTTGTGGGACTCCCTACATTGGTGAGATTGCTCTCTCGATTAATCAAAGGATTCGTGAGCATGTTGCTGACATGAAGCATGGCAGGACCCACTCCTCTACTTTGGCGGAGCATAGAGATAAATCTAAGCATCGCATCTACATTGAGGAGGCCCAAGTCGTTGTTAAGGTCAGTAATTTCCATTATCATAAATTGAGGGAGGCCCTAGAAATTGGAAAAAGACCCAATTATTTGAATAGAAATGATGGTTGAATATTAGTAGAAGTTGGGTCCATGTTTTGTCATCCAATTTTTTTATTTTTATTTTTTATTTATCTATGTAGGTATTGGCATCCTTTTTATAGTATTTATTGTTGATTTATTCTTCATTAGAGTTTATTTTCTTGATCTTTCATGTTTTTTATGTATTTTATCATCCTATTCGTTCTTAACTCCTTTTAGTATTTCTGTTGTTCGTTTATTGGGCCTGAGCCCCATATTTTATTGTTGACCTCATTTTATTTATTGATTATTTTTTCCTTGGATATATATATATATATATATATATATATATATATATATATATATATATATATATATATATATTTCTATTTCTATTTCTATTTTTATTTATTTATTTACATATATATATTTATTTGACTTGTGTATATCTTTGTTTTATTTTATTTATTTTTCGATTAATTATTTTTAATTTATTTTATTCTATTTCCATTAGTTATTTTATTGATCAAAGGCTCTATTATGGTGTTCACTCATTTTTATAATTTTTGACTTCCCTCCTTTAAAGTTTGACTTTCATTATTTATTTATTTAATTTAAAAACTAGCAGTTTAATATGGAGTTGTCTTTAAAGAGACTTTTTGGAAGCTTTTCCGGTGGGTTTTTCTGGTCAAAATCTGGCAGCAATTTATTGAAATCGCAAGTTTGATAGCTAATTTCTGCACAATCAAAGCATCCCAGAGGTTTTCGAGGGTGTTGAATCCAAATATGCAGTTAAAAAACCATTTTAAATAATACAAATCAAGATTTAACCTCAATCTTTTCCGCCGGATTTGTCATCGGAATCTCAAAAATTCGCACTAAAGAAAACTCCGTTTAATATAGCGATTACTTATTAATATTTGTTTTTAATAAATTAATAAACTAATATCACAATTTAATATTATTTTTCAAAAACTAGTAATATTTGGTTTTAATAAATTAATATAAATATTATTTTTCAAAAACTGGCCATTTAATATAGTCGTTACATATTAATATTTTAATAAATTAATTGACTAATATCATTATTTAAATATTGTTTTTCAAGAACTAGTAATATTTGGTTTTAATAAATTAATTTAAATATTATTTTTCAAAAATTAACTGTTTAATATAGTCATTAATTAATAATATTTGTTTTTAATATATTAATAAATTAATATTATAACTTAAACATTATTGTTCAAATATAGCCGGTACTTGAAATTATGTCTCTACATTGCTCTACATTTAAGCCTTTGCTATGGTCTTCGTCTTCATCTGGTCCTGATGATGAACTACACTTGTTGGTTCGAAACGCGTCGGCCAAAAAGTTCTCTCATGTGATTCCTACCGAAAGACTTTGTTTAATTCATTATGGATCACAGAAGCTTCAATACAGAAATGGTTACTTTTATTACAACAGTTTGATCTAACCATTGTTGATAAGCCTAGTAAGGAAAATGTTGTTGCAGACTTTTTTTCTAGAGTAAATCGGCCTACAGAGAAGGAATGATGGATGACCAGTTATGAGACGAGCACTTATTTTCTATTTCAGTTCTCTCTTCATGGTTTGTTGATATGAAAAACTATTTAGTATCATCTCAGTCCCCACCAAACTTGTCCTCCAAAGGAAAGAGCAAGATAGTGAGGAAAAGCATCCCCTTCACCTGGATTGGGGGCAATCTTTTCAAACTTGGCCCAAATCAAATCTTGAGAAGGTGTGTCAGGGAGGAGGAAGTCTTTGACATCGTTCTAACCTGTCATGATGGGCCTTATGGAGGTCACTTCGCAGCAAAGAGGACAACATTCAAAGTGTTACAAGTAGGCTATTATTGGCCCACTCTCCATCAGGATGTGAAAAAATACACTAGTGAGTGTGATCGGTGCTAGAGGATGGAAAGGCCTACTCCAAGAGATGAAATGTCTCTGCAACCTCAAGTGACTTTCAAGCCATTTGACAAGTGGGGAATGGACTTCATTGGACCTATTAACCCTCCTTTAAAGCAAAAATAGTACATTATTGTGTGCACTAATTATTTGACTAAATGGGCTCAAACAAAGGCAATTAAGGCAACAACAAAAGAGAAGGTGGTTGAGTTCCTAAAGGAGAATGTATTATACAAATTTGGGTACCTAGAGAGCTGGTCAGAGACCAAGGTAGCTAGTTTACCTCCAACATGATTGAAGACTTGCTTAGCCATCACAAGATCAAGCACAGGACCTCCTCTCCCTATCATCCACACGCTAATGGGCAAGTGGGGGTGACCAACAAAGCACTGGAGGGCAACTTGACCAAAGTGGTAAGCAGCAGTAGGAAGGATTATGCAGAAAGACTGGTTGAGGCCACCTGGGCCTATAATACCACATGGAAAACCACCACTAGATTCACACCCTTTGAGTTGGTCTATGGGAAAAGGGCCCCATTGTCCATTGAATTTGAATATAACACATTAAGGATGGCAGCCCAACTAGATATGGATCTTAGCAGTGCACAGAAAGAGAGATTGTTCCAGTTGAATGGTTTGGATGAATTCAAAATGCATGCCCTCCTACATACAGAGGTAGTTGAACTTCAAAGGAAGATTTGGCATGATAAAAATATCAAGGAGAAGCAATTTTTGGAAGGCGATTGGGAGTTGTTATATGATTCTAGGCATAAATACTTCAAGGGAAAGTTAAGGACAATATGTTTCAGATGTTATGTTGTGGAAAGATCCCATGATAATGGTTCAGTGCAAATTAGAACCATAGATAAAGAAGCCATTCCTTTACTTGTTAATGGACACCGATTGAAAATTTATAGGAGACCTTTATCAAAACAAGATTTCATTGAATATATCAATAAAACAGTGATGATAGTGGAGAAAGTTCCAGCTCCTCCCTCATTAAATAACTGAGAAAAAGAAAAAAGAATAAGGACTCAGGAGAAAACCTCCATGAGGCGCCCGAGTCCCATCATTGGGTTCAAAAACTCTTAAGCCAGCTCAGTGGTGTCAAAACAAAAAAGAAAAAAAAAAAAAAAAGAAAAAGAGAATAAGAAATATCCTTTGGTGAAAAGCTTTCTTGAGGCGCCCACGGCAAACATCTAGTGTGAAAACCTCTCAAAGGAAACCTAGTTGTTTTTCAAAAAAAAAAAATGTATATATATATATAATCATGAAATTTCCATTTACAGGTGGGCAAAGAAGGGAGGTCAATGAGCAAAAGAGAATCCCAACGACACCCTTACCACTCACATATTTACTTTTTCACTCATTTCGATGCATCCCTCCATCATTTCTGTCGTTTTTTCACTCCATTGCTTTAGTTTATAAAAAGATTGTGTTTTCTACAGGATCCCCTGTATTCCTACAAGATCATGTGAAAACCCACACGATGATCCTCTAGGAATTACAGTGACCAAGAAATCCTATAGGAAGCAATCCGAAGGTAAATTATGGACTCGTTAGGCCCCTAGAATTCACCATCTTCATGATATATCAACACACCTTGTCCAACATCATCATCCCTACACTGACCATTAAAAATAAATCAGTTTCAAGAGTCTTTTTCCAGTCTTCGAAAAAAGGAAACAAAGAGGAATAAAAGGCATCACCTGAATATTCTTTTCTCCCCACACTCCCACTGCTTTCCATCCATGTCACCATCCTCACAGCCCCAGTAAGAAAAATTATCAAAGAGCTATGGGGAGAAGGAGCTATAAGACATTTTGTAGAAAATATTGTAGCAGCCTATCCCACAGAACACCAATCACACGAGAAACAAGTCTTTACCATGACGATCCAGGAGCTCCAAAGCAGCAACATCATATCTTCAACCACAGGTACCTGCAAAAAAAAAGAATCCACTAGCAGAAAGCAAGAGGATGAAGAAGAATGACATGCAACAAATATACACAGCAACACCTTTGGTCTTCAACAACTGCAGCATAGCATTAGAACCATAGGTAAGTATCCCACCCACTCTCTCATATGCATCATGTAGTCAAAAAAAGGTAAGGGTTACAAGATAGTTGGTTTATAAGTGAAAAGGTGGCCAATTAACTTCGCCACCCTCGTTCAGTCACACATGCACAACCAGGTGTCCTCTCACACATGGTTGCAGTCAACTCAAAAAAAGAGAAGGAGTAGGAAAAAAAGTGTTAAACTATGGATCCATAAGGTGGGAGCTGATTACGAGGAGTGGGAAATGACGAGGTGGCAGTGGGGACCAACAGTCCAAAAATAGAAACGTACCTTTGCTGCCAGCACACCACCTCACCCTGAATCACCATAAGAGGAAATAAAACATTGTTCCCATGCATTCATGCATTTCACCTCCTTGAAACTCCCTCACTCAATTCGCTATCATACCCAGGCAACCCACCGGAATCAATACTCCATTGTTTCACTACATAGGAATTCCTACAAGACTGCACAGGAATTCCTACAAAGCATGCACAGGAATTGCTACAGGATACACAGAGACTGTCTAATAGGATTGGTACATAAGAGATCAGATCGGTTATCACAGGATATTGGCCACTGCAAGCAATCTAAAGAGGTAGGCTCTGTAATTACATCCCTCTTTACAAGTAAATGAACCAAGAGTCCTCTAAGTTTGAGTGAATTTAAAACTATGCCGAGCATGATTTAAAGCACAATGAAGCATTTTGTATTGGAGGAGTAACATATATATAATCGAACTATATATATATATATCTAGTTTTGTGAGAAAATATATATATAGTTTTGTGAGAAAAAGGCACCTTCGAAAATAACTTGAAAGCACTATATAAATATTAAAGGTAAATAAATAAAAAAACAAATTATTGACAAGATATATTACATAATGTCTAAGTAGTACAAATATTTACAGCATCAAATGAACTTTTTTTCGATTTAGATCCCTTCTGTGTTATTTTTGTTAAGGGATATTTCCTTTTCATATGAGAAATTGGCCAGAGTATATATTCCTTAAAAAAAAATATTTTCAAATAAAATAGTTAAGATTTAACTAGTACAAATATTTAAGGCATCAAATGAATTTATTTTTAGCTTCAGATATCTTCTGGATTATTTTTATTAAGTGAAACATCCTTTTCACACTATGATAATTTGGACAGAATATATATTACTTACAAAAAAATTTATAAATTTTAATTTTTAAAAATATAATTTAAAACTAAAAATATAATTTTATAATAAAGTTTTATAAATTACCAAAGGGGTGCCTCATCAAAGCCTTGCAAATTGTGATATCATATTTTATTTAAACCATCCGATTATTCAAATACACTAGAAAACTAAGAAATGAATTATCTCTTCTATGTTATTTTTATTAAAATAATAAACATGCACACTTTTCTTCACGTTTATACATTATGAGAAATTGAACATAGTATATATACCTTGAAAAAAACTTAAATGCAATATTTTTTTTACCATATGAGTTATCATTTCAATAATTATAAATATAATTTATAATTTGAAATCTTATGAATAAGATACTCTTCAACCTTTGTCTATTTATAAGGTTGTGAAAGTTCAAAATGTTTCAAATTAGATTAATTGTGAAGTTATAAACCTAGTCATATATTAAAAAAAAAAAGGATAGAAAGGCAAAAAAAAAAGTGGTTTTTCCTATCTTTAGTTTAATATTTTGCAAAGGGAATGCAACACATATCTCAATAGAATAAATCTTTATGGAATGATGAGAGTAGGAGTAGATCTAGTTGTCGACATTCTACTTTCTTTTCATTCGATGGGGAATTCTATGAGCAAACTTGCGGTGTCGTCATGGGTTCCCCCATCTCCTCTATGGTAGCTAATATATTCATGGAGGATTTTGAATCAAATTCCTTAGCCTCTTCTCGTCCTCTGCCTAAGTTGTTGAAGTGGTTTGTGGATGACACTTGTGTAATCTGGCCCCATGGTAAAGAAAAGTTGGAACTGTTTTTCCTCCATCTTAACAATAAATCTAGTTCTATAAAGTTCACCATGGAATTTCAATATAATGGTATTTTTCCCTTCCTTGACGTCCTCCTCTCAATGAATGATAATGACTCTTTCTCTCATCAGGTATATCATAAGAAAAATCATATGGAACAATATCTTCATGCTAATTCTCATCATTTCCCAGCTCAAAAGCTTGGTGTTCTCAACACCTTAGCGCTTAGAGCTTTAAGAGTTTCTAATGAAAATCATCTCAAGGAAGAGAAAGCACATCTCCTAAGTATTTTCTTTAATAATGGGTATAGTAGACACCAATGTACTAAGGCTTTCCTCAGAGCTGAAAAAGGTCCTAGTGTTAAGAAAGATACCAATGATCAATTTTATGGTGTTCATCTTCCTTTTATCCAAGGGACCACTCACAAGATTGCAAGGATCCTAAGGAAGCATAAGGTGGCTTCAACCTTTCAGCCTTTAAATATCACCCGGAGCTCCCTTAGATATGTAAAAGACCTAGTGGACCCCAAAAATATGAAGGGTGTTTATGTTATCCCATGCTCTTGTGGGACTCCCTACATTGGTGAGACGGGTCTCTCGATTAATCAAAGGATTCGTGAGCATGCTGCTGACATGAAGCATGGCAGGACCCGCTCCTCTACTTTGGCAGAGCATAGAGAAAAATCTAAGCATCACATCTACATTGAGGAGGCCCAAGTCGTTGCTAAGGTTAGTCATTTCCATCATCGTCAATTGAGGGAGGCCCTAGAAATTGAAAAAAGACCCAATTATTTGAATAGAAATGATGATTGGAATATTACTAGAAGTTGGGTCCTTGTTTTGTCCTCCAATTTTTTTATTTTTATTTTTAATTTATCTATGTAGGTATTGGCATCCTTTTTATAGTATTTATTGTTGATTATTCTTCATTAGAGTTTATTTTCTTGATCTTTTGTGTTTTTTATGTATTTTATCATCCTATTCGTTCTTAACTCCTTTTAGTATTTTTGTTGTTTGTTTAATGGGCCGGAGCCCCATATTTTATTGTTGACCCCATTTTATTTATTGATTATTTTTTTTTTGTATATTTATTTACATATATATATATATATATATATATATACTTGTGTATATCTTTGTTTTATTTTATTTATTTTTCCATTAATTATTTTTAATTTATTTTATTTTATTTCCATTAGTTATTTTATTGATGAAAGGATCTATTAGGGTCTTCACTCATTTTTATAATTTTTTACTCCCCTCCTTTAAAGTTTGACTTTCATTATTTATTTATTTAATTTAAAAACTAGCAATTTAATATAGCGATTACTTATTAATATTTGTTTTTAATAAATTAATAAACTAATATCACAGTTTAATATTATTTTTCAAAAACTAGCCGTTTAATATAGTCGTTACATATTAATATTTTAATAAATCAATAAACTAATATCATTATTTAATATTATTTTTCAAGAACTAGTAATATTTGGTTTTAATAAATCAATTTAAATATTATTTTTCAAAAACTAGCCGTTTAATATAGTCGTTACCTATTAATATTTTTAATAAATTAATGAAATGATTTTATTTTTTTTCAGAAACTAGCTGTTACATATTAATATTTTAATAAATTAATAAACTAATATCATTATTTAAATATTATTTTTCAAGAACTAGTAATATTTGGTTTTAATAAATTAATTTAAATATTATTTTTCAAAAACTAGCCGTTTAATACAGTCATTACTTAATAATATTTGTTTTTATTATATTAATAAATTAAGATTATAACTTAAACATTATTGTTCAAATATAGCTGTTACATGAAATTATGTCTCTACATTGCTCTATATTTAAGCCTTTGCCATGGTTTGCCTCTTCATCTGGTCCTGATGATGAACCACACTTGTTGGTTCAAAACGCGTCGGCCAAAAAGTTCTCTCATGTGATTTCTACTGAAAGACTTTGTTTAATTCATTATGGATCACAGAAGCTTCAATACAGAAATGGTTACTTTTATTACAACAGTTTGATCTAACCATTGTTGATAAGCCTAGTAAGGAAAATGTTGTTGCAGAATTTTTTTCCAGAGTAAATCGGCCTACAGGTGAAGAAGGGATGATGGATGACCAGTTACGAGACGAGAAATTATTTGCTATTTCAGTTCTCTCTTCGTGGTTTGTTGATATGGCAAACTATTTAGTATCATCTCCATTCCCACCAAACTTGTCCTCCAAAGAAAAGAGCAATATAGTGAGGAAAAGCATCCCCTTTACCTGGATTGGGGGCGATCTTTTCAAACATGGGCCAGATCAAATCTTGAGAAGGTGTGTCAGGGAGGAGGAAGTCTTTAACATCCTTCTAACCTGTCATGATGGGCTTATGGAGGTCACTTTGCAACAAAGAGGACAACATTCAAAGTGTTACAAGTAGGCTATTATTGGCCCACTCTCCATCAGGATGTGAAAAAATACACTAGTGAGTGTGATCTGTGCTAGAGGATGGGAAGGACTACTCCAAGAGATGAAATGCCTCTATAGCCTCAAGTGACTTTCGAGCCATTTGACAAGTGGGGCATGGACTTCATTGGACCTATTAACCCTCCTTTAAAGCAAAAACAATACATTATTGTGTGCACTAATTATTTGACTAAGTGGGCTCAAACAAAGGCAATTAAGGCAACAACAGAAGAGAAGGTGGTTGAGTTCCTAAGGGAGAATGTATTCTACAAATTTGGGTACTTAGAGCGCTGGTCAGAGACCAAGGCAACAAGTTTACCTCCAACATGATTGAAGACTTGCTTAGCCATCACAAGATCAAGCATAGGACCTCCTCTCCCTGTCATCCACAAGCTAATGGGCAAGTGGAGGTGACCAACAAAGCACTGGAGGGAAACTTGACCAAAGTGGTAAGCAGCAATAGGAAGGATTGTGTAGAAAGACTAGTTGAGGCCACCTGGGCCTATAATACCACATGGAAGACCACCACTAGATTCACACCCTTTGAGTTGGTCTATGGGAAAAGGGCCCCATTGTTCATTGAATTTGAATATAACACATTAAGGATGGCAGCCCAACTAGATATGGATCTTAGCATTTCACAGAAAGAGAGATTGTTCATGTTGAATTGTTTGGATGAATTCAAAATGCATGCCCTCCTACATGCAGAGGTAGTTGAACTTCAGAGGAAGATCTGGCATGATAAAAATATCAAGGAGAAGCAATTTTTGGAAGGCGATTGGGAGTTGTTATATGATTCTAGGTATAAATACTTCAAGGGAAAGTTAAGGACAAGATGGTTTAGACGTTATGTTGTGGAAAGATCCCATGATAATGGTTCAGTGAAAATCAAAACCATAGATAAAAAAGCCATTCCTTTACTTGTTAATGGACATCGATTGAAAATTTATAAGAGACCTTTATCAAAACAAGATTTAATTGAAGATATCAATAAAACAATGATGATAGCAGAGAAAGTTCCAGCTCCTCCCTCATCAAATAACTGAGAAAAAGAAAAAAGAATAAGGACTCAGGAGAAAACCTCCATGAGGTGCCTGAGTGCCATCATTGGGTTGAAAAGCTCTTGAGGAAACTCAGTGGTGTCAAAACAAAAAAGAAAAAAAAAAGAAAAAGAAGAAAAAAAGGATAAGAAATATCCTTTGGTGAAAACCTTTCTTGAGGCGCCCACAACAAACATCTAGTGTGAGAACCTCTTAGAGGCAGCCTAGTTGTTTTTCAAAAAAAAAAAATGTATATATATAATCATGAAATTTCCATTTACAGGTGGGCAAGAAGGGAGGTCAATGAGTAAAAGAGAATCCCAAGGACACCCTTGCCACTCACATATTTATTTTTTCACTCATTTCCATGCATCCCTCCATCATTTCTATTGTTTTTTCACTCCATTGCTTTAGTTTATAAAAAAATTGTGTTTTCTACAAGATCCCCTGTATTCGTACAAGATCCCGTGAAAACCTACAGGATGATCTTGTAGGAATTACAGTGACCCAGAAATCCTACAAGAAGCAATCCGAAGGTAAATTATGGACTTGTTAGGCCCCTAGAATTCACCATCTTCATGATCTATCAACACACCTTGTCCACCATCATCATCCCTGCACTGACCATTAAAAAAAGTCAGTTTCAAGAGTCTTTTTCCAGTCTTCGAAAAAAGGAAACAGAGAGGAATAAAAAGCATCACTTGAATATTCTTTTCTCCCCACACTACCACTCCTTTCCATCCATGTCACCATCCTCACAGCCCCAGTAAGAAAAATGATTAAAGAGGTATGAGGAGAAGGAGCTATAGGACATTTTGTAGAAAATCCTGTAGTAGCCTATCCCACAAAATACCAATCACACTAGAAACAAGTCTTCACCATGATGATCTAGGAACTCCAAAGTAGCAACATCATATCTTCAACCACAGGTGCCTGCAAAAAAAAAAAATCCATTAGCAGAAAGCAAGAGGAGGAAGAAGAATTACATGCAACAAATATACACAACAACACCTTTGGTCTTCAACAACTGCAGCATAGCATTAGAACCATAGGTAAGTATCCCACCCACTCTCTCATATGCATCATGTAGTCAAAAAAAGGTAAGGGTTACGAGATAGTTGGTTTATAAGTGAAAAGGTGGCCAGTTAACTTGGCCACCTTCGTTCAGTCACACATGCACAACCAGGTGTCCTCTCACACGTGATTGTAGTCAACTCAAAAAAGGAAGAGTAGGAAAAAAAGTGTTAAACTATGGATCCATAAGGTGGGAGCTGATTACGAGGAGTGGGAAATGATGAGGTGTTAGTGGGGACCAATAGTCCAAAAATAGAAACGTACCTTTGCTGCCAGCACACCACCTCACCTCGAATCACCATAAGAGGAAATAAAACATTGTTCCCGTGTGTTCATGCATTTCACCTCCTCGAAACTCCCTCACTCAGTTCACTCTCATACCCAGGAAACCCACCAGAAGCAATACTCCATCATTTCACTACAGAGGAATTCCTGCAGGACTACACAAGGATTCCTACAGGAGCATGCATAGGAATTGCTACAGGATACACAGGGACTGTCTACATGATTGGTACAGAAAAGATCAGATGGGATATCATAGGATATTGGCCACTGCAAGCAATCTAAAGAGGTAGGCTCTATAATTACATCCCTCTTTAGAAGTAAATGAACCAAGAGTCCTTTAAGTTTGAGTGAATTTAGCAACTGTGTGAAGGAAATTACATACACAGTCACCTCTGTTTTGGTTCTACATTTGAAAAATTGTTTCAACCCTCTCATTTTCTCCTCAAGCTTCACCAGCAAGATGACATGAGGGTTTAATAGGAGAGAGCCCACCAACACTGTGAGAATCCAACAACACCCCAAGTGCATGAAATCTTCACAAGACATAATTGGATGGGGTTTTTCGAAAAATTCAGAGGGTATGATGATGAGGTGGCTCAAGAATTTTCTCTCTCCCTCACTCCACTCGCCAGAATCCATGCCACTATTGTGATAATGGGCCTCAATATAGATCTCACCCCTGAGCTCATCCGCTGAGTCACCACACTCCCCCTATGAATACCATGGAGAAAAGAAGACAAAGGAGATAGCGAGGTTGCCAAAAGAAAATTCTTTTTATAAGGTGAGGAACCCATTGAGGACAAAAATGGAGTAAGGAGGGAAAGTATGCTATATCCATGGAATGAGGTAGGCTACCAAGTGATCAAATACATCTCATATGACGGTAGGTATAATTTGGTCTCTGTCTATCATTTCATGATTGTTGAAGAATTGAGATTTTGAGAAGAAACACCCCCTCACTTAAGGCTCAACATACCATACTTCCTGCTTCAATCACTCATAGACTCAAGCATCAAAGTGAAGGAGGGAAATTCCAATAGTTAACTCACCATGGGTTGATTAGGATCCTCATACAAGATGCCCTCCAAAACCTCAGAACTCCTATAACATGGTCAGTTTTCAGAGACACGCTATCAGAGGATGACATCAAAGCTCTCACTTATGATGTTAGTCCTACTATCAGTGAAGAGGAAGTAAAACAACAAGAGGAAGATACAAAAGGAGATAAGGATGAGACGAATGAAGAAGGAGATGATACAGAGGAATACTATGAATATGAAGAAGAAGAGGTAGAAGAGAAGGAGGATGATGAAGAAACAGAGGGGAAAATTAAGGAGGAGACTGATAGAGATGATGAAGATCTAAAAGAAGATGAAGACATGAAGGACATAGAGGAAGAAGGAAATGGAACAGAGCGGACATAAAACAAGGAGGAATCACCTAGAGTGTCTCCAGAAGCAATTCAGAGATAGATAACAGTTGCCCTCACTTCTCTCAGCACCCCAATCAAGCAAAAAGGGAAAGGTAGAGGCAGACTCCATTATATTTCATGACAAAAAAGAGCACAAGAATAAGATAGGGGAAGCCACAAACATCAACCAAGATTCTTATTGTGATTGAAGAGTCCCCTACACAAAAAGACAGTTTTCCTTCCCCTAATCCCCCTATCACCTATGTGAGGAGGCCTACTACTAGATCAACTGCCTCCAAGTGAAAGGCAATCCTATAGGACACACAACAAAATCTACAGAAAGCACAAACAGTCCTACAGGATACTCTACTGAATCTACAGGAGGCACATAAATTGGAAAGGAAGATAGGGGAGCAGCAAGAAACTAAAGAGGAGGACCCAGAGACAAAAGAACCCAGCTCACAGCCTAACCTAGACTCCTATTACTGGTTTATTGAAGGAGGCAGGGTCATACCTAAAAATTTTTCCATCCCACTATTTTTCGAGCTTGAAAAGTAGAGGGCGGAACTCACCAATGGATGCAGATCACCAAGTCAAAGGGGGTGGAAGAAATTGCGCATATGGAAGAGAAACTCAAGGAGATGAGCCGAGAGCTAAGTGGCTTGAGGGACAGAGAAGCTATAATGAGAAATCAACTAGAGACAAAAAATGCATGGCTGAGGGGACATCTGTAGGAACAGGAGAATCAATTAGCATGTATGGCAAAACTCTCTTTAGAAGAAATTGAGTGTAGGATGCCAACTAAATCCTATGCTCTCTACCTCAAAGAACAATGGCTACAGTTTCATATTAAGACCCTAGCACAGAGAGGAACCATGCTATTTCAGGACTACAGGTAGTATATTGATCTTTGTGATCAAAGTACACTAAATGATTGGGCCAAAATGGTTGAATTTTATTTGGACAACATGGACCTCATAGACATGAATGTATGGGACTCTAATTTCAAGCTACGAGATATACAATTAATGGCTTTGGCATCATGGATGAACCATGAGGCGTCAAGAGCTACAGAGATGAAAAGGATATTGCCAAGAGAGAAAATTGAACTTCTTCTAATCAGAGCTGAACAATAGAATCCCATGGCCCTCATTAGTACCAATAATTTGATTGCAAATGATCCTCAGTTGGCACCTAGATATCTTGTTGCACAAGAGCAAGCAATTTCACATTTTGAGGACATGTTCAAGTTGCTAGAAGATGATAGTATACATGCTTGCTTGAGGAGATGGAACACCCTACCATACAGCTTAAAGATAAGAGAACATCATTCTCCTCAAAGGTTGAGAGAGGCACTCAACACGACACCTATGTATAAGAAATCTATGCAAAGGTTGAAGGTCAATTGGATAGTTCTAAGATTCAGTCCACCAATACTCTTAGGGATGCTAGAAGGGAGAAAAGAAGAAGAAGAAAAGAGGCAGTGGGAAGAGGTAGAAAATAAAGCAGGCTTCTATGAACAAGAAGAGGATACCACAATAGAGGCATGGGATGTCCGAGAGGCCACCAGAGCCATGAAGGATATGGATATTGACTAAGTTGCTCAAAAGATGAGTAACACTTTCAATAGGGGGGTGATGATGAGCCTCATCATTAGGTAATTATAAGGTTCTTAATTGACCTCCTATCTTAGTCAAACGAGCTATTCTCATAACTTATTGCATTCTTTTGATTATATTTTGTTTATGAGATGAGTTAGAGTTGGATACTATTCATTGAATGCACGATTAAAGGAAAAAATCAAGGAATTTTGGCAAATACTGAGGTTAAAACTCGAATAGGAAAAGGGAGAGGGATTATAGGAGGTAAATCCTCCTCATTTATTACCCCTCCATTCAAGTATTCCTCCATCAGCTCGGAATGCAAACATCCAAATCATAAGGACTAGAAGGCAGCCAAGCAAGTGAGCAAGGATAGTTTTAGGGGCGAATGTTCGCCCTTTGGCGAAATTAAGGGGTTTTAAATTTTTAGTGGCCGAATATTTTGTATCATAGTACATTTTTACAAATCACCTCAAATAGCCCACCTTATTTTAAGGGAGAGGGTAAAAAAGGTAAATTTAGCCCTTGAAATTAGGACTTACAACCTTCCATTCGCCCATTTTCAAGAATAGGTTTTATTTAAGTGAATCCATTCGCCCATTTTCAAGAATAGGTTTTATTTAAGTGAATCCTATGGGCCAAATACCATATTTATAAAGGAGGTATGGTAAATTAATAAAAATATAAATAAATGAGAGGTATGGTAAATAAATAAAACATTTTTTATATTTACTCCATAAGTCACCTTATATACATGTAACGGTGTAAACAAATAAAAATATAAGTAAAGTGGAGGTATGGTAAATAAATAAAATGACTTTTTATACTTACTCAAACGGTATGGTAAATAAATAAAAATATAAATAAACTAGACGTATCGTAAATAAATAAAACCTCTTTTTATATTTAGTCCATAACCGTCGTTCTATTCACGAAGGCTCAAGAAAGAAGTTTTATTTAAGTGAATCCTATGGGCCAAATACCATATTTGTAAAAGAGGTATGGTAAATTAATAAAAATATAAATAAACGAGAGGTATGGTAAACAAATAAAACATTTTGTTATATTTACTCCATAAGTCACCTTATATTTACGAACACTTAAAAAATGGGTTATATTTAGGTGAAACATATGGCCAAAATACTATGGGACAAATACCATGGATTAGATTGTTATTAATACCATGCAAAAAACCATTATTAACCCTAATATTAGAATTAATAAAAATAAAAATGGAACATGGTATTGACCCATGGTATTCACCAAAATGGCACATGGTATTGACCCATGGTATTCACCTAGAATGTAGCCTATTTAAATGGGGGAATTAAACCAGCATGTAGCCTATGCTAAGATTCACTAGGACTTTACAAAGTTTTATTATTTAGTGAAAGACTCGCCAAGATCTTACAAGATTTTATAATTGAGTAAAATATTCGCCATGCCTGGTGAGAGATTCGCCAAAAATTTATATATACATATTATATTATTGATAAAATCGCCTTCCATTTTTCCTATATACCATGGAGATTCACCCATTTATTATATTTATAAATTTAAGGGGGGTTCTTAAAATTTTCCCTGAAGTGAGAGACAGAGCACCAATTTATCTCGAGTTTGGGAGCCGAGCCTCCTTAATTTTAACGAAGTCGATGGGGACTTTAGATGTATAAGTAGAGAGGGCTAGGACCTCAGTAGGATTTGCATTTTTTCTTGTAAAACTCCACTCTATTTTCGAGCTGCAAGACTTGTGACAGTTCTCTTGATGTAATTTGTTGTTTTGGTAATAAGAATGAGTTTCTTTTTGAGCCAACGCTGAGTTAACTCAGAGGGCTGAAGCTCTTGGGTTAGGGCCCAACTCTAGCATCCAAGGCTCTTCTCGATTGTACATGTATGTTTAGTGTAGATTCATAGCTTAATTGTTCATTTGCTTATTAGATGCATTTTTGTTACATGTAGTGTAGATTATATTGGTTGTGTGATAGTTTTCTTCCATTTGTGCCTTATTTCAAGTAGCAGGTTTCAAGGAGAAAAAGGATCACCACAAGGTTGTTAGCAGGTGTCTCGGCCTCACTTCCTCCCTCTTGGACCATGACTTGACGAATGGACCCTTAACCAGCCCCGAAAACACAAATTTCTAGTTCTTTTATGAGCTTTGGAGTTTGTTGTCTTTAATTTAGTATTTGGTTAATGTTGCAAGGTAGATTTCATTGTCATCTTTTCCATCTCCATTTCTGCAGTAGATCTCACTCATGCTTTCATTCCCTTCAGCAGCTTTCTTCATGCATAATATAGGTAGTTGATTCATTAATTCTACTTTTCTAGTTTATGAAGATGTATCTTGGTGCATAGCTTTTTTGAAGACACACATGTTTAATGCAGAGGAGGTGCTTCAGGGGTAGACTAAGACTTCATAGGAAGCAACCACCCTCCACTTCATCCACCTTAGCCGTCCGTTGTTTTCACCATCACTCTCACTAGTTTTTCATTATTTTTCATTTAAATTCTCCCAAAAACATTGAGCAAATCTAGCCATCTATCATCTTGGATATTGACTCATGAGTGCTCCTAGACCTTCTAATACTCCATTACCTATCACACACCTTTCCTAAGCCTCCCATCACTTCTAACACCTCACATTTAGCTCTTCATTGTATCGTGTAGGTTTCCTGTAATTCCTACAAAATCATCGTATAGGTTTCTAGTACATCGTGTAGGTTTTCCTGAAACGCATTGTTTTGAGGCCGAATTGATGGAAAACCTCTAGAAAGTCACAAAAGGCCTCCTAGCGACACTTCACACATCCAACCACTTCATAAACCTTCTAGCCATCTTCAAACACCCTTAATCCATGTGTCACATCCACAAAAACAATTAGTTTGCATACTTGATTTTGCATAAAAATACCAAAAAAGTGAAAATAGATTTAGTTTAGTTTCTTTACTTGCACATTAGTATTATTTGATGCTTTTTACTTTTGCAGCTTAGATAGTAGCGTTTTTTTTAGCATTTGTTTTATGTTGATTTAACATTTCCTCTTAGCATAGCTTCTTAAATGGTTAATTAGTGTATGATATGGTTTAGCATTGCATGTTGACCTTTTTCATTACTTCAGTAGAATAACTCTCTTAGAGTAGATTTACCTTTCTTCCATCAAAGAATCAATCTTTTTCTTACTCCATAGAAGTTTGGCTTAGAACTCGAGTGGTCTCTCAAACAGTGACAACACTCAGAACCATCACTTTTACTTATGCATACAGCATTGTCACCTCCAACTTTGTACGAACCTTCGGTTGATAGGTAAAGCTCGTAGCCCAGGACTTGCAGCATCCTTGGTACAATAGTGGTGCTCATCACAAACCCAAAACTTTTTCCAGACGATGAAAATGAGGGATTGTGATTGGTGGTATTGAACAGTTTTGAACACCCACAACTTGCAATGAAAAACGCCTGGTAATGATGATCTAGTTGAGGAAGACTAAAATGGAGAAGGTGGATTAGTTGGCAATAGTGTTTCTATAACCAACTAACTTCGTAGAGAACAGAACACCGAAGTTTTGTGTAACCGGTGTTAAAGGAAATCTGTATATGAGGGATGAATAGTGTTTGCCTAATAAACTTCATAAAAGAACACCGAAGTTTTCGGAAGTTTTCATGGAGAACACCAAAGTTCGGTGTAACAAGTGTGAACACCGAAGTTCTGTGTAACAAGGGTTAAAGGAAATCTGTATGAGTTAGGGAAGTTCGCAAAACAAGTGTTGAAGGAAATATGTATGTGAATTAGGCAATAACAGGTGCCATTAATGTTGGCAAGGGCTAACAAATTTTTTTCTTAGAAACTTTAATGAAAAACAGAACATCAAATCCTGTATATACCTTATCGGGAAGATTAAACAAAGGTAATTAATCTTTTAGTCAACAACTACTGTCGTACAACCAGAGGGCACTCCGAAGAAGGTCTTCACCAGAGTTTGTAGGAAGAAGGTCGATACACTAAGGGTGGATAAGAGTGTCCTTAATTAACAAATAACCATCGGAATCGATATCATTTCCATGACCTTATTAAGCATGCCCAGCATGATTTAAAGCACAATGAAGCATTTTGTATTGGAGTAACATATATATAATCGAACTATATATATATAGTTTTATGAGAAAAAGGCACCTTTCCAATTAACTTGAAAGCAGTATATAAATACTAAAGATAAATAAATAAATAAACGAATTGTTGACAAGATATGTTACATAATGTCTAACTAGTACAAATATTTACGGCATCAAATGAACTTTTTTAAGATTCAGATCCCTTCTGTGTTATTTCTGTTAAGGGATATTTCCTTTTCGTATGAGAAATTGGCCAGAGTATATATTCCTTAAAAATAATTTATTTTGAAATAAAATAGTTAAGGTTTAATTAGTACAAATATTTAAGGTATCAAATGAATTTATTTTTAGCTTCAGATATCTTCTGGATTATTTTTGTTAAGTGAAAGATCCTTTTCACACTATGATAATTTGGACAGAGTATATATTCCTTAAAAAAAAATTATAAATTTTAATTTTTTAAAATGTATTTTAAAACTAAAAATATAATTTTATACTAAAGTTTTATAAATTACCAAGGGTGAGGTAACTTTTAATTTTTTAAAATGTATTTTAAAACTAAAAATATAATTTTATACTAAAGTTTTATAAATTACCAAGGGGTGCCTCCTCAAAATCAAAACTTTGCAAATTGTGATATCATATTTTCTTTAAACCATCTGATTATTCAAATACACTAGAAAACTAAAAGGTCTAAATCAATTAGACAATCCAACATCTCAACAAACATTCTTATGGTTGCTTTCACATGCTATCATAGTAGTATTTAAGGCAGCAAATGAACGCACACATCTCTACACTATGAGAAATGAATTATCTCTTCTATGTTATTTTTATTAAAATAATAAACATGCACACTTTTCTTAGTTGTCGACAGACCTCAGATACTAAGATTATGACATACCTTAGATTATGACATACCTTAGATAAGAAGATTGTTGACCTAAAGTTTAAAGAAACTTTAGGCACTTTTCAAGATTAATAATTAATAGCTTGTAACAATTTTATAATTTTGAGAAAAAAATCATTTAAACTTTTAAATAATGGGAAGTGGATCTCTTAAAAAAAATAAAAAAAAAATTCATTTAAATTTTAGGTTTGATAAAAATACTATTGGAAAAACCATGAGCTATCAAAACTTGGTCTCTCAAAATTGCTAATGGTAAATTTGACTATTTTATCTCAATTTTACTTTATTTATTAACACTTTATTTTTAATTTTTAATCTAATTTCATTTTTATTTTTATTTTTAGGAACTAATCAAATTGTTAAGATAACATAACATAATAGGACAAGGCATTACAATATATCTTCCATATCAATGCGCAATAATTGTTAGGTAGACGGGAAGGATTTAACCTCCATGGAATATTTTAAAATATTCTTAGTAGATATCAAAGATTGATCTTTATTTGAGAAGTAGTTATTCCGTTTGTGTCCTTTTAATTAAATAGATTAACTAATGCAATAAGCATCAAAATGTTTATTCGATGATGCATCTTACATTGCCTATATATATATATATATATATAGATCACCATGTTTGTTGAACACAGACAAATCTTTATATATATTAAAAACATGTAACAATATTCTTAACCATGGATATTCAACTCAATTTACCATGAGAATTCTAAACTTGTAAATAGTTTCTTTTATAATACTATATACCACATGCCCAATCTAACACATGTTGATTTCATATTTTCTTTAATTAATTGATTTTAACCTTTAATCAATGGATACTGCTGAGAATATTTTAGCATATGCTATTGAGATTATATCTCTACCATCCACCAAATAATTATCAAGTTATATCTCTACAGTTCAAAAAATAATTAGTAATAATAAAATTAAATTTCTTGAAGAAAATAGACACTTAATTAATAAAAATTGTAATAAGAACATGATTTATGGTTTTGTGGGCATTTGGTATTAATAAGTCATGGTATTGGTCCATGGTATTGTAGAAAAATATATTTACACATTAATAATCTCAAGAAGACAGAGGGGAATATCCTTGATTAAAAATCCATTATATGTTTTTTTAAACATATATATGTTTAACTCATAGATTAATTCTTCTTATACTTAATACTAATAAAATTATAATTTAGTTAATTAAAAAAATCATAGTAAGATATGTATCATGAGGTAAGTATTTTGATATTGATCAACAATTATCAGTCATATAATTTATATGGCCATGCTAGTGGCTATGCTAGTTAGATTGAAAAGTAAAAACCCTCTATCTTCGCAGTTACAAAAAAATATTCCATGAATATTGTGTAGAGGATAAAACTCTATTATCAACCTATTAATTATGCATAATTCAATTAAAATTATAAAATCCCTATTCCATAATAGACATATTGGATCAAATTTTGTGGGTAGGGGAAATATTTTAATATTAACACAATCACATAAATTAAATGGTTGGTAAGTGTTGATAGACATCAATCCAAGCTAACTATCAAAACACTTAATTTATGATACATGTCACATTACTAAATTTAAAAATCATCAAAATTAACTAAATTCTAACTTTATTTTAAAATAGTATTAGTATTACTTATAAACCAGCCTAGATCCATCTTAACCCCAAATTTATAAGCACCGAGAGGGATCCAATCTCCAATCTCTCGAAGTGCAAGCCTATTTTTTGAGTGTGAAACTTGACGAAAAGATTGCACCTCGAGAGATTTGACCCCTCTCGATGCTTGATAGATTTGGGGTTAACATGGATCCAATCTCTCGAAGTGAAAGCCTATTTTTTGAGTGTGAAACTTGACGAAAAGATTGCACCTCTCTTGATGCTTGATAGATTTGGGGTTAACACGGATCTAGGCTGATTATATAATACTATATAATATCTATATTTTTATCTATGTGTCTTTCTCTTATTCCCTGCCTATTTTTTTAGTGTGAAACTTGACGAAAAGATTGAACCTCGAGAGATTTGACCCCTCTCGATGCTTCATAGATTTGGGGTTAACATGGATCTACACTGATTATACAGTACTATATAATATCTATATTTTTATCTATGTGTCTTTCTCTTATTCCCTTTGTCTTTCTCACTGCCCAAACATACACATTCTCTCCCTATATCTATCTATCTCTCCCTCTCTCTCTCTCTTCCCCTTCTCTCTCTCTCTCTCTCTCTCTCTCTCTCTCTCTCTCTCTCTCTTCCCATTTTTTCCCTTCTCCCTATATCTATCTATCTCTCCCTCTCTCTCTCTTCCCCTTCTCTATCTCTCTCTCTCTTCCCATTTTCTCTCTTCTCCCTATATCTATCTATCTCTCCCTCTCTCTCTCTTCCCCTCTCTCTCTCTCTCTCTCTCTCTTCCCTCCTGCTCTCCTCTCTCACTCTCTCTACATTGCTCCCTTTCACTCCCTCTCTCTCTCTACCTTTCTCCTTCTATGTATTTCTTCTTCTCTCCCTCTCTCTCCCCATCCAACTCCAACTCTCTCTCTTGAGTCCTCTCTCTCCCTTTCTCCCCCACCTACCTCTATCTCTCCCCCATCTCTCTCTCTCTCTCTCTCTCTCTCTCTCTCTCTCTCTCTCACACTCAACTTTATCACTATCTCCCCCCCTCTCTCCCACTCCCTCTCCCATCCATCTTTGTGTGTGTCTCTCTCTCTTCCCTCAAACTTTGTAACTATCTTCCTCCCTCTCCCCTCCATCTTTGTGTCTCCCTCTCTCTATTCCCCTTCTCTCCCTATCTCTCTCCTCTCATCTTGTCTATCTTCCCCCCTCTCCTCTCTCCCTCACTTTCTCTCCATCTCTCCCTTTCCTCTCTCTCTCTCTCTCTCCACCTCTCTATGTATATGTTCTTTCCTCCCTCCCTCTCTCTCCCCCCTTCCTCTCTCTTAAATTTGATCACATTGTATTTTGTTTAGGAAAGTTTCAAAATTTAAAAAAAAAAACTTAATTGGTTGTAAAATATTGAACCTATATTTTGGATCAATCATGTCAACTAAAATACAATAATGAAATACTTAAAAAAAATCATGCACTCTCTTTCCTCGATTATCTTTAGTCACTTTGCTTTCTATCATCACTTAGATCCTTAGTTAGGATGGATCTATATTGGTTTTTAAAAATATTATTTATATTATATAAATTTCAAGTCTTTATATATAAAATTATTCTCACTTCTACCTTTAATAATATTCATGGTAAAATAAGGGTGAATATCCATGGTTAAAAGTATTTTCATACTGTTATAGAATATTTTAATTGTGAAATAGGTTATATTATTTGGGCATGTGGTATTGATAAATCGTGGTATTAGACCATGGTATTGTAACAAAGTATATTTTCTAGTTAATAATATCCATGATAAAGTGGAAGTGAATATCCATTCGTAAGAATATTTTTGTACTGATATAAAATATTTTGATTGTGAAATAGCTTATGTGTTTTTCTCATGTGATATTGATAAGCCATGGTATTGTAAAAAAGCCTATTTTTTACAAGGTAATAATATCCACGCTAAAGTGGGGATGAATATCCATGGGTAAAAATCTTGTATTGTTATAAAATATTTCGGTTATGAAATAGGTTATGATTTTTGGGCATGTGGTATTGATAAGACATGGTATTGACCCATGATATTGTAATAAATCCTATTCAAAAGTCAATAACAAAATTAAAATAAAACGAATTGAATTCATTATTTTTATTACTTTATTTCTTTATTATTAATTGAGCACATTTATGCTCATCCTTGATACTAGGTTTATATTACTTTTAACTTATATTATTTTATTTTAATTGGCCCAAAATTTAAAATTGTTTATATACTTACATTACATATACACATCTAACTAACCTATACTAGGTAAAAAAATATTATATGAGTTCAACGCATATATATTAAGGAAACTGCGTAACAAGATTCTAAACTATGCATATTCTTCCCCTCTTTATCAAGAGCTAATTTTGTTACAATACTATAACTTATTAATACCACATTCCCAAAAAAATCATAACTCATTTGTAATGCCCCTCACACTCATACAATTTTTTTTTAGTAACATATAACATGCCACGTCTAAGGGACAACAAATATATTTTCATTTCCTTTTAACCTTACACATAAGCTACCTTAACTTATCTATTACTTCTTCTTAGCTCATATGACCTCATAGGTCTATGGTGATCTTAAGAAATAATTTTAAAAAGATTGATGGGGTAATGGAAACGTATCCAAATTGTAGCATGCATATATAAATTCATAATAATTATTATTTGATGATCCTTACAAGTATTGAATTGTAGTTGATTTATTAACAACATTGATGTGGACCACTCAGCCAAGGAAATATCAGCTTAAGTACTATATATGTTTTCCTATGTTTAACTCTTGTTATGCTACCCTCAATGCCATTAAACTTTAGAGATTTTGGAATTATATTAATAGTCAGTCCCAGTGTGTTTAGTGGAAAATATCTAGGCACACAACACATCATTTCCTAATGAATAAATGAAGAGGAAGGATTCAAATTTATCTTTATGGTCTCTCCTTAGTGGCTAGGGTAACCACCCCAACCCCTCCTTTGAACTAGACATCATTTGCATTCGAATTTTTGGTGTCGAAGCTAATTGTACCTATTAGTGATGGATATTTTATTTTCCTTGTTTCCCTAAAGCTTTAATCACCAAGTTCTTTCGCAAAACTTGTTAGGTTTAGACCATAATTCATTCTTTAGTTATCATGGCATTTTAGAAATTGTTTACCAATCAACATATAAGTTTTGTGACAATTATGGAGGTCTGCATAGGTTTTTCCTTTTCCTTGTAAGTTCTTAATTTATGGCATGAAGTTTCCTTCTTTGGAGTGTGTTAACATTCTTTTAAATTTTGGGTTTTCTCATAGATATAGGGTTTTGCACAAGGGTTTCAACATTCTTCCTCAAAGCTCAAGAATTTTGTATTTTCTTTGTGAGGGATTGAAAAACCCTAGTCTAAAAATGATTTCCTCAATTTCTTCAGCTTGAGTGTTGAAGGTTTGGGTTCAAATATATAGAGTTTATGTGGAAGATGTGAGGTTCTAGACATGTATTTCTTTTGTGACCTCCTCAGTTTTTCTTAACCCTAAGTGAACCAATTTAAAATTCAATTATCATTATTTGTACCTAACAAGTTTACCCTTACTCTGTCCTTCAAGGGTTGGGGTTTCAATAGTTTATTTGTTGGTCTCCAACCTAATCGAAGTGCCATACAAATGATAATCTTATATTCTTTGGTTTTCTTGTAGAGTATTCCATATTTTGTATTTTCTTTTCTTTTCAAGGTTATCTAAACTAACAAATATGGGTTTTTGTCATAGGGCCAAGGCTCTTAGCCATTGTAAATTTTTTCTCACGTCAATTTTTTATAGCACACCCTTTATTCATGTTTCCACATAAATCCATTAATCACTTTCATTTCTATAATTCTTCATAGTTTAATATTTTTGACTCTGTTACTAACAGATAAATACCTAGCTTATCTAAAGCTTCAGGTGTTTAGTTTCTAAATGTTTCCATCTACTCAATAATTTATTCATTTTTGTCTTCTTAGTTTTCTATTATAGGACCTACCTCAAAAAAAAGAAATTAGGCTGGACTTGGCCAAAATCTTTTGTTACCCCTATGCATGCATAGAATAATGGTTTGGGTATATTGCCACTAGTCTTGGACTTTAGGTCCAGGTTTAATATATCTTCATGTTAAATATTTCCTTAATTGGATGTTCAAGTATTTTTTGACCATTAATTGTAGATATTAAGTCTATTTGAAGCTAGACATACACTAATATTGTTGTTGTTTATAATGTACAATAGTACTGGTGCCTTTATATGCAAAACTAGAATTGTGAAATTTCATTTAAATGCTTTCTTATATGATAATGAATTAAATTCTCTTTATTTATTTTTTGATAACATAATATTTTATTTGTAGACTTGAATTTTTTTTTAAAGTGTTGTGCAACTTAATTTAATCACATTTTTTACATTTCACTTTTAATCTTTGTGTGTATTCCTTCTAGTATTTAACACATTTCCAATCTATATTTTCACACATGCAAACACAAACACATATATGTGAAAATAAATATTGAAAATGTGTCAAACAATGAAAGAAATAGACACAAAGGTTAAAAGAGAAATGTCATAAATGAATTTACAACAAGTTGTGCAACACATTCACAAGAAATTATCAATCTAGAAAGAACAGATTGTGCTATCAGGAAAAAGGTGTTAACCGTGACAATGCTAACCCTACTACGTATTTTTATTTTTTTACATAAATATATACGTACACTTTTTAGAAAAACATATCAGAAGAAGTCACCTATTTAACCCATAATTTCCTGTGCAATGTTACTTCTATAGAATTAGTTATAATAGAGTTATATTTTTTATTTGAAACTGGAAACTCACTCTCAATAGATACTTGCAATCACTCCTATCTCCTACTTACAAACCTAATAAATCTTGGAATTCATGTTCTCAACACAACATACCATATAACCTAATTACTTATCTGAATATTTGAGAACAAAATAAGAGCTACCACATTGCTCCCAATCAATGAGTTATTTTCACAACAATTCTCCCCATGATTTAAACTCCTTTTCTATTAGGAAACAAATCAACAAATTTCATAGTTTCACCTCCTCAAGCCACAACAACATTCTATTCAATATAGACTTAAATATTTAAGTATGCAGGTCCAGTCTTTATCTTCTAGATAGACCTCATTTTTACATATTGTATTGCTCTCTTGTAATCTTGTTTTCTAAATCTTTTTCCACCCATGACATTTCTCTCCATCCATGATAATTATGGTGGTAGGGAAATCATCCCTTGCAAGATGGAGGATTTTTCTTTTTTTGTGTCACTATCTTTTCTTGGACCATAATTGATTTTATTTGTTTCTTGACAATTTGGAGCCTAGTTACTCACATGTTGGATCCTATTGTGTTTTAAAATAAACAAATAAGTGAAATAATATTTATTCATAACGATATATTAACATTTACATTTTTCATCCAACTTTAGTCGTTGCTTCACAACCAATACTTCCACAATATTTACAAGTAAATATAAATGATAATATTTTCAAAATCATTACACCAGAGGTATGACATCTCCACCCCTTGATTTAAACATCATCCTTGGTGTTTCTTCTAACTTTATCACTTCTAAAAAGTGAAGGAAATGTTTCTCACATTTTTCTTCCATTTCCTAGTTAGCCTCCTCATGTCTAAAAATATTTCATAGCAATTTAACATACTGATGGTTTGATTCAAGAGTAAAGCTCACTCTTGTCCAAATTCATATTCAATTCCATAATGTCTTCACACATTCTAAGTAAATTCTATCAAGTTTCATTCATTCACCTAACAAGGGTTAGGAATATTAATATAAGTGCAACATCAATAGTAATTAAAATCAATATATTATCTTGTATAATCACACAATGGATATTGCAAATGACATGGAATCTATTAAAGAACTTCCTTGTGAAATCTCAAAACATGAAAATTACCAATTCCATTTTGATATAGTGGCCATAATATTTCTAAGGATTGCTTACTTACCTTGCCACTCAAGATAACTCGCAACTAATGATCTACCATATGAGGCAACCTGATTGTGATTTTATCATCATTTCACAAAATCAAATATATATCAACCAAGAATTATTAAATACTTAGGAAAAATTCCTTCCAATTCCATTCCCATTGTTGTTTTATCACTTCCCTTTTCTTTAGGTGGACTCAAAAATTTCCATTTTAGTTATTCTATCATTTTCTTATATTTTCTTTCGACCATTTGTTTCATGCATAAGATTTGATCAAGGTTTTACCTATTGGGTTGAGTTTTCTTATTCATCTCTTATTCCAAAGCTCTTTTTCTTTCTTTCCTTTTTCCTTTTTTTTCTTCCACATACCCTACAAACCATCAAGACCAAACCTCCAAAAGGAAATAGAAAAAGAAACCACCAAAAAAATGCAAAGGTAAAAACAAGAAACAACATTTCCATGCCAAAAGTCGACATAAGACAACAAGAAAATTCCATAAACAAGGTCATCCAAAACATACTCCCCGAAACACACCTCATCCATAAATTTCTCACAACTCTCTTCCTCGAGTTTTCACTCCTCTTTACATTTCACTTTATGGTTAAGGTGTTTGGAGATTATATGTGCTTTTTTTGTGAAACAACCATGTGGTCATTCCCCCTCACACTCATGTGCATATTAGTTGTCTTCGCATACATAATGTCAGTATAGTTGTCTTAAAAATTATTATTTCCTCCTTTAATCTTCTAAGCACATTTTCATATTATGAATTTAAGTAACCATTCAACAATACTTAAATGTTCCTACAATCAAAGAGTCATAATCAACATTTTAAGAATACTTATCTCGAGAACCATTGATATATAGCACACTACTTCTTAGTGCACTTACCATGTTGGCACAACATGCAAGTACATAATCATATGTGTCCCTTGTTTCAATTTCCCATTAGCACCCTTTTTTTCATAATCTTGTTTTCATAAGGTTACATACAAAAAATTCATTTTATCCTAGCCAATTGTCCACCTTCTCTTGCTCACATATTTACCATTATCCATTGGTCATCATGTAACTGATGTTAGTATAATAAACACCTCACCTTGTAAAATCTAGTCTAAGAGATCAACCCCACATGGTTATGACTGCATCGCTTAGTCATAAAAATTTTAATTTTTTTCAGTTTCTCTAGGGTGTTTACTCAACATCCTCATAGTTTTCCATGCTGCACCAACTTAAATAAAACTTAAATATAGAAGCTATAGTTAATGAACATTACAACCACAACAAAATTCTTATTATGTTTGGTTCTAGAAGACTTAATTCTTTACTATGGTCATAATGTTATAAAATAGGACAGTTATTGAAATCTTCAATGAATCTACAATAACAATTTGTAAACCCATAACAATCTGATGCCCATTTCATCGTTCATGTATACACCAACCAAGGATTGTTTGAACCTTTTTAGGGCCCATAACACTTCCTTCCTAGAAAAAATTACATATTTTTAAGATTGACTCACATCTCGATTAATGCACTCTTACTAAATATGGTGTAAAGCGAATATTTTTTTGAGTATTAAGACTAATTCTAAGTGCTCCCATTCTTATTTCCTTTCATGGAGAAGCCAAGCTCCATTTAACTAAGATTCCCTTATCCTATTACCTTCAAGTAAAAATTGTCCAATGCATTATTCACTTTGTTATTTTCGAAAATAGCATAACAACCCTGGTTAAAAATCCATGTAATAAAGCTAATAAAGGAAAAATAACAACCAAGGTCATGGGACACATATTCAAAAATGAATGTTGGGAAAAAAACATAGTGATGGGAATCACTTGCGAATAATTAATGGCTATGGAAATTGGCAAATGCAGTGGAAAAAGATTTGAAAAGGGAAAGAGGCATTAATTGGCATTTCATTTATGAAAATAATGGAAAACAGGAGAGAAGGAAGGTGAAAGGTCACAGTCACATGTGAGGAGGAAAATGAAGGAAAATAATGGAAAATGAAGAAAATAGAGGCCTCATTGGTAAAAAAGCTTGTAAGGATCAATTCATAGATTTTTGTCAATTTTAGCCAAGTGCTCGATGATTTGAAACAATTGGTGTATAATGAATTTATCTCCTCAACAATTGTTGTTGTCCCCCATGGCAAGATGTCACATTCACCATGTAGTTGTACTTTAGGTTCTGGTCTCTCGGGTTTATCAATCTAATATAGTTTACATAATACCCAGTTTGTGTCCCATCTCAATTTTATGTTTGCATTGCAAATTTCCCTTAATATATTATCTCATTTTGACAAAGTAATCCACCTGTGTTTATTTGCACAATGGAAATCCATAGTACCCGCTCCAACCCCAATTCAATTCCATTACATATTATAGAGCTTCTCATCATTTATATGATGGTTTAAGTTTTTCTAGATGACTATCATAGGGTTCTCTTCTTTTGTAGTCATAGAGGAGTCTTAATCTATTAATGGTTTGTTGCGGCATGTTATGAGATTTATATAGGCCTACAAGCCTACAACCCTCTGTGGATTTTGAGGTTGGTTTCAATTCAATTTAATATTTGAAAACTAGTCTGAAGGACTATATCAAGGCTGAAAGGGATGATCAAAGTACAACACAACATACATAAGTCTCACAGACAACTTAGGCTACTAACAAAAAAAACTACCCATTTAATAATACAATAATATGCAGCTACATTTGCCTTGCAACACTCACTAGAATACCTTGTAGCTATTCTTGTGTTACAACCTTGATTATACATACAGACTATGCTTCATTTCAATTTATACAAAAACTAAGTCGGTTAGTTTTCCCTCTCAACGTTGAATAGGTTGAGACGGTGATGGCTCTTTGAAATTTCAAGAGATCATGGAGGTGGCACTTCGTCGACGCAGGACATGGGATGAAGGTTAGGGAGTGAGGTGGTGTTCAGTCATTAATCTGTCAGGTGGTTATAATTATTTTCAACACTCCCCCTTAATTACGACCAACAGATTAACCTTGACTCAACATAACTTAAACATGCCTACTCTTCTAAGTCTCAACTAGGATTACAATGATTCAAAAACTTTGACATCGATTCTTTTTCTTGATTTATTTTTCCTTTTCTTCCAAATCTTGTATCCTCTAAACTACTTCCTCTTTGTCTTTTTTGCGTAGGTTCCAAATTTCAATTTCTTCATTTTTTGTTGTAGCTCTGCCATCGTTATATCTTTATTTATCATAAAAACATAGAAAATCATTTCAGACTTTCCATGGATGGGCTTTACGTCTTCAAAAAAAATTTCGTATGTGGACTGCTATGACATGTCGTATTCTATAGTTTTCTCTACATCATCAATCTTCTGATTATCAATTTGTTGTAGCATAATTTCATAATAGAATTTTACCTCTTCACGGCTCTAATACATCAAAAATTCATTTTCATTTTCAATATCATCCATACTGTCTTCGATATTGATAGCGTCAACTTCTATCCAGGCATCATCAATACATGGCTTTTCAAGTCATGCTTTAAGGAACTTTAATTCTTCTTCATAATCAATTTTGTGTACCTTCACACTGGAAATCAATGTTAGAATTAAAAATAATTGCAAAACCACATTGGTTATGTTCCTTCTTTGGATTTTCCTCTGCCTTTGTTTTCTCTTTATGGGCTTCCTTCTTTATTTCTGACTCTATTACTGCCTCTATCTCTGTCTCTCTCTTTGTCTCTTCCACTTGGCTTTTAGACACAAGTGGGATTCTCTCACCAAATAACAGTGTATCAATAAGATATATATGTTGCATCATCTGCAACCACTCATCACGAGTTAATTGATATTCATAAAATTTAACATTAGTAATTTCAATTGGAAACAGTATCTATGTCAAAATCAGCATCTACCAATAACAGACCATCAACATTGTGATACAATTTCAAGTGACATTCACAAAATCCTTCATTTCTTTGTAGATTCGCTACTACAGATCCATATTCATTCTCATCTTCAAACACTACTACAACAGGCTGAACAACACGACTGTCTTTGACTGGATTACTCCCCCTTGTACCAAATTATACTTCGAGGATCTTCCATGCTTCACTAGAAGTTGTAGATTCTTCTTCCTTGCACAAAAATTTCTCATCCAATCCTTGTTTTAAAAAATTTAATGTTAGATCATCGCATGCTTCATCATATGGTTTATTAGGGAAATGCTCAATTAAGTCTTTAGCTTGAAGAAAAGTAAGCATTCTAAGAACCCATAAATCAAAATATTTATGAGTAAACATAGGTGGCGGTAGCAAATCACAACTACACCAATCACCTTCAATTTTTTCTTTATCTTCTGCTAGACTTCTCAACCTATTTTCTTTGTCCACTTGTTTAATGAAAACACTACAGGTTCCACGCTCTTTATCACACTATCACTTCCAAACTCAAAACTTCTCTGCCTTTGCCTTCTTTCTCTAGCTGGAAAAACTTTGATGATGGCTGCTTCTGGCAGCTTTTTCATTGCTCGAGCTCCACTGACAAGTCACAATGCTTGGAGTACACTACAACACACTCTTTCAGAAAACAGAGAAACAAATAACAACACACACTTTCAGATAGAAAGTACTTCCTCCTAGTTGTGAAGGTGAGACTAATACTAAAAATAAGGTAGCTCAACTGAGAATGAATAATTGAACTCAAAAAATTTTCCAACAGAAACAACATTCACCTTATTTGTAAGCTTTAATGCCAAACCTCATTAGCACTCCTCGACACTCTACATTGCAACAATAACCTTATAACGAGCTTTGAATCCAAGACTCCACAAATGATTCAAACAACTATAAGACTAAAAAATGAGAACAAAAATGTTGTTACAACCAACTCTCAGATTACAGTTATTCTTCTCCATTTTCAAAGCTTTTTCTTCATATAAATTCCATGATTACTTTCTTGGGAAATCCAATAAGAAATTTTGGCTTTATCCATCTCAATGATGCATGAGTCACTCGGACCATCTAAATTCAACAACATAAAAAAGAAATTAATCTATGGCTTCTTTAAACAATAGAGGTTGTTTGCAACTACCTCAATAAACAACAAACATACATGGATTCATTAAAGAATAATGAACATAATAGTTGTTATGTAAAAAGGCACAACGAGAATTTTTTAAACAAAGTTGGGTTTACAAACCCTTGATTCGGTCTCTCTTTCTCAATCTGTTTTCTATCTAAAAAATGAACTCAACTTGTTGTCTCTCATATATGCAGCTCAAGTGATGTTGGCTCGAATCATAACACTCCACAAAACATGCAATTTGTGGCTTCGAAGTCTATAGTTGATATAAATAGTCTTGCATAGCAGCAGACAAAAAATTCAACACTATTTAGCACGTTTGGAATACAAGGTATGAAACCTTGCCTCCGTCCGCACACAGAGAGCTAAAGGGACCTTGCATAACACCATTTTATAGAAGCTCATTTCAATCCACTTGATAAAAACTCAGGCTTAATGGCATGACATCTAGCAACAACAAGTTCTTCTCACACAAAACATCGAATTTGACAGTAGTAGCTCTTTTTTCCTCATATACTACAATTTTTTGACAGAGATTATGGGTAATGTGACTTCATGACCCTTTCACTCACTCAAGACTCTGCTATCCCCTTGTAGGTTCAAGACAATATTACTCACACTAAACGCTCCAATACTAGTTGAAGGACAAGACAACATCCATCGGTGTCTTCAATTCCTTCTAGCTCTCATACCAGTTGAAAGGAATGATGAGAGTACAACAAAGTGTACATAAGTCTCACACACAGCTTTGGCTACTAATGAAAATAACTACTCATTTAATAATACAACACTATGTTGTTATCGGGAAAAGTGTCTATTTAGAACTACTCTATCCCACTAAGGTGTGACGGCTACCTTAGAAACAAACAGAGAAAACTACTTTTGTATTCTTCTTTATGAATTATAAACAAAGAGGAATAGGATGAACCAACCTGTGTCTTGCACTAGTCCTTCGATCCAATCTCTCTCCTCTTTGACAGCTTCCAGCTACCTGCTCCCTTACTTGCCCAGCTTCACCAAGTACCTGTAAGATCACAGAAGAAAGAAACTATACAAAGACATGGGTTTATATTCATAAATAACTTAGGATCAGATTTAAGTTAACCATACAAATGTAACAAGCATCAATGAAACACAAGCATGGAGAAGAAACTCAAATAGTTTTATTGATATACAAGAAGATCCAGGAGGAGTTACAACTGATGATTTCTGACCCAGCATCAACCTCCCAGCAAAGAAGTCCCTTCTTTACCCCAAACAAAGCATAGATCACCCAATTCTCTGATATGTATCTCAAAACCAACAGCAATTCCTTACAATGTGCAAAATTCCAACCTCTGGATCTCTAGGATGAGGGATCCATATATAGATGTATGCAAGGAGGATGAGTCAGCTTGTGATTTGATTAGTGGCTTCTCTTTGTCAGTTCTTGCTTCCACTTGGAGACTGAAGGCCTCTTACTCATCCTTGGTCGAATTCAGTGAGGCAAGTGTCATAGGAGACGATTCTGGAAGCTTCCATTGTCTCTCCACCTCGCAGAATGACACTGCCATTTGTCATTTCTCGCTTAACGTACCCTGGTAGTGCATTTAGGTGCATTGCAACGCACCTAACTAGTGGATTTAGGTGCTATGCAGCGCACTTAGCTAGTGGAGTAGCTGAAATGATCCTGTTTTGACTTATTCTGAGCAGTTTCTGGTGGAGAACTTCTGGGAGAAGCTGTAATTTGTTAACCTTGTTCCTTTAGGGGTTAGAACAACACTTTTAGGGACTTAGGAGCCCTTGGTTTATGGACATTTCATGCTTAGAGCTGTAAGGCACAAAAATTTCTATAACAGTTGCCCCCTAAAGTATGAGGTCGTTTATCGGGTGAAATGCTTTATTATGAGGATTTGAAGTTCTTTCAATGCTGGGAGGAGACCTGTAATAAGATACAATACAATACATTATCTTCATACTGTTTTCATGATCTAGCTGAGGCGGGCATTCCCATGCTCAGCTTTATAAATTCATTTTCATGTACATAGGACAGACAATCGTCTGATGGTAGACTGATGATTCTGATAGAGCCATCATCCTTTTGGTAGGATGATTATCTGTGCTACAATGCTGTACATTTCAATGTCTTTATTTCCCTGAATATATATCGCAGCCCGAATGGATGAAACTAGATCCGGGGTCTTCAATCTCATCCGATCTTCACTCGAAGTACAAGTCGATCCATGTGAGAAATGTTTTGAAGTCGAACATGGAAGGACATCGCTTGATTACCAGTCAATGATGTAAACTGTTAACAAGCGCGAGAGGAATCACCGATAATGATAATGATCCTCAAGGTACTGCAGTATAATTCACGTGGTGTGAATAAAGGACTTGGCCACGAACACCACGCAAAATCTTTCGGTCGAAGGTCATTGATGTAAACCTGTCGCCGGAAGTGAGAAACTTGCCATTGAGGCATGCGAGCTTCAAAGTACTGAATGGGCTGTTCCTAGACCAACTTCTTGGATAATGAGCTGATGTCGACAAGAAGTGATCCGTCATAGGAGGGCCTTAATGAATCCCACATCAATGACACGGAACGGATCAAATGATTTTGATGGAGGTGAAAACGATCTGATGATATACGGTTCAGGGTGGTGGTCATGAAAGAATGGAGTATAATGTATGTTAGTGGGTGAGACACAGGTGGCTTCTCTGGATGACTTCTCTTGAACATGTCGGCGACACTGATGCGATGGATTGGTAGCATTAACCCCAAATATGGATGGTATGGTTTGACCATGGCGATGTGACCGGTGAATGAAACAACCCAACCCGACTCAGACACGGAGTGGAAGTGTCATGTTCAAGAGCGACTTGCTACCAATAAAGATTCTTTGAGTTTTCTTCCCAATTTTTCCCCAGTCATTGCTGACCAGTACCTCTTTATTTTTGTCAAGCTTGAGGAGGATAACATATGCTTGTTCTATAATTTTCCCTTCAGGCAAACCCATCGCTATGTCTTAACGAGCCTAGCGATAGTGAAACTCGTTCTCGTCTAAAGACAAGTTTGTCGCTATTAATCTTTTTAACGAGTTTAACAACAAAGATAACTCGGTCCTTTTCAATTTTAGAGAGTCTGAAAAGGTAGGTAAAGGTAACTCCAAAATTCCTTTTTCTTCATCTAATCCCTTAACTCCGAAAAAGTATAAAACAATACAGAAGGGATGAATTTTCGATAGTTTTAACGAGCCGAACAAAACAAGCACTCGATCTTTTTATGCAATAATTGCTCAGGTCCAAAAAGATTAAAATATAGATGAGGGATAGCACTTCCTGTCCCTTTAACGAGCTGGAAGGCCAAGGACTCGGAAATCTTTTCATATTTTACGAGTCAGTTGAAAAGAGCTTAAAGGAGACTCGTCTTTTGAGGAACGAGTGATAAAACGGGTAGCAGCTGATTCCAGGTAAGGTTTGGAATTTTCCAATCACGGCAGTGTCACAAGGATGGCTAGTGAAATCACTCTTCGCAGCTGTTCCTCAAAATGGGTAAACAATCAAGTGGAGGTGAATGATCGACCAATGAAAAAGTGGAGGTGACGGTGCAAACACGACCAAGGATTTAATGGCTGAAGTACTGCATTCACGGTGGTTATTTACCGGGGAATAGTTCATTTTTTAATGAGCTTAAACGCGGGGGAAAACAATTGCTCATGGCTTATGTTTATTTTTTAACGAGCTTGAACTATGCGCTAAAACTGCTCGATGCGGGTTTATTTTTTAACGAGCTTGAACCTTGCGGTAACACTGCTCGATACGGGTTTATTTTTTAATGAGCTTGAACCTCGTGGTAACACTGCTCGATAAGTTTGCATGCCCCCAGCATAATAACGCAAATCGAGGTACATGCCCCCCAAGCTTCATTGCATTCAGCTCGGTGGTTGGAATGAAGGTTTACCTTTGAGATTTGGATAGGGGAGTTGTTTCATTTTTTAATGAGGTCTACACGAGATAAGAACCGTCCTCGGAATCCACCATATTTATAGTATTTGATAGAAAATCAAAAACTGATGGATGATTAAGGTTGCTGGAATAATCTTCATGGTAATCCGGAAGATGGGAGCAATGGTGGTAATCTTCCCATGGTGCCTCTCCAAACATCATTGAGTGATTGATTCCTTTGTTTGTATAATGTACATGCGACCAAGGATCTGAAGAGGTACCATATTCCTTAGACCTATCTATCCAAACACTCGATGAGCATTGATTTGGGTTTGTCCCCCAGGCCAAGAAAATTGATTGCTACAATATTTCTATTATGGCGATGATCCATGCTGACAAAATGTTTAGGAGTCTTCTGAATCCATTAGATATAGAAGATTTCATACTGCAAGTTTCCACTGTGGCCACTTCCACCAAATTACTCGGAGGCGGTAGGGCAAAAGTACCCATTATGGCAGGGTCTTTTAGGAGGCCTACTCCAATATTTTGAAGCGAATGATTGCTTCCATGGATCATTGGAATGCTTCCCGTAACTTGTGAACTGTTGGGGAGAAATGTTTGTTGGTCGACGATTGTAATTCCTCCTTGAAAGGGAAATGCAATCTTCCTGAAGTAGGTCAACACAACTGCGGCCATGGAATATATCCAGGGCCTTCCCAGTAGGATGTTGTAATCGAGGTTTCCGTCGATTACTTCAACATCAATTTCTACTATTTTGCCCCCCAGTTCAACTTGCAAGTTACTTAAAATCCCGTATGGAGTGTATGATCATCCATCAAATGCTTTTAATGTCTTTGACGATCTCGATAAGGGTGGTGACCCTAAATTTTTCCAGCAACTCATCGACATAATACATGTAGATGCCCCCTCATCAATAATTGTTCGATGAACAGTTTTGTTGAGGGCTTTCACTTGAATAAGGAAAGCTAGTTGAGTCGGTAATTGAGGGTCATATCCTTTATGATCAAAGGCCACAAGATTGGAATCCATTGGATCAATCCCACCTATTGCTGATAATAAAGCTTGCTTTTGGGAGGGGTAATTTTGCGTTACCTCAAGTGTCGACATAGCGGACGGCGATTGGGCCAGGTCCTCTACTATATTATAATTCTGTGCTACTTTTTCACGAGGATTAAATGTCGATTTGTGTACTACTCCCTTTGGCGACTTTATCATTGGCTCAGGAATGATGAGTGGCACAACTTCGGTCAAAGTTGTTGTCGAACTACTAGGTTGTTCATTAGCCTTGTTATTCGACAGCTGTGGATTCCCGTAATCTTTATTCCTTGTCAAAGCATCATTTTGTTGCTCTAAGATAGACAACATAAGCACTTGGGATCAGGAAGCATTTTGATTAGCAACCAGTTTGGTTCCCGGGTTTGGAAACGGATCAGTCAATACTGCTGAGGTTTTTGAACTCTTAAAGAGTTTCTTAACTTCAGCTTTATGTGGACAATCTCTAGTCCAATGATCCTCATCGCATATATGACACCCCGCAGGGGGTTTCCTTTGCCCAGAAGGGTTTGTAGAAGGTTTTTCAGGAGATGACTCATCCTGCTTCTTTTTTCTCCCTTTCTTTTTCTTCTTGCCCCCTCGTTGCTTCAGTTTTTTGCCCTTGTCGGTCGACACGGAATTTACTTCCGAGGCAAGAAGTTCCTCATTTGCATTTTGACTGGAAATCTTACGAGCCTTTTTAGATGTAGCCTTTCTCGATTTCATGTCTGTTGCGCCAATCACGCCATCACCGGCATGAGATTCATTGTTTGATTTAGGAGGAGGAGGAACGGAAAATTCTGGTCTAGGAGCATCAGGTATTTTATCATAGAGCGTGCCAGACTGAGTATAGATCAAGTCTAGATATTGTGCACGAGCAATAACTTGCTCTTCAGTGATGACTCCCCCTTTTGCCACATCTTCCGTGATAAAAGGTAGTAATGACTTGAGAAACCATTCAGCTAAAATCTGGTCGGGAACATACATTTTTACCATTCTACGACGACGTCGCCACTCATGTATATGATCAGATATGTGAGTGGCCGTCGTCTGTTTGAAATTGGTAAGGAGTTCCGTTCCCATTTCGTACCTTATCGGTAATTGAAAATGGGTTAAAAAGGTTGTGGCTAGGTTACTGAAGTTGTCAAACGAAGCTCTGGGTAATTCGATATACCATTTTGCTGCTGGACCAGTTAACGTCCTCTGGAAAAGGCGAAGCCTAATCGAATCATCGTTTAGGGTGTTTGATGAACACCACAGATGAAATGTCATCACATGATTCGACGGGTCTTCACCCAGATTTCCATTGAATTTAGGAATATCTGACGGAAGTTTATGCGAAATTGCTGGCCACCAAGGGGCATAAGCAATTGGATCATTCGTCAGCCGATTTAGATCTGGTAATTCTAGAGTTGCTACAAAGGGCAACTGTTGATTCAGGTTAGGCGAAGCATACCCAGGATAAGATGTAATCACCTGAGCAATGGGTCTTTGCATACCAGCATAATGTATTTGATGTTGGCAACTTTGACAAGGTTGATGGGCATAACCACTATAATATGGTTGTTGATAACCGCTTTGGAAATGCGGTTGCTCATTACTTACAAAGACTTGTTGCTCAGGTCCTTGATATGATTGCTGGAATGGGGGTTGTTGAGTTTGAACCAGCTCTAGTTGTTGGACCATTTGCTGTTGACCAATACTAGATGATTGACCAAGATGAGGAGTCATAGTACTTGTTTCAGACTGAGTCGCTCCAGACAAGGAGGCACTAACCTGAGGTTGTGATTGAGTCATTGAGACAAGAGACTGTTGTATTGCAACCTGAGAAACTTGGGGTTGACATACAACAGGTAACGCTTGTACTTGCGATGCAGTCACCATAGCAGGTATAGTGGGAATATTCGACACAGGGTGGACTGGTTGCATTGAATATACAACCCTTGGTTGTTGAGGCAGTATTGGTACCCAACCACTGGATGTAATTCCAGTTTGACCTGAACTTTGTTGTAAACTCCCATATGGTTGTTCTCCGGGAGGGAACAATGAAAAGGCATACTGCCCTCCATATGGTGGAAATCCAGTACTTAAAGGGTAGATTGGCCTTTGAAGACACATTGGATCAACTTGTTGAGTTTCAACATAAGAAATACCAGATGATAATCCGGATGAAGAAATAGGAACTAACCATGACATCGAAACAGTCCCCGATTGGACTCCGGCTTGTTGTTGATAACTTGCCGGGACAGTTGGTATACCATCGAACATCATTGGAGTAGCAGCAAGAGGCTCTGCCACTACTGCATCGGATGATACAGTCCTGGATGTTGATGGTTGTTCAGATATATCTAGTATATCCAAAAGATTTCCTAGCGATTCTACAAGAACTTGTGATGAAGGGAGACTAACTTCGAAGATCAACGAGGGAAAGGTGATGACTATTCCATTTAAAATAAATTTTATACGCTTTGACACAACTTGTTTTTTCAGTTTTTAAGAGTCGAGAAAAAACAAAAGATGACTCTAGTCTCCTTCGATTTTTAATGAGCCTGAAGTGACAAGTGCTCAGATGGACCTTTTCCGTTAAGGAGTCTGAAAAGGAACGAAAGGGACTGCTCTGGAGGTCTAGGTAGAGGGAGTACCAAACCAATCGCAAAACTGCAGAATACTTTTTACGGTACGGCAGTCAATCATCTCGAATGTTGTGTTCAGTGCATTGCGTTCAGTAGGGCGGCCGACACGGCTTCCTATGGATAAAGGATTTAAGCCTATAGGGGTCTCCCAATATATACTCGACGGTACATGGGAGCACAAGTCCGTACTGGCACTTATCGTCTCAAAGTGGAGGAATCACCCAACCATCAATGAGGACAACAGTTACCAGGCTTTACGACGCCGTAATACGTCTCTAGCCTAGACCTCTAAATGTTGTGCGTTAAGTTCCAAAGTGTTGTTAGGTTCATTGAATTTATTTTAAGTTGATCTTTCTTATGAAGTTTGCCTTTTGGGTTCACCACAAGATGTAGATGTAACTCCTAAAATGCAATCTAAAGATGATAAACAAACCTTTATCTCTTTTCAACAATGAAAATCCTAGCTACTAGGGGAAAAGAAAGACATAATCTTTTCACAAAGAGCAAAGGGCACACTGTAAATGCACTTTCCTAAATCAAGCCAAACAGACTGTCAATATGCAAATGCACATGCATGTATTTGTTTTTCACTTTCTTAATATTGATGCTAAAAAGAAATTTGTTGTACAAATCTAAATTTGCTTTCAAGCGACAAACATAAACAAGCTTCTTTTCGAAATCAAAAGGTAGAGATGATTACGAAACTTAATGATTTTGAAATAAACACTCGTTTCGACACTAGAAAGTCACAAATTCAAACCAAAGGCAAAAGTAAAAGCATAATCGACCATCAACAGCAAATAAACTTTCTCCTATGATCAAAGTCGACACTTGCGACAGATCTAAGTCAAAGGACGACAGTACGATTATTATACTTTTGCAATGGAAAACTGTAAACAACTCAACAAACACATAAAAACATCTATAGTTCTTTTGTACAAATGAGGCAGAATATCAGTAAGGAAAAGGGGTTTGAAACAGTCATATACTGATCACGGGCTGCAAAATACAAATACAAAACTGAAAAGAATGAAGCAAAGAACCTCAGCTGCACAAGGCTAGCCTGATCAGCGCACCTGTTACACAGAGAAACTGCATTGCAACGCAGGTTGCCCTCTCGCGAAGTGCGTTGAAATGCAAAACCTCTTCACAGTGCCTGCGCTGGGGCAGAAACGAGAATTCTATCCAGGTTCTGGGTCACGGTTTGCAGTTTAATCTTTGGTTTTTGGCCGAGTAAAAGCAATCAGTAATGCACAATCAGAGGTAGATCTAAGGGGGGTCTAAGAGCTATCACAAGGGAAATCAGTTAGTCTATGAATCAGCTGTTCAAATCATAAACAGATCCAGTGAATGGATTGAAGCAGCAGATGTCTACTTTGCATTTTTTATGGCAAATGCAGTTTGATTGCTACTTATAAGTTTATGAAACGAACAACAAGAGAAACACAAACAAACTAATTAGACACGATCCCCAGCAGAGTCGCCATTTTGTTATCGGGAAAAGTGTCTATTTAGAACTGCTCTATCCCACTAAGGTGTGACAGCTACCTTAGAAACAAACAGAGAAAACTACTTTTGTATTCTTCTTTATGAACTATAAACAAAGAGGAATAGGATGAACCAACCTGTGTCTTGTGCTAGTCCTTCCATCCAATCTCTCTCCTCTTTGATAGCTTCCAGCTACCTGCTCCCTTACTTGCCCAGCTTCACCAAGTACCTGTAAGATCACAGAAGAAAGAAACTATACAAAGACATGGGTTTATATTCATAAATAACTTAGGATCAGATTTAAGTTAACCATACAAATGTAACAAGCATCAATGAAACACAAGCATGGAGAAGAAACTCAAATAGTTTTATTGATATACAAGAAGATCCAGGAGGAGTTATAACCGATGATTTCTGACCCAGCATCAACCTCCCAGCAAAGAAGTCCCTTCTTTACCCCCAACAAAGCACAAATCACCCAATTCTCTGATATGTATCTCAAAACCAACAGCAATTCCTTACAATGTGCAAAATTCCAGCCTCTGTATCTCTGGGATGAGGGATCCATATATAGATATATGCAAGGAGGATGAGTCAGCTTGTGATTTGATTAGTGGCTTCTCTCTGTTAGTTCTTGCTTCCACTTGGAGACTGAAGGCCTCTTACTCATCCTTGGTCGAATTCAGTGAGGCAAGTGTCATAGGAGAAGATTCTGGAAGCTTCCATTGTCTCTCCACCTCGCGGAATGACACTGCCATTTGTCATTTCCTGCTCAACGCACCCTGGTAGTGCATTTAGGTGCATTGCAACGCACCTAACTAGTGGATTTAGGTGCTATTCAACGCACTTAGCTAGTGGAGTAGCTGAAATGATCCTGTTTTGACTTATTCTGAGCAGTTTCTGGTGGAGAACTTCTGGGAGAAGCTGTAATTTGTTGACCTTGTTCCTTTAGGGGTTAGAACAACACTTTTAGGGACTTAGGAGCCCTTGGTTTATGGACATTTAATGCTTAGAGCTGTAAGGCACAAAAATGTCTATAACATATGTAGCTACAATTGCCTTGCAACGCTCACTAGAATACCTTGCAGCTACTACTGTGTTACAACCTTGACTATACATACAGATTATGCTTCACCTCAATTTATACAAAAACTGAGTCATTAATTTTCCCTTTCAATGCTGAATAGGTTGAGGCGGTGATGTCGCTTTGAAAGTTGAAGAGATCATGGCGGTGGCACTTCTTCCACGCAAGACAAGTCATGGCGGTGAGGTGGTGTTCATGATTAATCTGTTAGGCGAGCCTAATTATTTCCAACAATGGCTATGAATGGAAAATAAGGTTGGATGCAAGAGTGAACCGATATTCTGAGATAATGATTATATGACATTGGATAAACTATTTGTGATTTTAACAAAAAAAGTTACCAATGATGATGGAAGCTTCACTTTGTGTTTGTGGATTTCCCTGCTCAAAAAGCGGGGCAATGTTATTTGCCAAGAAAATGGTTGATTTTACACCCCGCTCCCTGCATATTTAGCAAACATTTACTAACTATTGATATTAAAGTCAATTTAAGTAGTTTGGTCGAAGTTTTATTTTGGTTCAGTGCCTATTTTTTTCTCCATTTTTTTTGCTATTTGTTAACTAATCCTTTGGGATTGCTATTGTATATTGTATAATATGTAATTAGTTTTACAGTCCATTTTTACGGTTAATAAGTTACCGAGAGACAATTGTCTCGTACCTAGATTCCACATGTATAAATAAGTAATTTTATCATTAATATGATGCTCTTTCCTTGTGCTATTTCATTGTGTTCTTTCATTATGGAGTTTATTTTGGCTTGTATAGTTTACAAAAAGATTTCTGAAGAATACAATTTTTTTTTTGAAGAATACAAATTTTTTTACTCAAAAGGATACAAAGTTTTAATTATACAAGTTTTTTACAGAAAGATTTCTGAAGAATACAAAAAAATTTACTGAAATTTTTTACTGAAGTATTTGTGAAGGATAATTAAAATGAAGTATGTATATTTTGGTGGCTTGAATAAAACTTTTAATTGAAGAGTGATCAGTTTTCTGGCAAGGATATATATTTTTTGGTGGCTGAAATTTTAATTGAAGAGTGGTCAATCTTCTGGCGAGGATGTATATTTTTGGTGGTTTGAATTAAATTTTTAATTAAAGAGTGGTCAATTTTCTGGTGATTTGAAATACATATTTTTTTAAGAGGCCATTGGTAAAATAAAATTTTAATTTTGAAGGCTAAGATATTTTGAATCTAGCTCTTCCCTAGGCTATTTTTGAAACATACCACTAAACCACAAAGCCAACTTTGTGAGAGTTAGTGCTTGTGTAATCCTGAGATATTTCCACTTGTATGATATTATAGATAGTGGGGTTTTTAGCTGAGGCTTTCCCCAGAGTATTCTTCTGTATTTCATGTGTGATTGATTCTTCTTCTCTATTATATGTGTTCTATTTGATCTTGCTCAAAATCAGTTAATCTTCTGCAAGTTTGATTGTAGAAGTAGATTAAGTATTTTTCTTTAGTCTATTGCATAATCTGGTTAATCTACAGTGAGAATTTCTACATGGTATTAGAGCAAAGGTGATCAGAGATGTGAACAACATACTGAGAAGGGAAAAGCTCAAAGTTTCAAGTCCTTAATTATAGGTACAAAATCGATTTCTTATCAGACCTCAAAGTTCATAAATGGCTTGAGACTTGAGTATGCCATGGATGGCAACTCGATTTACATAGCAGGAAGGATCACATGGAAGCGGTATTATAAGACAATGGTTTGAAGGATTTCATTGATTAAGAAATCCCCAAGCTAGCTGCAGCTAATGCCCAAGACTTGGCTGAATGGAAGAAGTGTGTGGCAAAAGCGAGAAGGATTCTTCTGGAGGGAGTTCGAGACCATATTGTCTTGAGTCTCCATGGAAAGGAGACTCCATTTTCAATGTGAAGCAATTGAAGGACCTATATCAGAATAGTAGTGACCAGAGGAAACTGGCGCTCAAGGACAAGCTTCGGAAAATCAAGTGCGAAAAGGACGATAGTATTTCTACATATCTAAACAAGATCACCACCTACAGATATGAGCTTGGTAGTGTAGGAATAATGACAGCCAATGATGATATGGTGAGTCTTACTCTCCTCGGTCTTCCAAAGAGCTGGAATAACTACCAGGACTCAGTGAATGGAAGAGAGAAATTGTCGAATTGGGAACAATTATGGTCAGATCTGATGCGGGAGGAGATCAGGATGAGCACCAGAGATGGTTCTTCATCTAAGCATGATGATGAAGAAAATCTAGCCTTAGCCAGTAAGGCAAGGAAAGGGAAAGGGAAGGCTTCCCATTCCAAATCGGGTTCTTCCCATGGAGGGAAGAAGATTGAAAAATCTAAAGTGAGATGCTTTAATTGTCATGAGGGGGGCCATTATGCAACTAATTGTCCATTGAATAAATCCAAGAAGGTATCCTCAAAATGATCAGAAGGTAAGGCACTGGCCTCTTAGTTCAAATTCGATTTTACCCTCATCGCATACATGGTTTCATTGATGGTGGGTTGTATTTGGTATCTGGACAGTGGAGCCTCATTCCACATGATCGGCGATAAGAATTTATTCAGTACCTTGGAGGAGAAAGACCTGAAGATGCGCATAGATATGGGTGATGATGGAAAGTACCATATTTTAGGTGAAAGTGCAGTTGTTTTTCTGAGGGAGCTTGGAGCTCCTCTCACCCTGACTCATGTAAAGTATGTGCCTAGACTAAAGAAGAACTTGGTATCAGTCATGATGTTGGAAGACAAAGGCTATGATGTAGTCTTGAGTCAAGGACAGGCATTCTTGAGACACATAGCCATGGGTTAGACCAAGAGGATTGGGATTAGAGTGAAGAATCTCTACAAGCTGGAGGTATATGATCATCACCTAAATATATTTTTGATCCATATGTACTTTCCTCAAGACTATTAAAAAATTCATTTTTACCTGTCATGTGAGAGGATGCTCTGGAATCAACATACCAACTATTGTCCTCATCAGATGTTGAAAGGGCATGGTCAGCTATGAATAGTCGAAATTCATGACTGAAATATTTATCTTCTTCAACATCATCTTCAACAAAGTATCATTTGTGCTTTGCCTACTTCCTCTTTGCATCATCAGCCTGCTTCTTAAAGCATACACTCTGTATATGGCTGTTCTTTCCACAATAATAACATTTCTTTACGAAATTATTTGCAATCATACCTTTATGTGGATGCTTCTGCGATGTTCCTCCTTTCTGTTGTGATTGCTGATGTGGCTGCTTTCCTCTGAATGGTCGTCACTTCGCCATCAGCGCAAGATCATCACTCTAGGGGTTCAAGTTCTGCCGCCACTCCTCCTCTTGCAGCAAGATCCCTGTCAGACCATCAAATGTGGGCGCTTTCTCCCTTGCCGCCAATCCAGTGATGAAAATTTGAAATTCATCTCGCATCTCATTCAGTGTGATTGAGACAAGATCAGGGTCAGACACCGCCTCTCTGATGTTCCCCAATGCATCTTTTACATCTTTGATTCATGCAAAAAATGTAGCACCAGTCTCATTTTCATTCATCCTCATTGAAAATATCTTGCTTTTAAGTGCCATAACTCGGCTTGTGTTCTGGGTCTGATACAGAGTTTTGATCTTTGTCCAAATCTCGGCAGACGTTTTACAGTCTCTGATGTGCGGGATAACGTTGTCCTTCACAGACATTTCAGAAAAACTTTCGCCTTGTTCTCTCGCTTATCCCAGTCTTGCTTCTGTGCCCCCGCATTCACCCTCTGCTCATCACCTGTAACTATGGACCAAGCATTCGCTCCCTCAAGCAAGGTCTGGATCTTAAACTTCCAATTAGTGAAGTTAGATCCATCGAGTTTGCCAGACTCGTGGAGGTAAGATTCCATCGTATTACTCATTCTAATCAGATTTAAGAAATGAATCTACCCAACAAAAAGTCGATACCTATCAAATCGATTTGTCACTGATTCAGATCCGCCAATATCTGACAACTCAGCAAAATTAGTCGCGCTCCGATGAGAAAATCTGTCGTTTTTCAATACAGCCAAAAAGTCGATCTGATAAAAAATTGATCTGATCTGCCTCTCCCGGATAGATCTGCAACTTCTTCGATCTGCTCCCTTTGCAAATCGTCAAACGAAGATGAGGATTCCTTCAGATCTCGTTGTAGGTATATTAGCACGTCCCCAAGCGTATTGGCGCTTTCCCGAGCGAAAAATCCACGCCAAGAGAAAATCGCCTAGAGTAAGATTTGCTGGCGTGATTTTTCCGTGATTTTCCGCGCCAATCGGGTATTTTGGCGCTTTGGTGCAATTAATAGACAAACAGTCGTGCCAATCACACTGCTGGCACTACTTTCAGCACGAAAAACGTGCCAATCTCCTTTCTACTCAGAAAAAAAAACATCCAGTCTGAGCCAGGTGTTCTGCAGTCCACCTGCTCAATTGAGCACAAAGCTCTTGTGTACACGCGGCCACAGAGGCACCTCACACCACACAGGAAATTCTACCACAAGGGCAAGCTGGCCACAAAGGCACTTCAGTCACAAGAGGTGACAAAAGATCAAGCTCACCCAATCTGAGCTCTGATACCAAGATAAAATGTGAACAGAATTGAAATGAAGGAGATGTACCTCACAGGTGAGGCCTGCACCTAGAGACTACACTCAAAAACAGAGAGATCACTCTTGTACACTCTGTTATTCATCAATGAAATATTACATCAATAAATACAATACTAGGAATTAGGAAGTTGCAACCAAACCCCTAAACTCTAGGAACTAATCCTAAACTAGGGAGAACGTTACAACTATGTAACCATTTTCTCCATTAATACAAAATAATATTAATTATTTTCAACTGAGGAACCTGTCTCTTTTCAGAACTTAGTGTCCCTGATGAGTATTGAGATCAAAGAATGATAAAATTCCTTGAAATTCGTAACCAAGGGTTGTTTAACTACCTAGGTAGGGTTATCACTTAAAACCAAGCTCAATTTCTGAAGAAAAACACCACGTGGAATCTTATTGCACCTGCAGCACCCAATTATCAGAAAATCTCTCAAAAAATTGAACAAATACTATTATGATGCCCATAATTCCCCTGGAAACAAATTTACGTGTGAAGGAATTTTTCGATACCGTGACGACTAAGAAAATATGACGGTTTTACTAAGAGAAGAATTCACTATGCCATTACCTTAAGAGAGCAGCCTGGACGGTTTCTCAACCTTTAGGGAAGTGCCAAAGTTGTTCACCAACCCGAGTGCTTATTCCCTATGTGGCGGAAGTAGTAGGCCCCACCCCTATGGACAAACCTGTAAGGAAAATGGGAAAACAAAAATCATAGAATTGTAGGAGGCCTTCAAGAAAATTAGTTAATTTCCCTGTGACAAGAAATGGAATTCTGTATGCAGACGAATGGCCACTGGATATTGGTTGTCTTACTGAACGTATAAACCATGAGTGAAACCATCAGGTTCGATGAGCAGGGCACGAAAAATTTTAGGGGCTAAAATTTGTATTTGGGTTAATTTTACATGCTTTTTCTAAAAAAAATTATGCTAATTTCCATTTTTTTCTAAAAATGATTGGGCCAAATTTTATAGTATAAAATTATTTCACCTTAAAAAATCGCCAAAATTTTATAAAGAAACTGAATAAAATTATTTGAAATTTTAAAATTTTTACAAAAATATTGTCAAACATTTTATAGATTGCATATGATGGACTACAAGATTCTCCAAGGTTTCTAAACTTCAAAAGAAATTTCCATCCTTAAAATTGTGCTTGACTGGAAGCAACAAAATCAAATAGCCGAGAAAACTGAGGCATATTATTGATCACCCATGACGAAAAGGCAAAAGGATTAGGGTTAGAGAAATTCAATCTCCGCCATCGATTGACATCTCCATTGCTGCACAATAACCATAGTCACCTATGCCCATATGAAGGGGATTGTCATGGTGGTAGTAGAGTGGAACACGCCAAACCAAAGGTGGCACAAAAATCAAGAGAATTAAAACTGCATTTACCACAAGGAACATCATCAAGTACGGGAACGAGATTAATTACACCATCCATTATTTACGTTTCTCCATAATATCCCACCAGTGGAGAAATGTAAAGGCACAAATTTATAATATGTTAGGTTTGAAAACTTGGAGCGTGTCCATGGTAAACGTCAAGACCAAATGAGGACCAGTGTTTCGATGTAGCCAGAAGGGGTGCAACATTATATATCTACTTTCACGAGGGAAATAAGGCCACCCTATTCTGAAATATGAAAGGCAAGCTTGGTTATATAGGTAAACTTAATAATTCAAATATAGTACAATCATGGAAGGGTTTGATCAGTAGTCAATTGACAGTCTAGTTGTTTAGTCTTTGAGCTATAAGCTAAATGGTGGAGTATGCCAAAAATGGTGTGGACCTTTGGTTTAGTGAATTGGGAAAAATTGTGGCATGAGTTCTTTGGGCTCTAAAGTATTTTTGGGATGTTTGGTTTAGGGTGAGAAATGTATTTATTTAAACATGAGATAAACAACTGAGCAATGCGACTTTAATGCCTAGAGGAAAAAGAAAAAAACAATGATACCTCAATTAAATAAGGAACCTAGTGAGGGATACCCTAAGGAATGGAGTACACCCTAATAATAATAATGATGATATAGTGTGAGGTATGGATTTTAGATGGGTGAGGAGTATTCAAATTTAGTATACCAAGAAGTATAAATAAGCTGAGGTGACAATTATAAGGAGTGGTGGTGTTGGTTAGCGAAACAAAATTACAGACATGAGCATTATATGTATCTATAAAAGTTTAATTGGAATTATATCGTCAACCTAATTAAAAGAGGTAAAAAATTGACTATAACATGGTTTGTGACATAATAAAGTTAATAAAGGAAAAATAAGACCACGGTTAAGAGACACTTATTACAAGATGAATATTGGGAAAATATATTCTAGTGGGCATCACTGAATATGTTTAGTGCTAAGGGAAATTGGCAAAGACAAAGACAAAGGCATTAAAAGGAAACAACGCATTTTTCACACCATTATTTATGAAAATAAAGGAAAATAGGAGAAAAAGTAAGGTGAAAAGTCACAGGTTGCATGTGAGGAAGGAAATGAAGGAAAATAATGGAAAATGAAGAAAATAGAGGCCTAATTGATAAAAAGGCTTTTGAGGATCAGTTTGTAACATTTTGTCAGTTTAGTTTTGGAATTTCTCTGATTATTCTCTCTCTCCCTCTCACTCTTGGACACTTAGAGTTTTCTTGCAGCACTGTAGCTTTGGAGCAAGGAAAGAAAAAAAATCAAAGGGAAAAGAAGAAAATCAAGGATCAAGCAAGGAAGAGCAAGACCAAGGAACTTCAACAGGAATACTTGCAGGAAACATATTGCAGTGTGATTTCCTAGCTAGTTTTGACATGCATGGATTTGCATGTTGGTGTATGGTTCTCTTGTTATCGATGGTATGGTTTTGTCGAGTTATGACAGTGGTTTTAAGACTAGCCTTTCATTTTTCCGAATCCCATGGTGTGTTGAGATCTTGATCTCGGTTTTGAGATTTCGAATTGCTGGATGGATTTCGAGATCTGGGGCAGAGGTGGTCTCAAGGTTCATTCCCAAAGGCCTAGGAATCCCTTGATTGGTTTTGGAAGGATACATGGTAAACCGTGAGGGAAGTCTCTCAGTTTAGGGTCTATTGATCTGCAATTGGGTTGTGTATAAAGCCTTAGAGACAAGGAGATAGAAAATTCCTCAAGGATAGTGATCAGAGAACTGATTCATTTTTGTGATCAGAGCATTGATTTTGGTGTGATCATGGTTTGATCAGGGTGGAGGTGCTTTAACCTATGCATTCAGTTAGTTTTTTTTTTATTGTTTTATCCACGAGATCCCACATTCATGCTTTGAATGTGGCACAGGGTTGATTGTATGAAAGAAAGATTTAGCTCAGTGATGTCTACAATCGGGTGGTACGTGGAAGTCCCGAACCTGGTTAGAATTTGCATGGCCCTTTTATACAAAGGTGTTATATTCAATGCATTCCTGAACCTTTCAGGAGAGTGATACTCCATGGTCTGGAGATTGTGTAGTAGGGTATTCCATTTTCTATGACATTCTTATTGGCAGTCTATCCCTAACAACCTGAGAGTTTCCTCAAAATGGGATATGGTCTGCTTTTGGGTGGAAAGGTATCTAGGTTCTAGCTTAGCATCATTGGAAATGATGTTGTGATTGTTGATTACAGCCACTTATCTTCTCTGCCCTAATGTATATGGGTTCTTTTTCTTCTTTGGCCAATACTTTCCTCACCTACTCAGCTCTCACATCCTCATGTTCCATCTAAGATGCAAGGGCCACCAGCTACAAGTCTTCCAAATTTTGCATTGGGATCCCAAACATTCATATCAGTTAAGGTGAGGTTGTGCAGGTGGAATTTAGCTAATTTGGCTTCGACTTCAATGTTACTTTTGTCACACAACTCAACGAACTACCTGTAGTCCTCGAATAGCATGGACCCATGTTGTTATAATTTCTTGATCTGGAACTAAATCCATTGGTCTTTGAGGAAATGATCCAAGATGTTTCCGCTTATAGATGTATAGAAAAGAATTGCATATAAAATTGTCACTTAACACATAGATGTGCACATATGAAAAGAAGAATAAAACACATAAAAGGCACAAAAGAGAACACCAAGATTTGATAATGGAGTTAATCCAATTTGGACTATGTCTCCATGCCCAGCTCAACAATGGGGAAGCCTTTCTTATTAAATGGCATGAATAAACAAAATTACATTTATCAATCTATTCATAAAGAGGCTTATACCTCCAATCTGCCTAATGGCTATGAAATGAATGCCTGAGATGGAGTAGTATGCAGCGCCAAAGCTTGTTGCAGCAATAGAAGGGGCTGGAATCATGTAACTGTTCAAAAACAGATCAATAGATGCTCTCGGCCCCTGCGAAACAACATGTTGCCACCATAAAAAGGCCTCCTCCAGTGCTCTTCCATTGATCCTCTTTTATAATGGATTTTTGGGCAAGATCCCATTTAAATCGGGGCTTGCCTGGTTAACTATGGAGGTTGGTAGAGTGGAAGTATCAGCGGGTGCAACCATCCCTAAAAATGGCCTCTTATCATTTAAAATGATAAAACTTCCAAAATCCCGAAAACACTAAGAAATCCGCAAAGACCGTTCACCTGGATTTCAAATATTATTAAATCAGGCATATAATATTTATCGAGTCCACGCTGAAGTCGCAAATCGGCATATCTCTATGTCCCTATCCTGGTCCTGGGGAATGACCGATCATCGATCGCTGACCGCCAATACCGGCGTCAGCCGATCGCATCCGCATCCCCCACATGTGTCGCCCTGGGTGATTGATAAGGGTTCTGTCGATCCGGCTAATCGCCGATCGCACTATCCACTCACCGATATATATATATATATATATATATATATATATATATATATATATATATATATATATATATATATATATATATATATATATATATATATATATATATATGACCGCCGATTGCGATTGCCTCCGATCTGGCGATCTGATCTGATTATAGATCGGCGATCGGGGGTTCCATGGACCAAACCTTAAGTCCACCCTCATGCAACCTCCGACTGCAATTTGGCCTTAAGGCTTAAGACTCCTTTTTCAAAGGAAATTCCTCATTTTCTTAAGGATTGAAGGACCCTTATTTTTGCAATAACTTCATCATCCAGACTCAGATTGAAGTACTATTTGCGTTGTTGGAATTAGAAAGATGAGATCTCTGCTCTAGTCCTAGGTTGACTTCAATTTGATCACTTTGATTTCTGAGTTTTTCCCATGCCATTGTATCTGAAGGTCCACCTGGATCAATCCTCCCCATTAAGGGGCTTTTGGACCGCCAAAATCTTTTCGTTACTCAATTGGCAAGTGAGGAAATTGTGCCCTCACTTTCTCTTTCTCCATCCATCTGGCCTTGCTGGGATGCATTCCCTTGAATCCAACTCAAAGGTATTCTACATCTCCTCACCGTGAAGTCCTAGTTCTTATGTCGAGGATGATGTCTTCAGGCAACTCATCGAGATATTTAGGTGCAAAATCATCGATGGTAGGAATTGTGCCCATCTCGTCAGTGTCCATGATCAAAGGTGGTTCATACAGCTTCAGGTTCTCCACATTCACTACTGAGATTATCTGCATATATACCGGCAAGTCAAGACGAAAGGCATTGTTCCCAATCTTCTCCAATATGGTGAATGGTCCATACTGTATTGGCCGCAACTTCTTTCCTTCTCCCTTCATCCTATCTTTGTTGATGTGGAACCACACCTTGTCACCCACTTGGAATTGATGGTCAACTTAGTGTTTATCATTTCGAGCCTTGTAACGGGCTTGACTCTTTTCCAACTGCTTGGTGAATCATTTAGATTCTCTGAATGAACTGCTGAGCTTTTCCTTTATCATTACGTTCACTGGAGCCATCCTCCCTTCCAAAGACCATGTCTAAAGGGTCCTTTGGCAAGCAACCAAAGCATGTCTAAAACGTTGAACGTTGTGTCAACAAATGCACTGCTCATTTATAGGAATGTTGTATATAGGGGAGATGTTCATCCCACAACTTGGGATGTTTCCCACAATAGCCGCATAATCGGTGTAGCAGGGTACGGTTAACAACCTCTGTCTGCCCATTGGTTTGCGGGTGAAATGCCATGCTTCTTTTCAGTTGGGTGTCCATCATCCTCCACAAGCTGGTCCAGAACTCCCCAAGGAAGTAAGAGTCTCATTCTAACACAATTGATGTGGGTGATCCAAAGTGGACCCAAACATACTGAAAGAAAAGAGAAGCAGTCTTCTCTGCAGTAATCTGCTTTTTACAAGGCATAAGAATACACATTTTTCTAAAACGGTCAACGACAACATACAAATAGTCGAGACCCTTCCTAGACAAAAGGTAAACCTCCTACAAAGTCCATTGACACACTTTCCCATGGAGGACTCGGAATAGGGAGTGGTGTGTAAAGCCCAAGTTTTCTATTAGAGGGCTTTGAAACAGAACACATCACACAACCCTTTACATAGCGAGTCACAAATTTTTTCATATGAGGCCAAAAAAAAAATATTTGTACATGACATAACGTCTTTTCGCCACCAAAGTGTCCAGACACAAGAGCGGTGTGGGCCTCTCGAATTACAAGCACTCTTTCTTCTGTGGGAATACACAATTTACCAAGGTGATACAACAATTTCCCCTACAAGTGATATTTGTCCACTAGATGAAACTATTGAAGAAAGCCCATCCACTTGAAATGACGAGTTTGTTGTAATTTGTTTTGTGACTGAAGGTACTGCAAGGGCTGATGATCTGTATGGATGATGGTCTCCTTGCCGATCAGGTAGTGTTTCCAATTTTTCACACTCTGCACCAAGGCGCAAAGCTCCTTGTCATACGTGGGATAGCTTATCACTGCTTGAGAAAACTTCTCAGAATGGTAACAAATTGGCTTCTTTTTTTGCATCAGTACAGCTCCCATGGCATAACCGTTCACATTAGTTTCGATCTCAAATGGCTGTTGGAGATCGGGTAAGGCTAAGACTGGCGCGGTGCTAATTTTTCCTTCAATGTTTCGAAGAACTTCTATTGTCTTCCTCCCCATTGGAAGACCTGTTTCACACTTGTCAATGTGTGTAAAGGTGCTACAATAACGGAGAAATTAGCAATAAATCTCCTCCATTACTGGACTTCACCTAGAAAGCTACAGACCTTAGTTACACTAGTAGGCTTAGGCCAATTTAAAATTGCTTCAACTTTAGTGGGATCAATTTTTAACTGACCATGACCAACAATATGACCTAGGTAACCCAAAGAGGTTTTCCCAAACTCACACTTTGACAATTTTACAAAGAGTTTTTCTTTCTTCATCACATCAAGCACTTTCTTTACATGACTCACATGTTCAAACCAACTCTTGCTGAAAACTAGTATATCATCTAAATATACAAGAACAAACTCATCAATGAAAGGCTGAAATATATGATTCATAACCCGCATAAAGGTGGTTGGAGCATTGCAAAGCCTGAATGGCATTACCATCCACTCCAACAACCCCTTCTTGATTTTGAAAGTGGTTTTCCACATGTCCTGCTCTGCAATTCGGACCTGGTGATAGCCACTGCGCAAATCCAACTTTGTGAAATATACAACATTTTTTAATTGATCCAATAAATCATCTATGCATGGGAGGGGATAGCGATTTTTTATTGATATTTTGTTGAGCGCGTGGTAGTCCATGCACATCCTCCAACTACCATCCTTCTTTGGCACTAGAACAATCGGCGAACCGCATGGAGAGGAGCTCGTCCTGATCACACCTTGGTCCAGCAATTCTTGCGCTTGACACTTGATCTCCTCCATTTCGATTGCTGACATTCTGTACATGCTGATATTCGGTAGAGGGGCGTCATGCAACAGGTGGATCTCGTGTTGGATCTCCCTCTTTGGAGGTAGTCCCCACGGCTCCTGAAATAATGCATTATAATCAGCAATTAAATCCATCAATTCATGTTTATGCTTCCCATCGCATCCTTGGAACGCGTCTGTGAATTCGGCCTCCTTTTCCCTTATTACCATAAGCATGCATGTTTTGCTGGAATTTACCAGCCATTTCATCTACCCAATGCTTACGAGGCTGGCATTAATCTTGTTTTGATGAGCCTGCATGATATATTCTACCCCATCCTTCGTGACGTGGTATTTATTCTCATGGCAGAGAAGGACAACTTTTCTGTCATATAGGTAGGGGCTCCCCATTACCATGCCACTGATGTCCAGTGGTATAACATCCATCTCTACTTCATCTACTAGTTTAGAAGCAATCACAAATTTTACCTTGCACTACTGGGTTACATTCAATTTAGCTTTATCATGTATCCATCCCAACAGGTAAGGCTTTGGGTGCAGTTTTGTTACTAAGCCAAGCTTCTTTACCAGGGATTCTGCAATTAAATTTTCTTGGGACCCCGTATCAAATAGAGTTTCTACTTTGGTATGATTTACTACAACTCTGATATGAAATAATTCAATTCTTTTTCTATCATTTGAAAGGGACTCATCTACAGAACTGGTGCTTCCATGTGATTTAGAATCAATAGGAGGTGTAAGGGTACCTTTTGTCCCCGCTGCTGCGACCAGCGCTTCATCTCCTAAATCTGATCCAAGGTCTTGCTGTGTTGCTACCACTATTTTCTACTTCCCTTTTCCTCCATCCCTCTTTAGGCGCTTTTCTGGGTGCTGCTTCCAACAGTGATCATCATCCTGGCCTTATTTCTTGCAATGATTGCAATAAGGCCACTCTCCCTCTTTGTCTGTTGTTGTTTTCTTCTCCTTCCCTTTCCATTTCACTTTGGATTTTCCATTGGGAGGCTTGAACGGTGGCTTTCTGGACTGGTCCTCTCTTTCATTCTTGCCCCTGTTCTCAATATGAATTTCTTTCACACTAGCTGCATCAATAGTTGTTGGTTCAAACAACAATAATGAATGTTGAATATAACTATGTAGTGAGCCAATATACTTAGTTACAACTTTAGGTGTATCTAGTGCAATACCCAAATTCAATGCTTGCTTCCTAAATTCTTATGTAAAACTCTGAACATCCTGCCCTTTGCCTTGCCTTTAATATTGCCAATTCATCAAATATTTCTGTTTGTATCCTAAGGGATAAAACTATTCCTTTAATGCAGAAGTAAAATTAGACCATGAGGAGAAGAGCTTACCCACATTTTTACTGCTTTGCAATTTACTCTCCCACCAAACAAGAGCTATGTTGCCCAGCCGTAGAGAGGCCAGCTGGATTTTTACCTCATCCTCTACGATTTGATGAATCTTGCAATAAACCTCAATCTGTCTGATCCAATTGTTAAGCTTTTCTACGTTACTTTCACCGTTAAACACAAGAAGATCAAATTTAACATCTAATTTTAAAAAAAAAGGTTTCTTAGATGCATCCTTTGGATTTCTCTAATTATGGTGGTGAGGGGAAGAAGAACCTTCACCACCAGAAGGAGGAGGGGGTTCTTATCCATCATTCGCATGTGTTGAACCTTGTCCTTCTGGATTCCTCTCTTTAGCTTTTTCCAGTCTTATAACCAACTGACTGATATTCTCTAACATTGAATAGAAAGTCTTTCTGAAATTGTGATCCTCTTCAATATGAGCTTCCTCTTCAGCCATGCTTCTTCTTCGAGGTGCACGCCCTGCCTCTGGATCGAAAGGTTCTATATTCCCTTCGCCTCTTTGAATCCTGCCTCCTGTTAGCATACAAACATGCAATTCACATCTAAAAAGCCCCGCTCTGATACCACTTGATCCAGGATGTTTCTGCTTATAGATGTATAGAAAAGAATTGCATATAAAACTGTAGCTTAACACATAGATGTGCACATATGAAAAGAAGAAGAAAACACATAAAAGGCACAAAAGAGAACATCAAGGCTTGATAATGAAGTTCGTCCAATTTGGACTATGTCTTCAGACCCAGCTCAATAATGGGGAGGTATTTCTTACTAAATGGCATGAATAAACAAAATTACATTTATCAATCTGTCCATAATGAGGTTTATACCTCCAATCTGCATGATGGCTATGAAATGAATGCCTAATATGGAGTGGTATGCAGCGCCAAAGCTTCCCGCAGCAATAGAAGGGACTGGAATCATGTAACTGTTCAAAAAGAGATCAATAGATGCTCTCAACCCCTACCAAACAACATGCTACCACCATAAAAATTCCTCCTCCCGTGCTTTTCCATTGATCCTCTTCTATAATGGATTTTCAAACAAGATCCCATTTAAATTGGGGCTTGCCTGGTTAACTATGGAGGTTGGTTGTGTGGAAGTATCAGCGTGTGCAACCGTCCCTGAAAATGGCCTCTTATCGTTTAAAACGATAAAACTTCCAAAATCCCAAAAACACTAAGAAATCTGCCAAAAACTGTTCACCCGGATTTCAAATATTATTAAATCGGGCATATAATTTGTATCAGGTCCACGCTGAGGTCGCGAATCGGCATATCGCTATGTCCTTGTTCTAGTCCTCGGGAATGACCGATCACCGATCGCTGACCGCTGATATCGGTATCGGCCGATCGCATCAGCATCCCCCACATTTGTCACCCCGGGTGACTGATAAGGGTTCTGCCAATTAGGGTAATCGCCGATCACACTATCCGCTCACTGATATATATATATATATATATATATATATATATATATATATATATATATATATATATATATATATATATATATATATATATATATATGACCGCCGATTGCGATTGCCTCTAATCTGCTGATCCGATCTGATCAGAGATCAGTGATCGGGGGTTCCATGGCCTAAACCTTAAGTCCTCCCCCATGCGACCTCCAATTTCGATTTGGCCTTAAGGCTTAAGACTCTTTTTTCAAAGGAAATTCCTCATTTTCTTAAGGATTGAAGGACCCTTGTTTTTGCAATAACTTCATCATCCAGACTCGGATTGAAGTACCGTTTGTGCCATTGGAATCAGAAAGACGAGATATCTACTCTGGTCCTGGGTTGACTTTATTCCGATCACTTTGATTTCTAAGTTTTTCCCATGCCATTGTATCTGAAGATCCACTTGGATCAGGGAATGTGCATAGGATTTGGATGGCAGTGTGCATTCTACTGCCTCCATGGAGAGGCTTGTCATTTTGGCCAATTGGGTTTCCTTCTCTTGCAATTTCTTCCTCAACCATCTATTTTCTCCTTACAGTTGTGTTCTCATTGTGCACTCTCTATCCCTTAACTCACTGAACTCCTTGCCCATTTGTATGAGATTTTCTTCCATAAGGCCTACATCTTCCACCTTCTTGGATTTGGCAATATGCATCCATCTATGTGTCCTTCCTCTTTCTACTTCAAGTTCAAGGAAGAGAGGGACTGCAAATTTCTATGGGAGCACTCTGCCTCCTTCAATGAACTTGTAATAGGAGCTCCAATTGGGCTATGGAATAGGCTCCTGTAGCTCTGAAATATCATTTTGAAATTTTCTTGGAGAAGCTTCCCCCTCTTATAACTATTTGTGTTGCCTATTTCCCTTTTATCTGCCCCTTCTACTCCTCCTATAGCATTCTCTTCTCTCCCTATAGAATTCGCTATGTTTCCTATATCAGACTTTGTTTTTCCTGTAGCTTCCCTTTTCCTTTTTTTGGAGTGTGGTAGGTGCCTTGGGTTGCTTAGAGGAGGTTGATCCAGTAACATGCCTTCTTACATAGGTTATCTGAGTCTTTTAGATGGCTTCAGGAGATGTGATTTCCTCAACTTTCTTTTCAATGGGTTCTAGCTCTTCTCTTTTACTTGGTGATTCTTCAATTTTAATAAAGGTGTTTATGGGAGTTTGAGGCTTCCCCTATTTAATCCTAGTGCTTTTCCTTGGTTTGAATTAGAGGGGAGTTTTCCTCTACCTTTTATTCTTAGGTTTGTTTGGTGTTCTCAAGGCACTAGCGCAGAAACTACCTCCTTTTCAGTGGGTCCAGGAGACAAACTTTTCTCCTCTGGGGATACCTCTTCTTCTCTAGGTGAGTGGTTTTCTTGAGGCTTAGTTCTTCCTGCTGCTCCTCCTCTTCTTCTTAATTCTGCCCTTTCTCAACTTCTTCCTTTTTATCTGGTTCCTCCTCTATTTTCTCCGCCTCTTCTTCCTCTTCTGCTTCTACCTCTTCTCATTCATCACTAGAGGTTGGGGTCTCACCAAGTGCAAGGACTTGAGTTTCAAGGAAGTATTCTCTATCCATATCCCTGAATGTGGACCAGAGGATAGGAACCCTTAATTTATTCAAGGAATATTCCACTATTAGTTTGATGAGGCCATGGTGGCCTAAGTGTTGTTTCTTTCCCTCTTTCACCTTCTGGCTCATGTCCATGATGGATTGTAGGAGGAAATAAGGCACACTGATTCTTTGGGCTATGGGAAATCTTGCTTGAAATATCAGTTCATGGAGCAATATGAACTAGTAGCAATAGACTACACTTAGTCTTCCTTCACAAGAGATGAACTTCAGTATATGGTAGGCCACCCCATCCCGGGGATAGCGTAGGCTCTCCCTTCTGGCTCCATTTTTGTCTTCAATTGGTTTCTCATCACTAGTGAAGAAATTCTTCTTAGCCATTGCACTACTATACTTGTATTCTTTTCTCCATTGGACCCCTAGGGGAATCGTTTTCACCCTACTAATTAGGTCAAGATTGATAATAATGGATAACGTCACCATAGTGTCGGCACTGGATCTTGCTTGAGAGTTTAGGGCCATGGAAAATTCATAAGTGATATAATCATCATATCCCTTTAGAAACTCAAAGAACCCTAAGCATTGATGCCTTCTGAAAATATCTACTACAGGGAGATGAAGGTGAATTCTCTTAGTATCTATAGGCTCACTCCTATTAAATACCCCTCCCATCCTCTTCTATGTTTTCAAATAGGTGTAGGAAGGTTTCTTCCTGTGATAGCTCTGATATGAATTCAAAGGGAACATAGGGGTGGAATCTCTAGTTGATGACAATTATGTATATCCCCTCTACTTTATAGCAAAAAATAAATCTTTTAATCCACAAGATGACTCTTATTACTAGGATAATTCAATGTGCACTAGAATTTAAAGCATGGATAGAAGAATGAGTGAGTCCACTTACTTTTCACCATAAGGCCTAGTATAATGAGAATTGAATACCAAATTGACCCTAGGCAGTGTTGTTGCATCATTGGAGGCTTTTTGTAGCAGTGTTTTATGCTTCTTGTAGCTTCCTGTAGCTTCCTATAGGTGCGTCTTATAGGAATGATAGAGTAAGGTTAGATTACTCTCAAAAGCTTTCGATAATCATCCTTACCTTAACTTATTTGGAAATGAGTGAAGATGAAGGAGATTTTGAGCTTTGGTACGTTATATGTTATTTTTGGCTAATGGTCGAAGCTTGGTGATGACTTGGTAGAAGTACGCATTTTCCTCATTTTAACCATTGGCCCACCTAGAGTTATCATTCTCTTGTCCCTCGTAATCAGCACCCACTCCCCTTAATTGATTTTGACTGATGTGAGACACTCCTACATTGCATGATCACTGAGAAATCACTTTTCGATCATTGAATGGGGGTGGCCAAGTTAACTGGCCACCTCTAGCTTATAAAAATACCTTACCTCGACATTCATACATTTTTCATTATTTACACCTAGGGAGGAGCTTAGAGGTTACCATACATGTGCCTACCTTGTGCTCAATTGATGCATGCTGGAGTGTTGGATTTATGTGCTGGTACTAAGGGAGTTACCTTGCTGTCTTTTTTTTTGCTCTTGCGCATGCTTTATTTCCTTCTGTGTGTTTGAATGTTGGTGTTGTTCACGTGTATAGGTGCTTTATTAATATCATAGGCGCATATACAGTTTTTGTAGAGTCCTTCTTGGAGTAGCATGGTGCTTCAGAATGATGGTATCATCCACTCAACTTGATGGGAAGAAAAACTAGGTTTCAGGCTTGTTGCAATAGTGGCACAGGCTGCTACAGGAAATCCTGTAGCATCCCTTCTTTCTTTTTCAAGGGTTTTGAACTTCAGGGGAGTGATGAGAAAGAGTGTAGGGAATTGGAGGATTATTTTAGGGCCCTAGTTGAGTAGTGAAGGGCTATGGAAATGGAAGCTATCTCCTCTGTGTGTGTTTTTTTTAGATGAGACAGATCTTAGGGTTACTTTTGAAAAATAGTGATTTTTATAAATCAGGGATGCATGGAGGATGGTTTAGTTGTGGATAAAGGTGTGAGAACCCTAATTAACCTTATATAGGTCATGCATGATGATTTTCCCAATCATATCCTCTTCTTGTAGAATTTCAGGACTTTCCTATGGTGCTAAATGATCTTCCTATAGCAGCTACAGGACATCATGTAACAGTACAGAGAGGGTTTGAAAATGGGGTTTTGAGCCCTGAGGATTAGTGAGAGTGGTGAGGAAATGGTTTTCATGTAGGTTATGGAGTGTATGGAGGAAAAAATTTAATGGAACTTCAACATGTTATCCTTGTAGCTTTGCAATTTTCCACTGTCCTCAAAACCCTAAAAAATGACACAAAATATTAATGGACATGTTGTAGATCCCTATCATGGCATTCTCCTTAATTTTTTCTCTCTTTTCATTGATTTTTTTAGGGACATAAAATCTCCCTCAAGAGAGATTTTCAACCCGCATGTCTTCCGTATGTAACACCCTCCTCCCACATCTACCCAAGCAACCCACAAGCTGGGGTAAACCTTCAACAAGACACCACTATAATATCGACCTCCTAAGTCACATTAAGGAAGTGGAACCAATGGAAACACACCATACAGACATCCAACATCATCAACATAACCCTCAAAGGACAAGTTAGATGCTCATACAGCCTGTCTATGGGTCTCAATTTTGTTTTAGTTCTCTTAGGCCATAGTCGCTCTCATGCTATGGGAAAGGGAGTGACCAAAAACCTAAAGTTGCTCTTAAAGTCCTACCTACCAGTGAATGTGGACAAAAATTTTCATTGTTGTGCGAGCGACGTCGAGATTTAAGCCACTTTTTTAGCGTCAGATCCCAGGACACTACCCAGAACTAATCCATCTATTCAAATCAGTAAAGTAACATGGAAATGAAAGTACTAAAGTAAATACTTGTTCAATACCTTGACGGGATCCCTACTAGCCATGACAGGCATTTCATCAAACATATCATCGACATGTAACCTACATGTGTAAACCACATAATTAAGTGTATGGATATCATACTTATATGAGAATCATTAGGAACCATTTTTCCCTCATGCCATTTGTTGTATTATCATCTATTAGGTCAAAGACACATTATCCATTCACATACAAGTAAAAACATGTTGAAATCCATACATAATTGTTGTCATAAAATGTGTATATAACCATCATAATATGAACAAAAATACAATAAATATGATGGCCATCAAATCCATAAATACATAAGTACCATTATAGATGGGAATCAAGGGAAAGGATTTCACATTAATGAATGCAATGAACCAACCGAAGATGGGACTACCACGTTCCATGCAACTGTAGAATGGTTGAGCCAAATCTCTCTTCAAATTTTGAACCTCGTGCCATATTCCAAGCATCAATGTGGGATCTCATAGTACACAACAATCAAAAATCATATAGGGCTTCCATAAGCCATCCACCTCAACCCGTTAAACAATGATTCCACCTCATGATCAGGCATCACAAAACCATCATTAGATCAGTCTCTATTGATGCCTTCCAGGTCTCTAGAGCATTTGTTTGACCAAGGCTCTAGGACTAGTAACTCAACCCATAGGTTTTATTGGGTTCTAAAGCGTTTGTCCAACCAAGGCTCCATGACTAGTAACTCAATCCAAGCTAAGGAAACACGAGAACCAACCAAAAACAAGAAATGAAAGTAAACCCATAATCACCATGGCTATCTGGGAGATGGAAAGGCTAGGCAATCCACTATTGATCCAAGAAATCTGTTGGCATTATGATACATATGTTGTACTTGATGGCAACCCACTCATCTCAGATGATAAATTATAGTGCATAAAATTTCACGCACTTTTATGCAGAGAAAAGTTTATTTCATGTAGAGAAAAGTTCACGCACTTTTATGCAGAGAAAAGTTTATTTCATGTAGAGAAAAAGTTCTCGCACTTTCATGCAAGGAAAAGCCCGTATATGTTGGAGAACTTACCTTTGGTCCATGGTAGTTAGTCCTTGGTATTTGAACCTATGGTTTTGGACCATGGTACCTCGTCAGAAGTGTTGATCCCAAGTATTGGGTTCGTGGTATTGGTTTATTATGGTTTTGGTTCGTGGTATTGCATCCAAAAGTGTCGATCTCACACACTTTCATGGCTGCTTCATGGTATTAGTTCGCAGTTTTTTGATCCTATGGTTTTGGACCGTGGTATTGAGAAAGGCCCAAGGTTATAAAAGAGGAAGGAGATCATTTGGCAAGGCATCATCTGAATTATTGAATATCTGATAAAGTGCTAGATCTGGAATACTGTGATTGGGTTATGGTGCAGATCTGGATCTGAATGAAGAAGGAACCTAGTGCAAGGAGAAGGATAAGTTCTATTGATGGGTCAAAATCTTAAGACTGGAATAGTGGCATCTCTATATGATTTTGATCTATGGCACATGCTTGATCTATAAATCTGATAATCTGGGTTAACTAATATTTGAATGTTTGAAAGAATGAATTTATAGATCTGTACGCAGGTTTCTGAATAGTGAAGTAGCGTACATCTCTTGATTGATGTTCTAGCTGCTTTTGTTTATTGCTTCAGTGTTCTGGGTTCAGAAGTCGGGTGTGATTACTATTATTATGTTCTGGGTACAGCTGTCAGAGAAGTGTTTACTTGATTCAGTGCTAATTGGGAAAATGAGATTGTTTGATGCAGATATACTTGATGATCGATTGTTGTTCTTGGATCCAGTCTGAAAATTAATGAAAAGTGGTCCTTGAAAGAAAAGAAGTAGGGGGTTGTAGCTCTCTTCCAGGAGAGATTGGAAAATGAGAGAGAGAGTTGTAGCTCTCTGCAGGTTGTAGCCTGCGTACTGGTAAAGGACTGCACCAGTACAAAATCATTGTAAAAGGAGTTTCTTATTAAAAGAAGATAGAGACATATTGCAGCAGGTGGTTTTCACCCACATTGGGTTTCCACCTTATATCTGATGTTCTTTTGTGTGACTATTTGCTTTTCTTGTTCCTACTCATTATTTTATGATTCTGACATACAAAGTAATGATCAATATTTGAAAAATTATTCAAAGTATAAATAAGGAAGATATATTGAAAAGAATTTGATAATACTGATTCACCCCCTCTCAGTATTATTTCCAACAATTGGTATCAGAGCCAGGTTCTTCTGAAGAAGCTTGATCGCTTGAAGGAAGATCTAACATCATGAGCAACTACGAGAGGGAAGCATCAATCAGGCCACCGATTTTTGATGGGACAAACTTCGTATATTGGAAGGTAAGAGTTACTGCCTATCTTCAATCTTTGGGTACAGAAGTATGGGACATTATAGAAACAGGGTATACTTTTCCATCAGCTACTCCTACAGATTCAGCTGAGAAGAAGAAATATGAAACAAATACAAAGGCGGTTAATACTCTTCTAGGATGTCTATCTCAATCTGAATTCGTGAAGGTTATGCAATATAAATCCGCAAAAGAAATATGGGACAAGATTGTTTTGAGCTACGAAGGAGATGAACAGGTAAAATGTGCAAAACTTCAAACCCTCAGGATTCAGTATGAGAATCTCAGAATGTATAATGATGAAAGTGTGGCTAACTATTTTCTTTGTGTGGATGAGATTGTTAATTGTATGAAAAATTTGGGTGAAGAAATAAAAGAGGTTGTTGTGGTAGAAAAAGTTCTAAGATCTTTGTCACCTAGGTTTGAATCTAAAGTTTCTGCTATAGAAGAAAAGGAGAATATACAACATCTTAAAATGTCACAACTACATGGAATTCTAACTGCTTATGAAATGAGAAAAGGAGGTCCATCTGACAGGAAAGAAGTTTCCTTCAAGGCTTCAGGTAAAGGAGAGTACTATGAATCAGGACATGGGTCAGAAGAAGAAGAAGAATCAAATTTTGTCAGAAATCTTCAACGGGGTGTTGGACGGTTCAGAGGTAAGTTACCCTTCAAATGCTTTTCTTGTGGAAGAGTAGGTCACTATGCTGCCAAATGTCCTCATAAGGATAAGATCGACAAGGGAAAGGAACCTATTAGATGGAACAAGAAACAGAATGCAAATAAGAAAAGCTACTACACTCATGAAGACAGTGATGGTCTATCAAATAGTGATGAAGATGAACGAGGTAATGACCATAAACTTTTAATGGCATTTGAAGATGATGATTACATGGATGCTATAGATGTGGATAGGTTTTATGAATAGATTTCTAGACTTAAGACATGTATAGAAGAAAAGAATATGATCATTGATACTCTACAATTTCAAATTGATGAAAAATAAAAATATCTTGAAAAGTTAGAAGGTGAAATTGTTGGCCTTAGAAAAGAAATTGAGAAAACAAAGGCTATTAATCTTAAGTTTGTCAAAGGATCTGAAACTCTGGATGAGATCATCAATGTACAGCGTTCTCCGCTAAACAAGACAGGTCTGGGGTATAATGGAGAAACATCTCAAGCATCCACCTCAAAGAGTTATCTTGATGTAGCAAGAAGGAATGAGCAAAAGCACAATGGAGATCATCAGGTAAAGCAGGGATGAAATACATCAAGAATGAACGAAGACTATCAGGTAAACCAGGGGCAATCTGTCTTAAGGATGAACAAAAGCTACAACCAGCCACAGGTAAAATCTTCTCAATTTGCTTCAAGAATGGATGACAATAGAAATTACAATCATTTGGCCGGTATATTTGATAGTCGCAGAAGTTTCTTTAATGGGCAATGTTTCTCTTGCCATAACTTTGGTCACAAAGCAGCTCAATGTGTTGCATATAAAACAATCATGACTAGAGAAGCTCAAAAACAAAGAAGTATGATCGGGATTACAAAAAGGACCTATAACAACTTTTCGGCTCTTGAAAATGAAGTTGAATGTTCTATTTGCAATAACTTTGGTCATGAAGATTCTGAATGCAGGAGCAGGTTTCAACAGACAAAGGAACAAGCCTCAAGCACCAGAACATGGAGAATAAAGGAACCACAAACAGAAAGATGTGGGATAGCCTTTTATGCAGAGGAACAGGAAAATCTATGGTACATCGACAGTGGATGTTCGAAGCATATGACAAGTGATAAAGAAAAACTTGAATCATATTCTGCTTTAGAAAAGGGAAAGAAAGTTTCTTTTGGAAATGATACTCTAGCAACTATAAAAGGAAAAGGCACAGCTCAGTTAAAAGAAAAGGTTAAAGCTGGAAATGTTTTGTATGTTGATGGCTTGAAGCATAACCTTCTGAGTGTCAGTCAGATGTGCGATGAAGGAACCGAGGTAATATTTCGATCAAATGGATGTAGCATTCGTGATCTTGATACAGGGAAAACAGTGATCAAAGGTAGAAGAACTTCAAATAATCTATACATATTTGAAGAAGGACAACAACAATGCTATTTGAGCAAGGATGATGAACATTGGTTATGGCACCGGAGGTTGGGGCATCTAAGCTTTTCACAAATAAGGAAGGCATGCAAATATCAGGTAGTTCGTGGTCTTCCAGATATCAAAATTCCAGACAACACTATATGCAAATCATGTCAGTTTGGTAAGCAAACCAGAACCAACTTCCCGGAGAAGGAAGGATCAGCCAGCAGGCCTCTTGAACTAGTCCATACAGATGTATGTGGTCCTTTCAGGACGAGGTAACCTTGAGGAGAAGAATACTTGATATTATTCATTGACGATTTCTCCAGGTTTGTTTGGTTAGGACTTTTGAAGCACAAAGACGAAGCATTCGAAAAATTCAAATCCTTCAAAGCCTTGGTTGAAAATGAATCAGGTTACAAAATTAAGTGCCTCAGGTCCGACAGAGGTGGGGAGTTTACCTCAAATGAATTTTTCGATTTCTGTGAAGAACATGGGATAAGAATGGAATTCTCTACAGCTAGAACTCCTCAGCAAAATGGAGTGGTGGAAAGGATGAACAGAACAATCCAACAAATGGCCCATGCTATGCTTGATGAGTCTGGAACTCCCGCAACTTTCTGGGGTGAAGCTGCATATGCTGTGGTTGTTATTCTCAATAAAACAAATGTCCGAGTGAACAGCACTCAAACTCCTCATGAACTCTAGTATGGTGAGACTCCTTCGGTAAAACACTTCAAAATCTTTGGGAGCAAATGCTATATTAAGAATACTGATGAGCAACTTGGCAAACTTGAACCTAGAGCAGATGAAGGCATTCTTCTTGGTTATTCTCCACACAGCAAAGCATATAAGTGCTACAATAAAAGACTTGGAAGAATTGTTGACAGCATTGATGTAGTGGTTGATGAAAAAGGATACGTTCCTAGGAAAGTAAATCATGAAAATATCGAAGAAGATGAAGACTACCCTCAAAGACAAAATGATGAAGAAGAAGAACCTCAAGAAGCACCAGAGGAACAGATAAGGGTAGAAGAGAAGACTCCATCCAGGTACGTTCAGAAGAATCATCCAGAATCTCAGATTTTGGGGCAAAAAGAAGCAAGTGTACAAACAAGAAGAACAATTGCAGAAGCTTCAAGCTATTTGGCATTACTCTCATCCACTGAACCAAAAAATATAAAAGAGGCATGTAAAGATGAATGTTGGGTCAAAGCAATGGATGAAGAACTTGAGCAGATCGAAAAGAACCACACTTGGGAGTTGGTTCCTAGACCAAAGGATAAGAATGTTATAGGGACAAAATGGGTCTTCAAAAATAATTTGAATGAAAATGGGGAAGTAATTAGAAACAAGGCCAGACTTGTTTGTAAAGGGTATGCGCAGCAAGAAGGAATAGATTTTGAAGAAACTTTTGCTCCTGTTGCAAGACTTGAGGCCATCTGAATGTTCCTTGCTCTCTCAAGCTTTCAAAAGTTCAAAGTATTTCAAGTGGACGTGAAATCAGCCTTTCTGAATGGAGACTTAGAAGAAGAAGTATACATTGAGCAGCCAGATGGTTTCATTCTTGGAAATGATCCAAATCTTGTATGCAGATTGAAAAAGGCTCTCTATGGTCTTAAACAAGCTCCAAGGGCTTGGTACTATCGTTTGGACAAATATCTTCATTAACAAGGTTTTTCAAAAGGATCAGCAGATAGCAATCTTTATATAAAAATTGAAAATGACAAATTGCTGATACTTGTTGTGTATGTAGATGACATTATCTTTGGCAGCAATGAAGAATCTATGAGTCAAAGCTTTGCCTTGGTGATGCAGAAAGAATTCGAAATGTCCTTGCTTGGAGAATTGACATATTTTCTGGGCCTGCAAATCCAACAAAAGGAAGGAGGGATCTTCTTGTCTCAAACCAAGTATCTCAAGCAGATTTTGAAGAAATATGGCATGGAAGATGTAAAACCAGTATGTACACCCATGGTCACAGGATGTAGCCTCAGTGCAAATGATGAATCAACAGCAGTACATCAACCAACCTATAGATCTATGATTGGAAGTCTACTTTATTTGGCAGGTACCCGACCAGACATCATGCATGCAGTGGGAATAGTTGGAAGGTTTCAGGAAAATCCAAAGGAAACTCATCTTCAGGCAGTGAAGAGAATCTTCAAATATCTTCAAGGGACTCAAAACTATGGCTTATGGTATCCTAGAGATACAGATCTCACACTTCATGCTTATACAGATGCAGATTGGGCCGGAAGCGTGGATGACAAGAAGAGCACAAGTGGTGGTGCATTCTTTATGGGTTCCAGATTAGTATCTTGGTTCAGCAAGAAACAGAGTTTGATTGCCTTGTCTATAGCTAAAGCAGAATATGTTGTTGTTGCATCTTGCTGCACTCAACTCCTTTGGATGATGCAGACCTTGCAGGATTTTCAAATCACTTATACACCACCCATCTCCATCTTATGTGATAATACAAGTGCAATCAGCATTTCAAAGAACCCAGTCATGCATTAAAAAACCAAGCACATACCAATCAAGTATCACTTTCTCCGGGAACAAGTGCTTGAACAAAAGGTCAAGTTGGAGTATGTTCCTTCTAAGGAACAAGTTGTTGATATACTCACCAAACCATTGCCTAGGGAGACCTTTGAATACCTCAGGAAAATGTTGGGGGTTGTTGATGCATCATCTTGTTGTTGAATCTCTTCTGATTGTTGGTTGTACGCAAGGTTCATCTGAAGTATATGCGTACATGTGTTGGGTTGCGGATTGGTCAAAGATCGAATGGCACAGGTTCAGGGGGAGCATATCATGCATTGTTGGCATTATGGAGGAAGTACAGAAGGAGATCATGGATGCTGGTCTGAATATTGCTGCAATACGTCTCTATCTCTTTCATGGTCATGGATTATGGTTCTTCTTTGCAGATCTAGTTTATAGTCAGGGGGAGCATGTTCTTAGGGGGAGCATAACCCTTTGCCCTTGATGTCAAAGGGGGAGAGTGATTGGTTGTTGTTGCCATCAAGTCCAAAGGGGGAGATTGTTGGCATTATGATACATATGTTGTACTTGATGGCAACCCACTCATCTCAGATGATAAATTATAGTGCAGAAAAGTTCACGCACTTTTATGCAAAGAAAAGTTTATTTCATGTAGAGAAAAGTTCACGCACTTTTATGCAGAGAAAAGTTTATTTCATGTAGAGAAAAAGTTCACGCACTTTCATGCAAGGAAAAGCGCGTATATGTTGGAGAACTTACCTTTCGTACATGGTAGTTAGTCCTTGGTATTTGAACCTATGGTTTTGGACCATGGTACCTTGTCAGAAGTGTTGATCCCAAGTATTGGGTTCGTGGTATTGGTTTATTATGGTTTTGGTCCGTGGTATTGCATCCAAAAGTGTTGATCTCACGCACTTTCATGGCTGGTTCATGGTATTAGTTCGACAGTTTTTTGATCCTATGGTTTTGGACCGTGGTATTGAGAAAGGCCTAAGGATATAAAAGAGGAAGGAGATCATTTAGCAAGGCATCATCTGAATTATTGAATATCTGATAAAGTGCTAGATCTGGAATATTGTGATTGGGTTATGGTGCAGATCTGGATCTAAATGAAGAAGGAACCTGAGTGCAATGAGAAGGATAAGTTCTATTGATGGGTCAAAATCTTAAGACTGGAATAGTGGTATCTCTATATGATTTTGATCTATGGCACATGCTTGATCTATCAATCTGATAATCTGGGTTAACTAATATTTGAATGTTTGAAAGAATGAATTTATAGATCTGTACGCAGGTTTTTGAATAGTGAAGTAGTGTACATCTCTTGATTGATGTTCTAGCTACTTTTGTTTATTTCTTTAGTGTTCTGGGTTCAGAAGTCTGGTGTGATTACTATTATTACGTTCTGGGTACAGCTGTCAGAGAAGTGTTTACTTGATTCAGTGCTAATTGGGAAAAGGAGATTGTTTGATGCAGATATACTTGATGATTGATTGTTGTTCTTGGATCCAGTCTGAAAATTAATGAAAAGTGGTCCTTGAAAGAAAAGAAGTAGGGGGTTGTAGCTCCCTTCCAGGAGAGACTGGGAAACGAGAGAGAGAGTTGTAGCTCTCTGCAGGTTGTAGCCTGCGTACTGGTAAAGGACTGCACCAGTACAAAATCATTGTAAAAGGAGTTTCTTATTAAAAGAAGATAGAGACATATTGCAGCAGGTGGTTTTCACCCACTTTGGGTTTCCACCTTATATCTGGTGTTCTTTTGTGTGACTATTTGCTTTTCTTGTTCCTGCTCATTATTTTATGATTCTGACATACAAAGTAATGATCAATATTTGAAGAATTATTCAAAGTATAAATAAGGAAGATATATTGAAAAGAATTTGATAATACTGATTCACCCCCCCTCTCAGTATTATTTCCAACAAAATCCTCCACGCCAATGACAGATCACAGCCAAGAAACCACATGCATATGGCATGCATGCCAAAACTAGTGAAGAAATCATACATGCAACTCGATACCTATAAGAAAATTTGATGTAGCAGGTAATGTCGATGCCTTCTTACACTTTCCTACTGTTCCTTTTCCTTCTTGATCCAAAAATCCAAGTGTGCCACACCCTCCAAGATTTCTCGAAGAAAACTCTAAGTATTCAAGAGTATGAGAGAGAGAGAGCTCCAACTTTGAAATGACAAAAGGTTACCCATTGATCCTCACAAGCCTTTTTATGGATGAAACCTCTATTTTCTTCATTTTCCATTATTTTCCTTAATTTTCCTCCTTACATGTAACTTATGACCTTTGACCTCCTTTTTGTCCTAATTTGCATTATTTTCATAAATAAATGTGCGAAAATGCCTTTTAATGCCTTAGCCATTACCTTTTCCAATTTCCTTAGCCATAAACAACCAAATGAAGACCCCCTAATATGACTTTCCCAACATTCAACTTCGAATAAGTGTCCCATTCATCCATGGTTATTGTTTTTAGCTTTATTACATGGAATTTTCACCAAGTCTGTTACAGAACCCTCCCCCTTGGGGAACACTGTCCTCAGTGTTCAATCACACATATACCTCAGCGACCTGATAAAAGAAGACATACTACTCATGGAGCTTTATAACACATCTCGATGTAGTATTGACAATGAAAGATCTGCTCAAGACAAAACATCATGACAACATGACAGCATACTGCATAGTGGAGCTTTATAACACAACTCATTACAATATTTACAATGATCATTTTGATGAGTTACAACTCGTATGACATCATGAAATCATGATAACATAACCACATGATAGCAAGTAACATAACAAAATAATCATAATAACATGATACCCATACCGCATAGTGGATATTTATAACACAACTCGTTATGGTATTTGCATCCATACACATGGGTACATATAGCAAGTTACATCATCAAAAATATATATACCAAAAGATATGCCAAATCATATACCAAACCATATATCAACTACAATAAAGCATATATCAATCACTATAAAGCATATACTAAACCAACATAAGAAAACACTAAACTACCATAAAGCATATACCAAGCTATCATAAGCAAATAATAAACCACCATAAGGAATCACCAAACCACCATAAGCAATCACCAAACCACCATATCAAAGCTGCTTTGCCTCAACTAGAAAACAACGAAGGATACATGGCCTGCATCTTATGCACCATCTCCCATGTAGCTTTATCGAGCCTAAAGTGCTTCCATTGCACTTTAACTTGCTCGATTTCTCGATTTTGAAGCACGAGCACATCTTTCTGCAATATAAATTGAGGCTCCAACTGGAATTATCCATCTGGTTCCACCTGTAATTCAAACCAGTCAATTATATGATTAACATATTTAACATACTTCTTAAGCAACGAGACATGGAAAACATCGTGGACTTTCATTGTCGACGGGAGTGCAAGTCGATAGGCTACTGGCACAATCCTCTCAACGATACTAAAGGGTCCACCAAACTGTGGTGCCAGCTTGGTACATGATCCAATACGCAAGGAACTCTTCTTTAGTTTGATGTGAAAGTACACCTATTCCCCAACTTGGAACTCCTTAAACAACCTATTATTGTCTCCATAACTCTTCTGCCTATCATGTGTTGCCTTGAGATTCTTCTTGATCACCTGCATCTCCTGTTCCATGTCTGTCAACATATATGCTCCAACCAATACCCTGCTAACCGGATCACTTCAACTAATGGGAGTGTTACAACTCCGCTGGTACAATGCCTCAAAGGAACTCATCCTCAATGACTCTTGATAATCGTTGTTGTATGAAAACTCAACTAAAGGGAGATACTCTTTCCACTTCCTCTGGTGATGCATTACATACATCCTACACATGTCCTCTAATATCCAGTTGACCCTCGCTATATGTCCATCTGTCTATGAATGATAAGTTGTGTTAAAGGCCAACTTGGTGCCCAAACATGCAAATAACTCCTTCCCAAACTTGGAAGTGAACTTTGAATCCTTGTATGACAAAATATTCTTGAGAACACCATGTAGTCTAACCACATCTTAGATGAATACTTGTTCCACATCACTAGCTGATAACATAGACTTCACTGGAACAAAGTGTGCAACCTTTGTTAGCCTATCCACAATGACCATGATGGAATCATGCTACTTCACTATCTTTGTCAACCTTATGATGAATTCCATGGAAATGACTTCCCATTTCAAGTCTAGAATCACAATCGGCTATATAAGTCCACGTGGATGTTTGCATTATGCCTTCACTCACTAACAATCAAAGCATCTATCCACAAAATCTACTACATCCCTTTTCAAATTCGGCCAATAGTAATATCTCTTCAGTACTGTGAGTGTCTTATGATAACTTAGGTGACCTGAATATGGTTTTACATGAGACTCCCTCAATATCACCTTCTTGAGGTCACTGTCATCTGACACATATATCCTATCTTGAAACCTGACCAATCCATCTGCTGTAAGACAATAGTCCAAGTCTTGTGCACCTACACCCACACCTGTACATGTACCATCACATGTACCTGTACCTATACCTATACCATCACCTATACATGTACCTATACCTATACCTATACTCTGTTGCAACCTGTGCACAATCTTGATATATTTGACATCCTGTTGTGTTTCCCACAAGATAAGTCTATCCCATAGGAGCTCATAACTGCCAAGTGATGTACCTGTATCTGTCTACTGAGAGCATCTGCCACCCTATTTTCTTTACCTTTGATGTACATGATCTCGAAGTCAAACTCATTGATCGTGGTAAACAATCTATCTTGCCTCACATTCAAATTTAGCTAGTCAAATAAATACCTCAACCCAATCTGATCACTCATAAGCCCAAACCATCTACCAAGAAGACATGGCATCCACATCTTCAGTGCATGTATAATCATTGCCAATGCGAGATCATGTGTCAGGTAGTTCTTCTCGTGCTCATTTAGTTTCTGAGACTCATAACATACCACCTATCCGTCGTGCATAAGGACTCCACTAAACCCTCTCTTGCAAGAATTTGTACATATTATGACCTCTTTGTCCATATCTACAATCTGTAGCACTGGTGCATGTGTTAGCAACTGCTTAAGCTGCTCAAAGCTAGCCTCACACTCTTCGATCCATTCGAACTTATTACCTTTACTCTGCAATGATGTGATAGGATAAGAAATTTGTAGGAAGTTCATGATGAACCTCCTGTAATAGCCTGCCAAACCCATGAAATATCTCACCTCATCCACACTCTTAGAAGCTACCCACTCCATGGTGGCCCTTATCTTCTCTAGATCTACTCCAATGCCTTCCTTGGAGACAACATGTCCCAAGCAGTGCACCTTAGTCAGAAAGACACTACACTTGTTGAGCTTAGCATACATCTGATGCTCCCTGAACAACCTCAACACTGCTGCTAAATGTTCAGCATGCTCTTCCTCATTTTTAGAATATGCCAATATATCATAAATGAACACAATAACAAACTTATCCAAATATGGACGTAACAAACTATTCATCAAACACATGAATGTAGTTGGAGTATTCATTAAGCCAATTGCAACAATGACAAACTCATAATGCCCATACCTGGTCCTAAACGTTGTCTTATATATTTCCTCCTCTTTGATGTGTACCTGATGGTACCTGTATCTCAAGTCAATCTTCAAGAACACTATTGCTCCCTTCAACTGATCAAACAAGTCATCAATCCTTGGAAAAGGGTATCTGTTCTTGATAGTCACTTTTTTCAACTGCCTGTAATCAATGCATAATCTTAGGGTACCATCTTTCTTCCTCACAAACAAGACTAGTGCGCCTCAAGGTGATACAATTGGAATATTGTATCCTTTGTCCAATATTTCCTTCAGCTACAATTTTAACTCAACTAACTCAAGTGTGCTCATCTTGTAAGGTTATTTCAATGCTGGAGCTTCCCTGGCACTAAATCAATAGAAAATTCTACCTCCATATGAGGTGGAAACTCTATAATGTTCTTGGGAAATGCATCCCTAAACTGTTGTAAAATCGAGTACTTTTTCAACACATATACATCCTCAACCTCCTTAACCTTATCACTAGAAATATGTACTACAAACATCTTGCACCCTTTCCTGCATCTACGCTTTGCTTGCATAGGTGTCACCATCCTAACTAATGTGGTTTTCTTCTTACTCTACAAGACTATTGGTTCTCCATTGTCATCAACACATTCAATGGCCTTGTCATAGAAGTCAACCTTGGTGCTATGTAGGTACAACCAATAGATGCCCAATAACATATTGTATGAACCCAACGGTAAAACATTCAAATGTGTTGTTGTAGGCTTCTTCATACCTGTAGCCAACTGCACTAACTAAGACTGTGCATGAAATTCCTTACTTAGACCACACTATCCACCAAGTCAGGTCTAACATGGCTATAATTAGATCCACGGTCAATCAAAATATCAATAACTTGATCACAGATCTTACCGTCCATCTCAATGATAGACTCCTAATGCTCTACCTTCCTATTATCCACAGCTGCATAGATATGAGGAATACTCTGGCCTACATCTCCAACAATCTAGGCCTCCTATGCACTGTATATCTAAGTTCTCCCATTCATATGCTCCAGACAATCTCTCCTATGGTGATCTTTGCCACAATTCCAACAATGCACAGGCTCCTTACTCTTCTCCTGAGTCTAATGTCCCTATCCTCTATCTGATGCATTGAAATTCTTAGGCAGTGCAACATTCCCCTGCTTATCTCTACTCTATGGCCTTGCTCGCTTTTTATCCCATTTTCCTTTGCTCTTTAGATTACCTCTCCTATCTAGCTAAGACTTATTTCTTCACTTTGATTGTTAATAGAAATGCTTTATCTTTCGAATGGCCTCCTCCAGTGATCTAGGCTCATCAAAATGCAGTCTGCTCTTTGAATGCCACCGACAGTCCACTAATGAATCTCAGAACCTTTGCCTTCTACTCCTTGAGGTAAGGCACATACCTCAACATTTCCAAGAAATCACTGGTGTACTCATCATCTATCATGGATCCCATATTTATTTCATAGAACTCTTTTTCCCTGTCATCGAAGTATCTCTCTGAAAAATACTTCTTCTTGAACAACTTCTCAAATTCACTCCAAGATAGATCTTCCTCATTTATGTCCCTGGCATTCTTCACGTCTTCCCACCAGATGTCTGATTTACCTTTAAGACTAAAAATAGCCACTCTAACTTTCATGTTCTCTGAGTTGTCATGCAACCTAAAGAACTTCTTCATATCGAGTAACCAAGGCTTTGCATCTTGTGATCTCTTTATCTCTCCATCAAAAGTAGGTGGCTTTTCCTTCTTAAATTCATTCGGAAAGTATCCCCTATCACTCCTCCTGTAAGGATGATACCAATGACAATCATAGTGCCTATCTGAATTAGAACTAGAATCATACCTATGTCTATCCCTTCTCCTCTCCAAAGTGTCCAACAATATGCCATCTCAGATTGTGTCCTCTCTATTTTGTTGGTCACTGCCATGTGATCTACTACCGTACACCCCATTAGTTATATCTTCCCCCTCATGACTAATCTGTAGTGGTCCTTATCACTGCAAATCCTACAAGCTCTGAAGTATTACTACATTCACCTCTGCTAAATTTTCCATGACCATATGATTCTATCATTATCTGCCTTACAACTCCTTATCTCCTCCTTTAGGCCTCTCAGTGTGACTGCAAAGTCAGAAGAGTTCCCAACACCACACTGCTTTTCGGATTCATAGGGAGAATCTTTATAGTCAACCATCTTGCTAGTCATTTGATATTTCTTCCTAAAAGGCATAATATGTCAAATAAACCAAATCACAATAAACCAACATACCTTAGTACAACTTGGGGATGATACCTTGTCTTTAAGATCATCAAATCAGTGTGATACCTGTATAACATAATCATAACAACATATAGACATACACCAATAAATGTATCAACACATAAACATCACTCCAAATAGGGTCTAGTCATCAATGCAGGGCCATATCAATAATGCATGCTATGACCTCATGCATGACAACAGCCATTACTCCATTATACACATTTCTACGTGCAACCAACAATGTGCATAATCAATTCCAAATCAACTACAGTTGTGCATAAATTCATGTAGTCGAAAATAAGTGATCAAACCTTGTAATCAACCTACAAGACTGATACATGTAGTCCAAATATTCAAGAATGTAACCCAACATACAAGGATGTAAGTAGGTGACACAAAATCAACATATAAGTGACATATAACCATATGCAACCAGTCACATGCTCATGACAAATATGTTTCATGAAATCAATATCAAATTCTCCATGATAACCATATTACAACCCTAATCAATCATCAAGCAAATGTAACAAGTATATTAGTGTAAGTGACACACATGCATGACCAACACATAGCCCAACCAGTCTGAGGGGTGAACCATGCTCTGATACCACTCTGTAACACCCTCCTCCCACATCTACCCAAGAAACTGGTCAATCAGGGTAAACATGCGATGAGAGGTTCTAAGTCACATTAAGGAAGTGGAACCGATGGAAACACACCATACAAAATCCAACATCATCAACAAAACCCTGAGAGGACAAGTCAACCACTAAGATAGCCTATCCCTAGGTCCCATTGTTGGTTTAGGTCTCTTGAGCCATATTCTCTCTCATACTATGGTCAAGGCAGAGATCAACAACATAAAGTTGTTATCATAGGCCTACCTTCCAACAATTGTGGACCCAAATTGTAAGTGTTGTGCCAATGACCCTAGGATTTAAGACACTTGTTCAGGCTCAAATCCCAGGACATTGCCCATAACTGATCCATCTCTTCAAATAAGTAAAGTAACATGGAAATTAAAGTACTAAAGAAAATACTTGTTCAATACCTTGACTGGATCCTTGCTAGCCATGACAGGCATTTTGTCAAACATATCATCGACATGTAACCTACATGTGTAAACAACAAAATTAAGTGCAGGGATCTCATACTTATCTGAGAATTGCTATGAATCATTGTTCCCTCATTCCATTTTCTGCATTATCATCTATTAGGTCATAAACACATTTTCCATTCACATACAAGTAAAAAAATGTTCAAATCCATACATAATTCCTGTCATAAAATGTGCATATAACCAACATAATAGGAACAAAAATACAATAAACATGATAGCCATAAAATAAATAAATACATCAATACCTTTACACATGGGAATCAAGGGAAAATATTTCTCATTAATGAATGCAATGAACCAACTAGAGATGGGACTACCACATTCCACCCGATTGTAGAATGGTTAAGCCAAATCTCTCTTCATCCATTCACCACTCTGCCATATTCCAAGTATGAATGTGAGATCTCATAGAACTCATCAATCAAACTCACCCAGGGCTTCTAGAGGCCATCCACCTCAACCCATAAAACAATGATTCCACCTCACGGTCGAACATCACAAAACCATCATCATATCGGTCTCAATCGAAGCCTTTCAGGGCTCTAGAGTTTTTGTTCAACCAAGGCTCTAGGACTACTAACTTAACCCACATATTTTACTGGGCTCTAGAGCGTTTGTCCAACGAAAGATCCAGGACTACTAACTCAACTAGCTAAGGTCTCAAGAGAGTTTGTCCAAACAAGGCTTTAGGACTAGTAACTCAATCCCACCAAGGGCTTTGGAGCATTTGTCCAACCAAAGGCCCAGGACTAGTAACTCAACCCAAGCTAGTATAGGGCTCTAGAGAATTTGTCCATCCAAGGCTCCAGTACTAGTAATTCAACCCAAACTAACAAAATATGAGAACCAGCCAAAACCAAACAATGATAGTAAACCCACAATCACCATGGTTATTTGGGAGGTTTCAAGGCTAGGCAATCCACTGTTGATCGAGGCAATCCTCCATGCCAATGATAGATCACAACCAAGAAACCACATGCATATGTAATGCATGCCATAACTAGTGAAGAAATCATACATGCAACTTGGCACCTGCAAGAGAATCTGATGTAGCTGCTGATGTTGATGCATTCTTGCACTTTCCTAATCTTACTTCGCCTTCTCACTCCAAAAATCCAAGTATGCCACACCCTCTAAGAGTGCTCTGAGAAAACTCTAAGTATCCAAGAGTAAGAGAGGGATAGAGAATAGTGAGAGAGAGCTCCAACTCTGAATTCAAAAAAGGTTACCAACTGATCCTCAGAAGCCTATTTATGGATGAGGCCTCTATTTTCTTCATTTTCCTTCATTTTCCTCCTCACACGGAACTTTTGAACTTTGACCTCCTTTTTCTCCTAATTTCTATTATTTTCATAACTAAATGTGCCAAAATTCCTTTTGATGTCTTAGTCATTGCCTTTGCCAATTTCCTTAGCCATAAACAACAAAATCAATGCACTCTAGTATGCCTTGCCCAACATTCAACTTGGAATAAGTGTCCCATTCATCCTTGGTTATTTTTTTTAGCTTTATTACATGGAATTTTCACCAGGGTTGTTACACCCTGGGCGCCTCAAGGGAGGTTTTCATCCAGGCCTCTTAATGTTTTTGTTCCTTTTTCCTTTTTGTTTTCATAAAAAAAAAACATCTAGGCATGTTGTGACTTAGAAGTTAGGACACTTCCAATCACATTCACTTCTCTATTAATAGTGCTAATGAAATCTTCCTTGGTCATATGCTTTTTGTAAAGTTTTTATCTGTAGTCATTGATAAGCAAGGGAATCCCTTCCTCATCAATGGTCATGATTTGAACAACTCCATTGCCATAGAATTTGTCTATCAAGTATGGGCCTAACCACCTTTTCATCAATTTTCCTTTTAGGTATTTGAACCTAGAGTCATATAGTAGGGCCCAATCCCCTTCTTTAAAATATTTATCCTTGATGTTCTTGTCATGCGAGACCTTCCTCTATAATTAGATAAATTTAGTGTGTAGGAGGGCCTACATTTTGAATTCATTCAAGCCATTTAACTAGAGAAACCTCTCATGGTGTGCCTTAGTTACATCTAAATCTAATTGTGCTTCCATTCTCAAGGTATTGTACTCAAACTTAATGGAGAGCAGAGCCTTCTTTCCATAGACCAAGTCATAAGGGGTAAAACCAATAGTTGTCTTCCAAGTTGTATTATGGGCCCAAGTGGCCTCCACTAATTTGTCTACTCAATCCTTTCTGTTGTTTCTCACAACTTTGGTGAGGATGCCTTCTACTTCCCTATTGGAGGCCTCTACATGTCCATTGGCCTAGGGATGATAGGAAATAGTTTTTCTGTGCTTGATATGATGTTTCCTTAACAAATTCTTAATCATATGAGATTTGAATTGAGCACCCTAATCGGTGACTAGCTCTCTTGGGTACCCAAATTTGTAGAACACATTCTCCCTAAAGAAATCACCCACTTTCTCCTTTGTTGCTACCTTGAAAACCTTTCTCTCATCCTACTTTGCCAAATAATTAGTTCATACAATCATATGTTTCTCCTGCCCTGATGTGGCTAATTTGGCTCAATGAAATTCATGCCCCACTTGTCAAATGGCTCTAAAGACACCTGAGGTTGCAAGGGAATTTCAACCTTGGGAGTAGGTTTTCCCATCCTCGGATCTGATCACATCGAATCGCGTATCTCTTGCATCTTGGTGGAGAGTGGGCCAGTAATACCCAGCTTGTAGAAACTTGAAAGTTGTCCTCTTGGCAGCAAAGTGACCTCCACAAGGCCCTTCATGATAGGTTGAGATAATTTCAAAGACTTCCTCTTCCCTAACACATCTCCACAAGATTAGATCTGGTCCCAGCTTGAAGAGATTTCTCCCAATCCTAGTGAAATGGGAACTCTTCCTTATAATTCTTCTTCTCCCTAAATGATATATTTGGAGGGAACTTTACAACAACTAAGTAGTTGGCTATGTTAGAAAACCATGGAGAGAGAACTAAAATAGAAAATAAGTGCTCATCTCGAAGTTTATCATCAACCATCCCTTTGTCACCTGGAGGCAAAGAAAATCTAGAGAAAAAATATGCAACTACATTTTCTTTACCTGGCTTATCAATGATAGTTAAATCAAACTCCTGTAATAGAAGAAACTATCTAAGAATTGTACCATTCACATCAGGATTGGTCATTGATTACTTGATAAATACATGGCTATTATGCACAAAAGTTTGATATCTAGTGATGTAGTGTCTGAACTTGTTCAAAGAGTGGACAACGACTAGGAGTTCCTTCTCAGTCATAGTGTGATTCAATTCAACCTTAGACATATTTTTGCTAATGAATTGGATTACATAAGGAAACTTGTCAGCTATCTGACCTAGAGCTTCTCCTACAAATTTGTTAGATGCATCAACATGGGTGCAAAAATTAAGAGCCCAATTTTGGCCTCTAAGTATGGGTGCAGTAGTTTATTTTTCTTTCAAGATATATGACCTCTTGGCAACTATCTGACCAGCAAAATTTAGAGTCTTTGGCAAAATATGAACAATGGTGAGGCTACTTTGGTGAAGTATTTGATAAACCTCCTATAATATCCACCTAAGCTCAAGAAGCTCCTAACATCCCTCTATTTTGAGGAGTAGGGACCGTTTTTATGATGGAATTTTGTTTGGGTCCACTTGTATTCCCTCCTGAGAGATTGAATGGCCAAGGATTGTCCCTGCATTCATAAATAATTCACACTTCTCAGGACTAAGCATAAGGTTCATTTCAATTCACTTATTTAGGAATTTCCCCAAGTTAGAGAGAGCCTCTAGGAAGTCACACCCATAGTGAGTGAAATCATCCATGAAGATCTCCACAGATTCAAGGAATAGCTAAACAAAGATGCTTAGATTTACCCTTTGAAAATTGGTAGGTAATTACATAATCCGAAAGGAAGGACCCTATAAGAAAAGTTACCCCAAGGAAAAGCGAATGTAGTTTTATCTTGTTCCTTTGGGATGATCTGGATCTGATTGTAACCTCTGAATCCATCCAGGAAAGAGAAGAACTTCTTCCCTGCAAGGCCATCCAAGACTTGATCAATGAAAGGTAAAGGGAAATGGTATTTTTTAGTGGCTCTGCTCAACTCTCTGTAATCGACATAGACCCTACACTTTCCATTCTTATTTGGGACCAAAACTAGAGGGGACACCCACTCACTATGTGAGATGGGGTAGATGAACAATGCATCCAACAATTTTTACAACTCTTTCTTGTCTATGTTTTTGATGGTTGGTTTCGTTCTCCTCTCAGGTTGGCACACAATTTTGCATCCTTCCTTGATGTATACGTGATGAGTACAAAACAAAGGATGCACCCCCTTCATTTCTTATAGCTCCAAGAAAAGGCATCTAAGTGCTCTCTCAGCATCTTGCAAAACTTCTTTTCTTCGTTGGCTGAGAGAGAGGGGTTGATCTTCAAGGTTTTAGATGGACTAAATTATACCATTTTTACATGTGCAAGACTTGGGTCCACTAGGCATAACTCAGTCCAAGGATTACCCTCATATTCCTTCACAAGCTCATCAAGAGGCATGGTGTTGGGGGGCTAGTTCTAGAGGATTTGGTCAATGAGATCATCTTCATCAGGTTTCCCCCCTCATATAATAACATCTAGGGTACATATTAGATGGGATGTGGTATGATATACTTCATATTCCTCCTCCTATTCTAACCATAGGGGTAAGTCATCCTCCAAGGATGGTTGAGCAGGAGGGTACAATACCAACTGTTTAGACAAATGCCGATTCTTAATGGTCATGTTCCCAACTCTGCAAATTATGTAAGCATCATCAGTGGCTAGCCATGGTCTTCCATGGATGAGATGACAAACATTGACTTTGGCCTTGGGCTAGAGGACAAGCAAGTCAACAAGATATTCCCAAGAATAAATAGAGACCATTACATCCTCAACAACACCCTCAGGAGCCACTGTGGACCTATCTTTAAGTTGCAACACTATAATGGTCTTTCTCAAATATCCTCAGAGGTTTAGTTTCAACATGGTTTCCCTAATCATGACATTGGTGGCAGCCCTAAGATCACTCAAGGTGTGATGGAAAATGATGCCATCAATTTGCACATCTACCACAGGACTTCTAGGGTCTAGATACTTTTGGCAAATCAATCTCCCCAACATTAGATCAGATAATTGAGTAATGAAATTGATGGTAGGGTTGTCTTTCTTTCTCCTCGCATGTGTGTTTGAAGAATTTTTATTTTATAAGCTTTCTGTACATCGGAACATCCTTGATATCTTGGAGGAGTGGGATTGTAACACACAAGTTTTTCAATTCTCCCAGAAGTTCAGTTTCTTCTAGGGTGTGTTGGTTACGATGGATCAATATTTTAGGAAAAGGAGGTGGAGTTACTTGAGGGACACTCTCTTCCTTTTCTTCTTCAATCTCCTCAAGCGGATATGGAGGTTGGTTATCTAGGAGCACTCTTCTATACCTGAGGTTGATTTCTTGAATCTCCACAACATAGGTAGGGTAAGAGGTCTCTCCACTATAGACCTGTTGTTCCTTCTTTTTTTGGGTTCAGATTTGGTTGAGCAGGAATCTAGGGTTTCTTGAGTGGAGCAAGATGAATTAGTTATGGTTGGGATGGAGGTGGAGGCAATAAAGAAGGAGGTTGGTTGAATTGAGGCATCCAACATTGTGATGGGTTATCCCACTGAGGATGTGTAGAAGCATATGGCTGAAATGTCTGATTGACAGTTTGGGGAGGATACTGAGTTGCATAAGGCCAAGGAGAAGGTGTGGAACATGAAGGATTCATAGGAGAATACCATGGGGACAGGGGTGCATTCTGGCTGGGATGGTGATAGGAATAAGATGCACCTTGCATGCCCTGCTAGTATGGTCAAGGTGCTTGAGGCCTCCTTTGATTGATGTAACAAATTTGTTTAGACCCACCTTCTACTCCTTGGTATACAACTTTCAATCCATGAAAAGAAGTACACTTATCTGTGGAATGGTTTTCCACACAGAATGAGCATACCTCTATAACATTTAATGGTCATTCATTCCTCGGGTGCCTTCTAGTGCATTTAGGGAAAAAGATAGCTAAGGTTGTCTTTGCTTCCTCTTATCTCCTCTTGACCTACATGGTGTTCATTTGCTAAGAAAAAGTGTGAAACATTTCACTTTTAATGTCGTGCAACATGTTTCCAATTTCATTCTTTATAGATGTGGTGGAGGAAGAGGAACTGGCCATAGCTTGACTAGACCTACCCTTCTTCCTAGAAGCCCTAGAATTGTTTTTGAATATTGTCTTGATGTTTTCATAGGGTAGCTGATAAACGTCTCCTATGGAAAAAAACATTTAGGGTTTCTAGTGTGTCCTCCCTGCTTCCTTTGAGAAGGACTAACTTGAGTGATTCAGGATCAAGGGTGCATCTAGCCCTTTTACAACTGAGCTAGAACCTATCCTCATAGTCTTCCAAGGATTCATCCGGTCCAAGAGTCATTCTAAAGATTTCATCTTTGGTGTCTTTAGACCTACAATAGTCCTTGTACTTGTTGTTAAAGGATTGCTACATTTGAACCTAGGTAGTGATGCTATCCCCAGGTAGACCCATGAACCAGTGCAAGCCTGCATCCTTAAGGGTGGATGGTTACAACTGCAACTTCTAGTCATCATATGTATAATCATAAGTTCTACAGACAACAGAAAACTGAAACAAAAAGTATCAGTGTCCTCTGAGGTTAAGCCATGGAAGTGAGGAAGCGAAGAATGGCTTATATTTTTCATCCTTGCATCTTCATTAGTCTCTTTTATGGGAAAAGCACCCCCTTGTCTATTTTCAGCCATGGTGTAGGTATGTGGAATGCTTTCTTCCTCTTCTTTCCCAATAGGCTCTCCAAAGATCTCAGGTTGTTCACCTAAGGGGTCCTCTAAATCCCCTATTGTCAGAGAGGGAAGTTGACAATCACCAAAGAAGAGTGAAGGTTCAATGCTTGATGGTGTGGGGGTATTTGGCAAGAATTTCCCTAAAGTATCTCTACTCCTACGAGGAATGAAATAATTTTTTTATTTTTAGGTGTTTTTTACAAAACCAAATGAAAAACATAAAGGAAAGCAAGAATAAAATCTATCTACTGAATGGAAAACATAAAGAAAAGAAGAAATCAAATCTACTTGGACACCACCCCAGCAACGGTGCCAAAAAGTGATGAGCCTCAGTTTTTCAACAAGAATGCTACAACTCCCAAGGATACCAACTTTAGTTTATCAACCCAGGGTATCGTACAGACTTAGAGGTGAAAATGTTATATACATAGTAGATGCATCATCCTACTCATGCCACTGTCAACTAGGCCACTTTATCATTAGGGTTCTAGACCATTCCTCTGTTGAACTAAAAGGAGTTTAACTACTCGAAAGCAACATGTAAAGGCTAGTGCTAGTGCAAAGAATGTAAATGCTTTTCAACTCAAAAAATGAAAGCTCTCAACTTGTAAATTCTATGAAAGGACATAAATCTTATGGTAATATACAGAAAGGAAACTATGATAACTTGCACTCCATCATCTAGCTATCAGTGTTTCTTGAAAACATAAGATTATTCTATCACTTCATAATGAAAGAATGCATGCATTGACTCCCTAATTCACACTTGCAGAGTAAATAAAGTTCTAATTGCTAAATTCATAAATGAAAGAACTGATGCTATCTAATCTTGCAAGAAAGGAAAAGGAGTGAAGGGACTAGTCTAGGTGGCACTTCTGGTCATGGAATCCAAGCTGAGGGGTAAAATTACTCCTAAACTAAGCTAGGTTGTCATTGCAGGTAAAATCAGGGTAAAAGCAGGATGATTCATGTGTGCAACAGGATGTCATTACAGGATTCATGTACTGCTAGAGAGTATCCTGAAATGCTATAGGAAGTTGGATGAGAGGGTTTGGAGGGTAATAATGGTGAGATGAAGTGTTGTAAGGTTGTATTAAAGTTGTGGAAAATGTAGGGAAGGTTATAAACACCCTTAGCCAATCCCAGTACTTCAAGAAGGTCGGATTTGGGCTATGATGGCTTCTCATGGTGACTGAAAACGAGAAGTCTAGAACATGGCTTGACATGCATCAAAAGAGGGTGGAGAAGACCTAAATGGAGTTGGTGAAAGGGGTCCTTTCTCATAGATCCTACAACCCTGCAATAACTTAAGAACATATTTCTCGTCTCATTTGCAAATTATTACAAGTCAATGTGGAAAAGATGAGTTGAATTTGGAAAAGCTTATCTAACTAATGCTAAGAAATTGATCTATGAAATGAACTACCTCCCAAGCTACAAAAATCATGAGAAGAAAAATATCAAGTGTATATCTTTCCAAGAAATCATAAACCACTACCTAACTAATGCTAAAACTTGATCTATGTAATGAACAAGAAATCAAATTCTATTTTTGGGATTTGATAGTGGGGTCCTCTAATCATGATCCCATTAGGGAGATGAGATAGGGGTCATTGTCATAGGATTTTTGATGGTATTTACTCTACTGAATGATAAAAAATAATTTACCCTCTAATCTAAAGGGAACATGCATGAGAAACAACTTAATCAGACTTATAAGCTAAAAGAAACATCAACAAACTTCACCAATTACTCAACATTCTAGACTAAGAATATAAATAAAAGAGAGGAACTTCTGCTACTAGGGTTGGTACCTAACCCAAGAGCTTCAAGCCTCTAAGTCAACTCAGTCTTGGATCAAAACAAAAATTCTCATTATCATTCAAAAAATGTCAAATACATCATCAAAATAATAGTAGAATGTGCTTCTGCTCAATGGCCTCTTGGCTCAATAAAACTTCGAATCCTAACAAGCCTCTTAGCTTGTTTATTTATACAAAAGTGGAGCTACCGAGAAATTCCTATAAATTATGGATATTTGACTCCCTAAATTGAGAATAGGTGAATATAACTCTTCTTTTACTTGCATTGGCTCAGTTGCGACTGAACTCGACCTGCTTGGCTACCAATGACACCGATTTGATGAGATAGAGTGGGGGATCTTCGATTTATTGGAGGAGTTAAGGAGGTGGACCACCTCTCAGAATCTCTGTTTCTTGTCTACTCCGAGTTTTTGCACTCAAATCAACTCAAAATTTCTTTGATTCTTGCATTTAACACACATTAGGCCACAAGACATAGCAACACATATTTTACTCTCACACTACACATAACATAAGGAAATTTGTAGGTAAATGTGAGAAAAATATAATTTAATAAGCTGGACAATGGCATTGTGACCCATATAATATAACTGTTGATGAGCCTCATCAGATGTGAATAATGCCAAAGGTATTTCTGACAATGACTTGACTTGGAATGAGTTTGAGAATCTCTTCAAGAAGAAGTATTTTTGGGAAAGGTACTATGATGATAGAGCTAAGGTGTTTTATGAGTTGTGGATGGGTTCCATGACAGATTATGGCTATACTAGTAGGTTCTTGGAGTTGTTCAGATATGTCCCTTACCTCAAGGAGGAGAAGGCCAAGGTTCAAAGAGTCATCAGTGGACTGCCAATAGGACATAGAGGTCGGATTTAGTTTGATGAGCCTAGATCGTTGGAGGAGGCCATACAAAAGCTTAAACATTGTTATATGAGAAGTCAAAGTGAAAAGTTGAGCCTAAGCGTGACTTGAATGGAAATGAGAAAGTTAAATGAAAATGGATGCCAAAGCTAGGAAGACCTCAAGATGCAAGTGAGAAAGAAAATGTAGTCCCTTATAAGACGTTCAATATAGTTGAGAATGGACATGGAGAGAAACATACTAGAGGTGATGGTAGAGCACCATTACAGTGTTGGATATGTGGAAAGGATCATCGTAAGAGGGATTGTCTGTAGTATCAGGGTGGTAGACCCCAGATCTATAGTGCTCCGGAGGCTCATACAATTGGTGATGTTGGTCATAGCATCTCTCAAATCTATGCAGCTATGGAAAACAGGCAGGGGGATCATCAAACATATATCATTAAGATGGACAGTAAGCTTTGTGATCAAGTTGTTTCTATTTTTATTTATCCTTGATCTAACTATAGTTATATTAATCTTGACTTGGTGGATAAGTGTGGTTTGAGAAAATAAGTCCATGCATAATCTTGGTTGGTAGAGTTGGCTACAAGTACAAAGAAGAGAGCTCACCATTGGGTAAGAGATTGTGAATTTGAGTTAAATGGTATGCATACAACAACACATTTGAATGTACTACCATTAGGAATGTATATTATTATTTTGGGTATCGATTGACTGTACCTTCATAGAACCAAAGTGGATTTCCTGGACAAGGTAATTGAGTTTGTGGATGATAGTGGGGACAAGATAATTTTGCAGGGAAAGAAGGATCCTACATCAGTGAGGATGGCTACCACTATGAATGCTAAGTGTAGTTGCAGAAAAGATTGCGTGATGTTTGTAGTGCAGATATCTAGTGACAAGGGGAAATATGTTGAGGATAAAAAAATCTTCAAGAGGTACCATGTATTGCAGCAATATCAAGATCTGTTTCTAGCATAGATTCCATAGTTACCTCTTTGCAGGGAAGTAGATTTCTCTTGTGATGGTGTGAGGGGAAACACTAGTATCGAAGGTACGTTGCAGGATGAGTACCCCAGAGATAGTAGAGTTGAAATTGTAGTTAAAGGAGATGCTTGAAAAGGGATACATTAGGCCAAGTGTATCACCTTGGGTACACCATTATTGTTTGTAAAGAAGAAATATGGTACTCTCAAATTGTGCAATGATTACAAGAAGTTGAATAAGGTAACAATCAAGAATAGGTACCCATTGCCAAGGATTTATGATTTTTTTGATCAGGTTAAGGAAGAAGCAATGTTCTCTAAGATCGACTTGAGATTAGGATACCATTAGGTACGCATTAAGGAAGAGGATATCTACAAGAATGCGTTTAGGACCAGGTATGGGAATTATGAGTTTGTTGTAGTTCCATTCGGTTTGAATAATGCTTTAGCTACATTTATGTGTTTGATGAATAATGTGTTGCATCCTTATCTAGACAAGTTTATTATTGTATTCATTGATGACATCTTCATATAATCCAAGAATGAGGAAGAGAATTCTGAACATTTCACAACAGTGTTGCGATTGCTAAGAGAGCATGATTTTTATGCTAAGCTTAGTGAGTGCAGCTTCTTTCAGACATAAGTGAATTACTTGCAACATGTTGTTTCCAAGGGAGGCATAGCAGTAGACTCATAAAATATAAGGGTTATCATGGAGTGGGTATCTCCTAAGAATGTGGATGTGTTGAGATCATTCATGGGATTGGCATATTACTACAGGAGGTTCATCGGGAACTTATCACGCATTTCATATCCTATCACATCATTGCAGAGGAAAGGTAAGAAGTGCAAATGGACAAAAGAATGTGCAACTAGTTTTGAGATGCTCAAGTAGTTGTTGACACATGCACCAGTGTTAAATATTGAATGAGAGGACTTGGTAGAGTCCTTATTCATGAAGGATAGATAGCGTGATATGAGTCACGAAAACTAAATGAGAACGAGCATAACTATCCGACATATGATCTTGAGCGAGGAGTGATCATACATGCATTAAAGATGAGGAGGCACTATATTGCTAGCAAGAGATTTGTATTGATGAGTGATCACAGTGGGTTGAGATATTTGTTTAACCAGTTGAATCTAAATGCCAGGAAAGCTAGATGGTGGGCTACCCTTAGTGAGTTTGACTTTGAGATCATATACATTAAGGGAAAGAAGAACTGGGTTGCAAATTCTCTTATCAGGAAGGTACATTGAATCATATAGCAGCGATGAGATCTTATGGGATAGATTTACAGGGTAGGATCTCGCAAGCAGGACAACGGGATGAAAAATATACAGGTGATGAGGTTGCAAACTATCATCTCACAACAAATCGTTTGGTGAGATTCAAGGATAGAATCTATGTGCTGAATTATAGTGAGGTCAAGAAGCTTATCTTGATGGAGTTTCATGTGAAGTCATACTTAGGTCACCCAGAGTATCAAAAGATGTTGACGATGGTAAATAAATTCTATTGTTGGTCGAAGGAAGTGGAAAAGTTCATGGCTAGGTGTTAGGATTGTTAGTAAGTGAAAGCAGAACATAGGCATCCGGGTGGTCTAATACACCCTATTGTGATGCCGGAATGGAAATGGGAGGTCATTTCCATGGATTTCACTACAAATCTTTTGACGTCAGTGAGACAACATGATTCTAATATGGTCTTGGTCGATAGGTTGAGCAAGTTAGCTCACTTCATTCCAGTGAAGACTACATATTCATCTAGTGAGGTGGCACATGTTTTCATTAGAGAGATAGTGAGATTACCTGATGTTCCAAAGAAGATAGTTTCAAAGAGGGATGTGAATTTCACTTCAAAGTTTTAGAAGGAACTATTGGCAAGATTAGGTACAAAGTTGGCCTTCATTACAAATTATAATCCGTAGAAAGATGGACAGACAGAGAGTGTCAACAGGATCTTAGAGGATAGGCTAAGGATGTACATGATGCACCGACAGAGGATATGGGAGGAGCATATTCCATTGGTTGATTTCGCATACAACAATGGTTATCAGGAGTCATTGAGGATTTGTCCTTTCGAGGCATTGGATGGATGGAGTTGTAATACTCCCATTAACTAGAGTCATCTAATGAATAGGGTACTTATTGGCCCAAATATGTTGGCATACATGGAACAGGAATTGAAGGTTATAAAGGAGAATCTGAAGGGAGCATATGATAGACAGAACATTTATGCGAACCAGCACAGGAATTCAAGGAGTTTCAGGTTTGGGAGCATGTGTATTTATGCATCAAGCCTAAGAAGAGCTCCTTGAGGATTGGATAATGTGCCAAGTTGGCATCACGATATTGTGAGCCTTTTGAGATCCTTGAGAGGATTGGACGAGTAGCCTATCAACTTGCACTTCCTCCAACAGTGAAATTCCATGATTTTTTCCATGTTTCATTGCTTAAAAGGTATATAAAGGATGTTGATCATGTTATTGATTGGTTTGTATTGCAAGTGGAGCAAGAAGGATAGTTCCAGCCAGATCCTCGATGAATATTCCATCAAAATTATCTCATGCTCACAAACAAATCCATAGAGAAAGTTAAATTGTGGTGGAAGCACTTTGGGCCTCAAGAAGCTACATGGGAGATGGTGGATCAGATGCGGGCCATGTATCCTTGATTATTTATCGGTTTAGACAAAGAAGTTTTGGTTTGATGTCTAGTATATGTTTGGCATATGTTTTTCTGATGTTTTGGTATATGTACATATGTATATTGATGTAGTTACCGCCACGAGCTAAGTTATAAAGCTCCAATAAGCGCTATGCTTGTTATATTTTCATGCTATCATGATGTTTTTCTTTTGAGAAGTTCATTCATTGTAAATAATAAAACGAGCTATGTTATAAAGCTCCATGGGTAGTATGTTTTCCTTTTACTGATTTGTTGAGGTCTTGGTGTGGTTTAACACCAAGGACGGTGTTCCCCAAGGGGGAGGGTTCTGTAACAGCCTTGGTAAAAATTTCATGTAATAAAAGTTAATAAAGGAAAAATAAGACCATGGTTAAGGGACACTTATTCCAAGCTGAATGTTGGGAAAATATATCCTAGTGGGAATCACTCGATGTGTTTATGGCTAAAGGAAATTGGCAAAGGCAAAGAAAAAGGAATTAAAAGGAACAATGCATTTTTGGCACATTTATTTATGAAACTAAACGAAAATAGGAGAAAAAGTAGGGGGAAAGGTTACAGGTTGCATTTGAGGAGGAAAATGAAGGAAAATAATGGAAAATGAAGAAAATAGAGGCCTAGTTGATAAAAAGGCTTCTGAGGATCAATTTGTAACATTTTGTTAATTCAGTTTTGGAAGTTCTCTCATTATTCTCTCTCTCTCTCTCACTCACTCTTGGACACTTAGAGTTTTCTTGGAGCACTTTGGCTTTGGTGCACAAAAGGAAAAAAAAAAAAACGGAAAAGAAGGATCAAGCAAGGAACAACAAGATCAAGTAGCTTCAGGAGGAGTACTTGAAGGTAACATATTACATGTGTGATTTCCTAGCTGGTTTTGAAATTCATGGCTTTGCATGTTAGTGTATGGTTCTCTTGTTTTTGGTGGCATGGTTTTTTCGGGTTATGAGAGTGATTTTTAGACTAGTCTTTCCTTTTCTCGGATTCCATGGTGTGTTGGGATGTAGATCTTTGTTTTGAGATTTGGAATCAAGAGATGGATTTCAAGATCTAGGGGCAGAGGTGGTCTCAAGGTTCATTCCCAAAGGCCTAGGAATCCCTTGACTGGTTTTGGTGGGATACATGGTGAAGCCTCAGGGAGGTGTCTTGGTTTAGGGCCTAGTGATCTAGGATGGGATTGTGGTAAAGTTTGAGAGACAAGGAGATGAAAATTTCCTCAAGGATAGTGATGGATTTCAGATGGCATTCCAAGTTCGGTTCGGTATTGTGATCGGAGCACTAGTTTTTGTGTGATCACAGTTTGGTGAGGGTGGAGGTGGTTTAACCTCTAGATTCCCTTAGATTTTTTTTGGATTGGTTTATCCATGAGAGCCCACATTCATGCTTGGAATATGGCATGGGGGTGACTGGCTGAAAGAAAGATTTGGTTCAGCCATATCTATGGTCTGGTGGTATGTGGAAGTCCCAAACCTTGTCAGATTTCCCTATGTTTAATAAACACTAGGTTCTATTTTCTTTTTACTTATTAATATATCGATTCAATGGTGGATATCTCACTATTATTTTCATGCTTTAAAGTTGGTTATAAGCATGGTTATATGAATGGTTATTGTCATGGTTATTTCAAGTATTTACTTGTAACTGAAATGATAATGAATGCAAGACCTAATTGACGTCATAACTGTTTAAGGGAGAAGGTTCATGATCCTTCTTATCATGTCTCGTAAGATTTTTCAGTCATTCATGCTCTGTCTTGCATCCTAGACTTGTTGATTGTATTAATGTCAAGTGTTTGACAAAATTTCAGTCCCGGTTGGGGATGGTTACGCCTAGTCATGGATTTATCTTTTGGTTTATCAGTCTTTTCATCATGTGTTTAATGGATACTGGAATCTACAATAAGTTTTGGGCAGTGGTCAAAATTTTGGGCTTGAAAAGTACCTTAAATCTCACAGACTCTCGCATAGGTCTACTGGAAATAGTCCTTGGATGTAGGCATGTAGGTTTCTGGGAGCATCTAGAGGTCTCTTAACACTGGAAAGCCCATAGCATGGGAGAATCCATAGGTTTAATAGCTTAAAAAATCAGTGGGACCTAGGCATATGATACCTGTGTGGTTGGGATGGTTCCTGAGAGTGTTGTTTCTGATGTGGAAGGTATGTTTGATGGGCTTCCATTGATTCCAATTCCTTAAGGATACCTAGGAGGTTGAATCATATCATATTAGCCTCTCCTCACATGTTCACCCCAGTTGGCCGGTTACCTTGGTGGATGTGGGACAAGGATGTTACATAGCAGGATTATGCCAAGAACTCATTAAAATAAAAAATAAAAAATTTGAGGATCTATGAGGCTAGGTACATGTTGATGCTAAAAATCCAATGTCTATTGTGATTAGCTTATTTCAGTGTATTTCCATTTTAATTTTATATACATTGATATTTTTTTTAACAAATGGAACCAAACTAACACTTTGGTTTCTACTTACATATAATGGATTTATTCATAAACTACGGTATATATATGGATAAAATGAACTTAGATAATTTAATTTTCAAGTCTTAAGAGTATAGAAAATCGAAACTTCATGACTAAGTTCGAAAATAAAGTAAACTTTTTCCATATACTGTAGTACAAAGAGAATGAAGTTCCTTTCACATAGGTTCCTAAATTCATTGCATTAAGAAAGTTCTAACTCTAGTTCTATTAAAGTAAAGTGAAGGTTTCCTTGAAAAAAACAAGTATAAATAAGAAAAAAGTAGCCAAGTTATCGTAACATGTTATTTAGCTTACACAAAAAAAGTAACTCTTTTGATTAATGCATATTTTTGCTGAAGTTTTTGTAAATAGAAGAATATTTACTAAAAAATTGTATAAAAACAATATTTCTAAGTAAATATGGATATTATGCTACTTGGAGTGATAGATCTACTAAACAAAACATTTGACAATGTTTAGTGATGTAATGATTTAGAAACAAACATACATTGATAACATTGAAACTAGAAAAATCCATCATGCAAGGAAGGTTGTTCATAGGACTTGATTTCAACAATAATGTTATTAAGTGTCAAGGTAAATATGTAATAGAGAGATAAAATTTACAAAACATTAGAGAAAGGTGGAGAGGTAACTTGAGACCAATGCATGGTAATAAAAGAGTAATACAAACTGAACAACTCAAATTCAATAAAAAATTAACATAAAAGATTTTGGTTTACAATAGTTTGTGAAACTTAAGTGCTTATAACAACCCTTCAGAAATAGGAAACTTCAAGATATTCTTATAGGTGTCAAAGCCCACATCATTGAGGTAAGAATCCCTACTTATCTAACTAGGCTCCTGAAATATAATCTAATATTTCATACAACACGCATGATTGCAAAAGAAAAGCCACATAAAATGTCTTAGCCAATTCCTCTAAAATCTTCTCTTGAAGCTACCACTTGTAAAGCTATTAGCTAAAACTACAAAACGAAAAATAGAGATACAAGAGTGTAATTCGAAAAAATTTCATTTTCATAGTATTTTGGTGAAAATGAAAATATTGCAATTACAAATAACTAGATCCATAAATAAAGACAACCCTACAGTTGTACCAATCTTCCCTTTCCATGCCTTTATTTTTTATATCCCATGGTGCTACACCACTATTAAAATATGGGAAATTTCTATGAGTTTGCATAGCCATCATTACCATGGGTATCCCTATTATTATCCTCCTTGATATCTTCTTGGACTAATGCAAGCAAAATGAAGCCTATAACCATTGTTTTCTTGCATATAATGGGTGTCACATCTATTTCCATATCAAACATCACTACTTGCATATCCATAACCAGGAGAAACTTCAACAAGATATACTGAAGGAGCTAGAAAACCCCAAGAGCTTGCTCCTACTACTGAATATCCTAGGGATCCGGAAATAGCTCCCTAGTGAGTTACGGAAACAACAAAATTTCCATATGGAGTAGGTATAGGAGTAGCACCATAACCAAAAATTCCAATACCCTATGTAGTGCTACCAGTGGTTGCTAACCCACCAACAAAAATCTTCTTAGTCCTAGGTCCTGTGATATTGCTACTCCTTTGAACATTTTGTTGTTCATCCCTTGGTACAACCCTTTTAGCTTCAACCTATACACAACTATACTACTTAAGAAAGGAAAAAACTAACCATGCAAACCTCTTGCAATCAAAGAGGCAACAACAAGTAGCCATTGAAAGAGGGAGCATCCATGCAATCATTCAAAAAACTAATGGGAAGATGTATATAACACATGGTTATGGAATCAAACCATTTTTAAGGGATAATGTACATAATGATATAGACATTAATTATATTTAAATATATAACAAGAAGCAAGAATTCACATAGGAAGCACCCACCCCACCCTTCATTAATTGAACCTGAAACTAATAGAAGTTGTATACTACTAATTATTAGAGAATTTAAACAACATTTTTGAGCGTCAACATGCATAGTGACCTAGAATCTAGACACTGTAACTACAAATATTTAGAACCACTAAATGTCATAGGTTGCACACTTTTGTGTTGCTTATGCATAATACGGTATAATTGGACTTCAACATTGTTCTTACTATTGATGTGTTCTCAAAACTCACTAGAGATAACCATGTTGGAGATATGAAGCACTTGAAGCAAGAAATCATGTAAATATAGTAATTATCTTCTTATGATAACAATATGTTTTCAAATTTCAAATCTTTTGGATCTCATGATATTTACAAAACCCATCACAACTGAGAGACTCAATAATTCAAAAAAAGAAAATCCTAGGAAAGTACTTCCAATCTACATTGAAGGAGATTCAAGAAAATTATATATTTGAGGATTTTGGTATACAAAAAATTGATAGTCAAAACCTAAGTGTGTTTTATTGATGCCAATATACTTTTAACATCTTTTCCTACATGATTAAGTAATGATTGTGGCAAGATTTAATTATAAGATACAATTTTGGAAAGCACAGAGACACAACCAACTAAAAACCTCACAATTTTCTAGGAATATCAACATTGAGGTATTGAAATTATGAGGACCTTGTAAACTTAACAAATGCAATTTGAAGACTCAAGAAGAATGTAATGGGTACTTGACGGAACCTCAAATGCATCTTAGTGAGAAACAACTAGTCCTCTCTCAAATTTTTGGAATTAGTATTGTTATATTGAAATTATCAAGGCTTATGCAACTTGGAGACTAAAGAAGAATGTAATAAGTACTTTACTAATGTAAAAATGCAAGATCTTGTATCATGTTTGAAAAGGAAGGATTCCAAAAGTGAGAATATCTAGAAAATAACATAAACAAATATCAAATACAATCATATAGAAAACACCATAGAATTCCTCACAAATAATCTTATCAACGACTTGAAACCTAAAATTTACTTTAGTAAATAATCAATATTGTTAGCTCTTATCATGCTAAAAAACAAAAGAAAAAATTTATGATATAATATATGCCAAGACAATGAATAGAGAAAAAACAAATTAAAGTAATTTACAATGTGAAAAATTCTTGTAACCAAACAACAAGGGCTAGTTCCCCTTACCTTCCCTCCTCTTTCATAGATTCTTGGGACAAGGTTCTCCAGAGGCCATCGTGAGACAATGACTACTGAAGGGTAGAATTTTAGAGAGTAAAAACTCTACATTGAAATAAATAGCCACCCACTTCAGAAGTTCTCAAAGTTGAATAACCTAGGAAAAAAGTTTCTATCAAAATCATAGATTCTTGAAGATGAAGATTTTAGTGGAAAGTATTATAGTTCAACATTATATTAGCTACCCACCTATCTAAAATTGTTTTGTTTGGCCTTTGAATAATTTTATATACATGAGTCTGTACAACTTGTTCTTGTAATTTCAATCGAAATATGGTTCAAGTGTACAATAATTTAATGTGACATTTAAATATATAGTGATAGGACCCATATCTAGACAATTGTTTAAATTTATGCTAAAAATGGTATTTTCAATTAATTATATAACTAGAAAGAAATCTTCACTACATTGATCTTGGGACAACTATTCAAAATGAAGGTGACACGACCACAAAGAGAGCTCATGTGTAGCTATGATGCATGTATTGATATATTTGATTTTCTAGTGATCATAAATCTCACAAAATATTTGAATGCATTTCTCATAATTGTATGATAAATCTTATTTGTGATTACCAGTGCAAATAATTGTTCAAAAAAATTCTAAAGAAATAAAGGCATGTACTTATGATCCAATAACATTATGAAAACAATTGTTTTCCTATTATCAATACAATAAGAATTATTATTATTGTTAGTAGGTATATTTTATCTAGGATATATTGTTATATACCTAGGGGGGATAATATGGGGTACCAAGGGAGGTACCCAAGGTAATAATGTAATAATGGGATGGGCCATAGTAATAAATAAGGTGGTTAACCCATGTCATGTAAGGGACCACAAATAGTTAATAATAATGTAATGGGCCCATGGTATTAGTTGATGGTATGAGGGAACCATGGTAATGACCCATGGTATTGTATGTATGAGGCCTATATAGAGGCTAGAGACTCCACATGAAGATATGAAGAGAAGTATTCTTGTATGAACAGGCATATGGCTTGTGGAGTGTTTGTAGGTTTTAACCCTATACAGAAAATTACCTGCATACGAATTCTTAAACAAAGAAAATAAACAATGCGAGAGCATAACCCATAAAACACATATGCATAGAGATTTTTCCCTGGATCCCAAAATTGGGACTACCAGATTGATTTTTCATTATGTTCCTTTCAATGTTACAATACAAATTTATACATGCCGAAGCATCCAATACCATGGACCGAAAAACCATCGTGTCCAATACCATGTGCGAAAATCATGCACAAAACCATAGGTAGGTTCGCCCAACCTAATATAGGGTCCAAAAAAAATTTTCCCGGGGCGCTGCCCCGGACCCCGTAGAGGGGGGCTACCCGCTGCGCAATCGGCGCAACGAAGGGGGGCTACCGCCCCCCTCTAACCCCCCATTTAACTACGTAGGTCAGTCGTGGAAAGAATATAACACAACCCAACAATCTCCCACTTGTTGTTTTCTTTCCACAGGGGGCCACAGGAGAGCTTAGTCATTTTTCCAGCCCTGAAACACCCATTGTTTCTCTACACCAAGAGAACTTCTCAGAGCTCACAGATTTTGTCAATGCATCTGCAGTATTCTTCAAAGTGTCCGCCTTTACCAGCAACACCTTTTTGTCTTCTATCATATCCCTCACAAAGTGATACTGAACATCAATGTGCTTTGTCTTTGAATGATAAGCAGGGTTCTTTGCCAAGAAAATTGCACTTTGGCCGTCACAGTCTATTCTTATAGCTCCCTGTACTAACCCCATACTTGAACACAATCTCTGCAACCAAACTGCTTCCTTGCTTGCATGAGTGGCTGCCATGTATTCTGCCTCTGTAGTTGATAGTGCCACTACAGATTGTTTCTTACTCATCCAACTGACTGCACCTCCAAATAGGTTAAACACATACCCACTTGTAGATCTTCTCTGATCCAGATCTCCAGCCCAGTCTGCATCAACAAAACCATGAATATCCAACACTCTGTCCAATCCTGGTCTTCCTTGGTAGCACAAACCATAATCACTAGTGCCACGCAAATACCTGAAAACCCGCTTCACTGTTGTCCAGTGCTCCTTCCCAGGTTTTGACATAAACCTGCTCAATACTCCCACTGCATGTGCAATGTCTGGTCTAGTACAGACCATTGCATACATCAGGCTACCGACTGCACTTCCATATGGAACACGGGACATGTCCTCTTCCTCTTCTTGTGTCTTGGGACACTGTTCAGCAGATAACCTCACACCTACAGGAATAGGAACCTTCACCAGTTTACTATCCTGCATATTAAACCTCTATAGTATTCTCTTGACATACTTCCTCTGGTTTAACCAGAGCTTCCTCTTTGCCCGATCTCTTTTAATTTCCATGCCCAAAATATAGTTTGCAGCACCAAGATCTTTCATGTCAAATTTGGAGGACAATTGGGTCTTCAAATCCTAGATAATTTCTTTGTCATTTCCAACCAGCAACATATCATCCACATACAAGACCAGATAAATAACACGGTCACCAATTAATTTAAAATACACACAATGATCTGCTTTGCTTCTGGTGAAGCCAAGTCCCCGTATAAATGTATCAAATTTCTGATACCACATCCTTGGTGACTGTTTTAACCCATACAGAGACTTCTTTAACTTGCATACCAGTTCTTTCTTACCCTTCACCGCAAAGCCTTCAGGTTGCTTCATGTAGATTTCCTCTTCCAAATCCCCGTGAAGAAATGTTGTCTTCACATCCATCTGTTCTACCTCAAAATCAAAAGCAGCAGCAACAGATAAAAGTAATCTAATAGAAGCTACCTTGGCAACAGGAGAAAAAATATCACCAAAATCAATTCCCGGCACCTGGGAATAACCTTTTGCTACCAACCGAGCTTTGTATTTCTCCACCTTTCCTTCTGCATTAGTCTTCTTCTTGAACACCCATTTGTTGCCAATGGGTTTCCTCCCAGCCGGCAACTCTACCAGATCCCAAGCCTCATTTTTGTGCAAAGATGCCATTTCATCAACCATGGCCTCTTTCCAGAGTTTTCCATCCTCTGAATCCACTGCTTCCTTCACAGTTCTGGGATCATCATCAGTAACAGACAAAGCAAAATTTGAACTGAAAGCAGATGGACTATACCTTTCTGGCTGCCTTCTTTCTCGACCTGATCTTCTCACAGTCGGAGTTAGTGGCTCTTCATCTTCTGATTCCTCCTCTGCTGCAGAGTCTGATTCTTCCTCCTTTGGCTCAAACTCTATCTTCTCAGGTTCCTTTGGTTGGACTTCATGTTGAATAACATCTTTTACCTCTCTGAACACCACATCTCGGCTGTACACAACCTTCCGTGTGACTGGGTTCCAAAGCTTATAACCCTTTAAACCATCCTTATACCCAATAAAGATGCACTTTTCAGATTTACTATCCAACTTGGTTCGTTTCTCCTTTGGAACATGTACATATGCATCACATCCAAATACCCTCAGATGTGAAAGAGAGGGTTTCTTACCAGTCCATACTTCTTGTGGAGTCTTATCCTCCAACGCTGATGAAGGTGATCTGTTGATCAGGTAACATGCAGTATCCACCGCCTCTACCCAGAATTCTTGTCCTAACCCGGCACCACTGAGCATGCTTCTTGCCCTTTCCATCAACGTCTTGTTCATTCTTTCTGCGACTCCATTTTGCTGAGGTGTATATGGAGTAGTCTTCTGTTGTGCTATACCACACTTCTTACAAAATTCTTCAAATTCCTTGCTGCAAAATTCTCCACCATTATCTGTCCTCAGCACCTTTATCTTCTTCTCTGTCTGATTTTCCACCAGAGCCTTAAATTCTTTAAACCTGTCAAAGACTTCAGATTTCTTCTTAAGGAAATATATCCATGTATTCCTTGAGAAGTCATCTATGAATGATACATAGTACACAGACTTACCCAGTGATGGAACCTTCACAGGTCCAAACACATCACTGTGCACAAGCTCTAATATCTGTTTCGTCCTCTTACCACCAGAGGGGAAACTCACTCGATTCTGCTTCCCATACACACAATTTTCACAGAAATCAAAATCTAGAGAGCTATCATTCATACCTTCTAACATACCTTTACCATGAAGTATTCGAAGGCCCTTCTCTCCAATATGTCCAAGCCTTTGATGCCACAACATGGTCTTCTCTCCAGAGACCACTAGATTTTCTACTCCATTTTCAGGAACCATAGAACTATTGCACCCATCAAAAACAGTGCTACCTTGCAGTTTGTACAGAGTTCCAATCCGAACTCCCCGCATCAATATCAGTGCTCCTCGAACCATCTTGCAGGTATCTTTCTCGAACACCGTCTTTACACCTGCATCATCCAACTTGCTTACAGAAATCAGATTTCTGGCCAATGCAGGAATATGTAGAACACTCGGAAGTGTTCTAACCCTTCCACCTTGCAACTTCAACTTTACTTTTCCCCGACCAATGATTCTAGCCTTCCTATCATCTCCTAAGAAGACATCACCACCATCGTATTTCTCATACTCGCAGAACCACTCTCTATGGGGAGTGAAGTGAAAGGATGCACCTGAGTCAATCAACCATGCCTCATGATCTACATGTGTACTTGAAGAAGCCAAGTACACATCCCCACCTTCATCTGAGGTGGTTTTCTCCTCTGCAGAAGGAGCATCATCAGATCCCTTTCCTTTATCAGGAGCTTTAGATTTACAATCCCTTCTGAAGTGTCCTTCCTTTCCGCATTTCCAGCACACCACCTTTGTAGGTTTTCCTGGAGATTTAGATCTCCCTCTAGATTTAGATCTCCCACTCGATGACTTATTTTTGTTTCTGTTCTGGGACCGTCCTCGTACAGACAAGGCATCACCATTCTGGTTGTCCATATTCTTCCGTCTCATCTCCTCCGTCAGCAAGGCTGAGACTATTTCATCAAACTGCAAAGCAGTTGCATTGCTACCTATTGCAATAACCAGACTATCCCACGAATCTGGTAGAGAACACAATAGACTGATGCACTTATCTTCATCTGAAATTTTAATATCAATAGATAATAACTGACTTACCACAGTATTAAACGCATTCAGATGCTCTGTCACCGAGTCTCCATCTTTCATCCTCAGGTTATACAGCTTTTTCCGCAGGAACAATTTATTCACCAGAGACTTAGATTGGTACAAAGTCCCTAACTTGACCCACAAAGCCTTCGCCGTAGCTTCCCCTGATACATTCAACAATACTAAATCTAAGACACACAATCGTATTGTGCTCTTTGCCTTCCGATCCAATTTCTTCCATTCTTCATCGGTCACTCTCGATGGTTTAGTACTCGGATCTACCGCGATCCACTGATCTTTATCAACCAACAGATCCTCCATCTTGAGTTTCCACAACTCAAAACTCTGACCATTGAACTTCTCAATCTCGATCTTTCCACTGCTCGCCATCTTCTTTCACCACCAGAATCGATCTCGCAGATCTCCCACTGAACAGGGTCTACCACAGGCCCGAGCGAAACCCCTCAGCAACAAAGGCATCCCCTTGAAGCCAAAACAGCTCTGATACCAAATGTAGGTTTTAACCCTATACAGAAAATTACCTGCATACGAATTCTTAAACAAAGAAAATAAACAATGCGAGAGCATAACCCATAAAACACATATGCATAGATATTTTTCCCTAGATCCCAAAACCGGGACTACCAGATTGATTTTTCATTATGTTCCTTTCAGTGTTACAAGACATATTTATACATGCCGAAGCATCCAATACCATGGACCGAAACACCATCGTGTCCAATACCATGTGCGAAAATCATGCACAAAACCATAGGTAGGTTCGCCCAACCTAATATAGGGTCCAAAAAAAAATTTCTCGGGGCGCTGCCCTGGACCCCGTAAAGGGGAGCTACCCGCCCCCCTCAAACCCCCGGACAGGGGGGCTGCTGGACCCCCCCTGCGTAATCGGCGCAACGGGGGGCTGCCGCCCCCCTCTAACCCCCCGTTTAACTACGTAGGTCAGTCGTGGAAAGAATATAACACAACCCAACAGTGTTCTCCTTCCTTAAGGAGTGAATGTATGGTGTTACCCTACCTTAAGGGTTTTGATAATAAAAAAGCATTTCTATCTATTTTGATCTTGTTATTCTTGGGTTATTTCTATTATCATAATATCTTTGGATTAGATCTACAACAATTGGTATCAGAGCTATTTCATATCAGATCTATAATATTTCTGGGTTAGATCTACAACAAGTGGTATCGGAGCACTTTCTTGGGCAAACCGTGGAGAAATTTTTTTTATTTTTTGGAGGGATTTTTTGGGTGGCGAATTTGCAGATCAGATCTGTATGTTTTGGTGCCAGATCTACAGAATCTAATTGCAGATCTGTATTCCTTGTGAAAAAATACCCAAATTCAAAAAAAAAATCAGTTGAATCGGAGTCCGGATGAAGGAGATATCGCTGATTTAAAAAATCAGCGGGGTTGTAGACAATTTTCAGGGCAGCGAATTTGCGGTGCACATCTAGAACTCTTGGCACCAGATCTGAAAAACATAATTGTAGATCTAGAATCTTTGTGAAAAAGCACATGATTTCAAAAAAAAAATCAGTCGAATCGGAGTCCGGATGAGGGAGATATCGTTGATTTAAAATCAGCTCTTTTTGCAGAAATTTTAGGTGACGCCGGGAGAGTAGCAGCGCAGATCTGAAATTCCAGTGTTTGAATCAGGATTTCTATCACATGGGCAGATGCAGAATGGTTGTTACATTTCTAAAAACAGGTTATAATAGGGATTCTGAGCAATATTGACGGATCTGTGACCATTTCCATTTTTCGCCAATATTTTTGTGATGGCGGGCCTAGATCGCTTTGAACAAGAAGACTCTTTTTTGGGTCGTCTCACTAAGCTCCGACAGACTGGTACAGTGGAGGAATATATTACCGCTTTTGAAGCCTTAGCCTTACGCACTAAGGGTCTCACAGATACATTCTTCAAGGAATGTTTTATCTTCGGTCTTAAAGAAGCCATCAAAGCTCAAGTTCTACTTCACCACCCTTCCACATGGATGGAGGCTTGCCAGTTAGCTCGTCAGGTCACATTGCCTAGCAAAGATTTTATTTCTATAGAAAAGAAGGAAACTATGGAACCTAAAGGGTTACTTCCTACTGGTATATCCTTATTGCAGATTCATGGATTGATTCAGAAAGAGAAGATCATTGTTTCTATCAATCCCAGTGGTAAACATAATTTTATCAGTGTTAAATTGGCAAAAAAATTGCAAGTCCCAACAAAACAAATTGAACATACACAGGTGGATCATGAGGATGTTCAAGTGTACAAGGATTTGAAGATTTGTATGGCTAAATATGTGTTGCATGGTGATTTTTATGCTTCAGAGATGGATAATATGGATGTTGTTTTGGGATATCCTTGGATGGAATCCATGGGTACTATCAATATTAATGTGCAGAAGAAATTCCTGAAGCTATGGTATAAAAAGAAGAAAATTACATTACAGGATATTTCCATTAATAAACAGGTAGAGTCCAAGGGGGCCGGAGCAGAAGATGTTCCAGGGAATGACACTTACACATCTGATGATGAGCCAGTGATGATCGACAATCAAACACAAACAGAGGCGGAAGAAGAAAAGGTAACAGGTGCTGACACGTCTGATGAGGGTTCAGTGGTTGAAGTCATATTGAAAAAGAAGACACCACAACAGGCACCACAGCAGGGTGAAGTAAAGAATAAGCCATCGTGGGTTAAAACTTCAACATATCATCACCCACATCACCCCGCAAGACAACCATCAAGATGGAAAACAAGTAGTCACATGAAGGATAGTGAGGAGAGAAGATGGCAACCAATTAGCCACATGGACAACAACCCCCGCACGACAGATCGAGAGGAGCGAAGATCCACCTACTACACATCCACACAAAAGAGCTACCACAGTCAACTTCCATCTCAAGCGAGCGAGGCACCAGCGAGATCGAGGGTTCACCTTTTTCTTGGATGGCTAGATGCACGTGCATGGTACCAGTGGACTACTCTTTTGAGTAGATCTTATTATTTATGTTCTTCACATGTTTCGGGGACGAAACATGCTTAGGGGGGTGGAATGTTATATACCTAGGGGGGATAATATGGGGTACCAAGGGAGGTACCCAAGGTAATAATGTAATAATGGGATGGACCATAGTAATAAATAAAGTGGTTAACCCATGTCATGTAAGGGACCACAAGTAGTTAATAATAATGTAATGGGCCCATGGTATTAGTTGATGGTATGAGGGAACCATGGTAATGACCCATGGTATTGTATGTATGAGGCCTATATAGAGGCTAGAGACTCCACATGAAGATATGAAGAGAAGTATTCTTGTATGAACAGGCATATGTCTTGTGGAGTGTTCTCCTTCCTTAAGGAGTGAATGTATGGTGTTGCCCTACCTTACGGTCTTGAGATTAATAAAGAACCTTTTATCTATATTTTGATCTTGTTATTGGGTATATTTGTTATTTCTCATATATTCTGGGGTTAGATACACAACATATACTCTATATATGTTCAGTAGTAATGAGATCAATATTGATGGAACATGTATTTCTTTCTAATTGTTGTAATAATATATATTCTTTGGGAAATAATTTATTTAATTGAGTAAAATTAGGAGCTAATATTACATTGACGCAACTGCATCAATGTCTAGGATGAATATTTGAAAATATGACAAAAAATATTATTATTGAACATTTGGATTGTGGCACATCGACATTGGCATATTGGCTCAAGCCAATAACAAAGGTATGATAAATAAAACAATATGATGGTTTGTCCAATAGCCATCGAAGACATCGAAGAAAACACTAATAGTAGGGAGATTTTTCCAAAAGTGGTCACGCATGAAGCCATGATCAATTGTTTATATTTTTTTTTATGTAAATTGAAGTTATTATTCTGTATAAATAACATAACTTTTTTTATGATTATTTTGTAACATGTCTGAGTTGAAGTCACGAACAATTACAATTGGATGTTTTATTGGTACATGATCTAAAATGGTTTCAATGAATTGAATGCTTTCTTAAATTGTGACATTTGGTGTACCATAGATATTTGTGAGTCTCATGGTATTTTCTTGAAAATGGAAACTGGAAATTGTTGATTCAATATGGTTTTCTGTATAGATAAATTGTTTTCCAATTGCAATATTTTTTGTGTAGTATGTGATAAGTACATGTAAGTGAAATATATGTATGTAGTCATATTTGTTTTGCAAACATTGGATTCGATAGAGGTGAAATTTCTTTTGTTTCTTGGAAATAAAGGATTTTAGCATTCATTAGGTCATGGTCAACAATAATATCCTCAAAATGAAATGAGAACTTGTGTGTTCTACACGCATCTTGTTAAACAAAATTTTGTTTGTGTTGAATATAAACTATATTCAAGTTGATAAGAAGCATTTTACTTAGGTATTTGAAACTCAACAACAACTTTGTTAGAGAGTGTGAATTTTGTTTGTTGTAATTTGTTTAGTAGATACAAGGATTTAATATCTTTGACTCGACAAAGTGCACTGTAGAAAAGTCCATGTTATCTAATGCCTTTTGAATGAAAATCCAGTCTATCCATTGTCAAGCCTTTGGATTGATGTATGGTTTATGCACATGCCAATTAAATAGGGAATTTCTCTCTGGAGAAACAATTGTTTTTTTTTACTCAATATGCCTACAAACTCTAGTATTAGGTATCCAATTAGAAATTATTCCATCTTTGAATAAATGATGTGTTTTTTTTGTTGAATATTGTCAATTGTTGGATTGGAAAATTCAATCCCAATGGTGCCATTTTCAGTTGTTGTGGATGCATTTAAAATGTCGTCAACATTGTTGAACAAGTTATTTTGAACGTCATACTGTCCACCAATCAATTCAATGAGAATATTATGTTTCAAAAAAAGATAGATGCAAATTACATTTTCATGTTTCTATGGTGATTTGTATTTATAAACCCAATAGTATTCTCATGTGGATTTAACATGATTATTTCCATATTTATGAGAGACAACATTTTTTCATTATTTTCTTGAACATTGTTGTTTCAGTAGAAGAGGCATTAACATGTTAGATCATTTGGCAGGGGTATATCACAATGTTTGTTCAGATATGCAAGATCATCATCTGTATGAAAACATGTTCTAATTCAATTTAAAATGGACATAAAATCTTTGTTTTCTTTTTGCATCACTTGTTTTAGCTTGTAAGATTTGACATTGTATTTCCAAGAACTATAAGGAGTACTAGTTTCTTTAAGATTAGGATGCTCAAATATCTAGTGATTGTGTAGAGTTTTTTCTTGGCATAAGTCACCACAAAATATTATGTCAATAGTGGAGTGTGCATGCGTTCATAGAATCTCTTTCCAATGTTATATAGTAACCAAAAATTGATCAACAATGCTTCATCTATGAACAAGATTATATGTTGTGCATAATATTTTATTAACATTTCAAGTTTTTTAGAAGTCAATGACATCATGTTACATGGTGAAAGTGACAAATGTAAAGTTGAATGTACTGTGACACCATTTTTCAATATATGCATCCTTGACAGTAAATGCAACTATGTGGCCCTTTTTCTTAAGGGGTAACATTGTACGTCTTTGTTATAGTATCACACTAGTGCATGATAAAGTGACTCTGTGATGAATTTATTTCTTTCCTTGCACCTCGACTAAGAAAAAATAAAACAACTTACCTAGATTATTTTTTTTCCATATTATTATCTTATTTATTATAGATTTTTGTTCCTTATTTAGTTTTCTCGTAATGTCATGATATGTTGTTTTTCTCAAAATAGGTGGATGTTTAACGAATTCAATAATTTTTATACATCCATTCTGCATGTTTATAGATTGTATTTTCTCTACCGTGTCATGTTGAATATCATATTTCTCAACAAGAAAAGCATTGTTGTCATTTTTTGATGGGAATTTAAGCACAACAATCTCCGTGTTTATCAATGTAATTGTAGTAGAAGCAAGGTAACTATCTCCCCTATGGCAAGATTGAATGGAAATTTATTTTTCAGTAGCATAAACAATATGATTTTGGGACAAGTACACTTTAGTCCATGCCTCATTATCCTTTTTTAATTTGTATCCAGATTCTCTATATCAAATATAGAGAATCTTTTTTTTCTCTATAATGGTTTTCATGGTCCTTTTGTTCATTGCATTGACTGAATCATATGATATACATGCAGTTTCCTTTTTCTGGTTAAGATTTTTGTGGCCAACTAGGAAGAGGCATATTCTACCAAGCAATATTTTTTAAGTTAAGTGGGTCGTGTGACATATCGATGAATGCTTGACATGCACATAATATCTTAATACTTATCCAGTTTCTATTGCCAGGAACATAGGTATTTTATGTTTAAGAATGTAACTAGTGTTAGTGTTCATAATTTTATTTGAGTCATAATGTAATGTATTTGTCGAAAGCAAGAAAAAGGAATTTAATTATTAAATAACTTGACTTATTAAAGCAATGGTTTCATGCTTGGGTCAATTTTTTTAGATCAAAGCCTCCATTGAAGTCTTGTAAGGTTTATTTCAAGTGTGCTTGCCCATGTCATAATGTAAAATAGCCTTCTTAGGCTCCAGTTGTCAAGAAATAAATTTATTTTAATATAAAATAGGTCAATTAGGCATCCTCCATCAAGTCGACCTCAAAATAGACAAGTCAGCCTAACTAAGGGGAATAATATCCTATATAAAGGAAACAACTCAACATCATTTAGAGCACTCATGCACTAAGTTCAATCTGCACTTGCTGGGGGTAGTAAAAGGTTCAAAAATCATGGGATAAGGTGGAAAGGGATAACGAAGGGGAAGGAGGTCTATATCAAGCACAAGAATTTGAAATTCTCTCTATATTTCTGACACATCTGAAGTTGTTGAGCTGCTCGAAGGGATGAAGTTGCAAAATTATAGCTGGGCCGAAATTATGGATTTGTTGGGGGCCAAAATTTAGGGTTGTTTGTGGGTTGAAGTTGTTGGATAATAAGAGGCTACTGAAAGTTTATAAATTAAATTGGAAGGATGACTTGGTGGAGGAGGAAGGTCTTTTGGTTTAGGGTATTCGTCTATCTCAACTTGAATTTTCTAGTGGAATATTTTGGTTGGGTTTTCCCCTATATAGGGGTTTTGGCCTTGACAGAGTGCCTACATCTGGTGTCTTGGTCTTCATGTTTTTATTTTGATAATTTATTAATGAAACAAAGATAAAATAAGAACTTAATAAAGTTAAGAATAACACAAATATATAACAAGTAAGTATCAACATACGAAAATATTTTTTCCTTTCTAATTTTCTAACATGGTATCAGAGCTAAGGTGAAGAAAAAGAAAAAGGAAGACTAAAGATCTATTGGAAAGAGATGTAAGAAAAAGGTTTTCAAGGAAGATCACATGCAGTAGAAGACAATAATATGAAAAACTCAATGAAGGGAGAAAACAAACTAGAAGGAGCCTCGAACTATAGGGCATGGAAAAAGAGGATATATATTATCCTTGCTAAGCACAAAGTTTTGGACCTTTTTCAAGGAAAAGTCAAGAAGCCTACAGATGAAGTAGAGAAAGAGAAATTTAGAGAAAAACTAATTCCATACATATCCAACCTAGACTGTACTCAAGAAATGGATGAGGCTTTCTCAAAATAATTCACCATCAAAACATTAGTAAAATAAAAAGCCTCAAGAATGAACTAAGGACAATAAAGATGACATGAGATGATATTGTATCATCCTATTTTGTAAGGATATCTAGAATAAGAGATGAAATCTAAGATATATACGAAGATTTAGTAGAAATGAGCTTGTAATTAATGGTCTTCTAGGACTATGAATCTTGGAATGCTTTTTCATCAGGAATTAGCATTTGGAAGGATACTTCAACATTCAAACGAATGTGGAATGTATGTAGTCAAGGAGAAGACAAAATATTGTTAGTAAATAACGAGGATGAAGGAGAAAAAACCTTTAATGCATATTTTCTCATCACAAGAAGAAGGGAACCTTCAAGAAGTTTAAAGAACCAACGAAGAAAGTTTACCTATCCAAGATTGAATGCTACAACTGTTATAAGATGGGTCATTACAAAAATAAATGTCCTGAGAATTCTAGAAATAAGAGGAGAGATAGGGAACAAGAAAATATCACCGATGAAGTTCCATCTAAGAAGAAAATTTTTAAAGAATCAAAATTCAAAGACTTATACTACTAAGTCCTCTCTAATATATCCTTCCTAGTATTCTATTCTAAGTTTCTTATTATTTTCCTTTATGTTTTGTTTTCTAGAGTTTGTAGGTCTAACATGTCTTGTTAGAAAATTTTTGAATTATTTTGATAAGTTGTAGGTGTCCCTAAAAAATATTAAACTAAGAGGGAGCCTCCACCATTTTACCAAAAGATAAGTATTCTTTTCTTTGTTTCATATTTTCATGTTTGGTTTCCTACTCGCATCAATATTTGTTTGTATTGTATGCTAATAACCATTTCTATATATTTTTCCTTGGTTAGGAAAAATTACTAAATACTAAGAGGTTATGTAGGATACTTCAAAGGATATACTTGAATCATGGAAGAAGTTTTGTTGCAAAGGAATTTCTTCAAGATTTAATGTCTCACAAGGTTTGTTAAAGAACAATTCAAGATATGTGTTAAACTACAAGTTTTTTTTACGAGGTCCTCTTCATGGAAATGGTATGTTCATTTTATTTTGAATTTTTCTTTACATTACTCACATCATTATGTCTATGGTTTTGACTCTTAAATATTATTGTTAGGGTGATTAATCATTTTGTTGAATCTACCGTCATTATATTATATTTTTGATAATTATTGTGAAACCCTAACCTTCAGGGTTCACTATAAAACCCTAAGCCTCTTCATGCAAACAGTATGTCAATGTTAATAAGTTTGAAATCCTAGTCCTCATAGGATTTTTTGTGAAGTCTATAAATCCTACTCTTTTGACATTTAGGGTTTTGTTACTGTTATGGTAGAAACCCTAGTTATTTAGGATTTTTTGTTAATGTTTATGTTATATATTAAAATCCTAGATATTTAGGGTTTGTTGAATTAGGGTGTATAGAAAAACCTTTGTAATAGTTATAGTAATGTCCTAGGGATGAAACCATACGTGTGTATTATTATTCATAATTGAAACACTAGCTTGATTGTAATTTTTACATATCTAACTTTGATATATTGATGTTTGTATCTAGGGTCTACCCATGTAAGTATTGATATAAGTCTCTTTTATATGATAATTCATCCTAGATATGTATATGTGACTATGCTAACCTAATTATTGATGCTCATTTTTTAGTTTGTAAAATCTATGGTTTGTAACAAAACCCTAGTATAGATTGATATTATAGGATATGACGATATTGGTTTTATATGATTTAGTTTTGATGATAAAATCTAAGGTTTGCAACAAACCTTAATAGTGTCTCACATGTAATTTTAAAACCATATTGTTGTAAACCCTAGATATATTTTACTATGATTGGATTGTTACTAAATTTTTGAAGCTATATGTCTTGAAAATGAAGTCTAGGTTTTATGACAAAACCCTAACAAGAAGTCGAAGACTTCTATATAAAAAGATGTGCCTCTTACTTATTATGAACCTAACTAGGTTTAGGTATTTGATGTCTAAAGTTTGAATGTTTTGATGTTCCCATTGTAATGACATGGTAAACATATTGTAGTTTTATTCATGCTTCTGTATATTTGTATTTGGTTGTACTTGATATTGAGTATTTGCAAGTACATAATCTTCAATATTTTGGAGATGTTCATAACTAAAGATGATAATGAACATGATGTATGAAGCTATAAGAATGATGAAGACATGAATAAAGACTTCAAAGGATGAAGTTTCTCAGAAGTTAGGAAGTTGTTTATCTCCCCAAGGTTGAGAGGGAGCCTAGATATAAGAAAGGATATATCTCCCTAGTTGAGAGGGAGGGCATATTATGAAAATCATAGTGAATACCTTGAAGTAAGAATGAATCTGAATGAATGAAAGTACTAGAAGATGAATTCTCGTAATTCATGAAGTTATAAAAAAAAGACTTCATATGTACTAAGATTTTATTTGGTGTTGCTGAAATGAAAACTTCTAATAAGATTGAAGATGTTATAAGAAACATAACAATGATTAAGGACCTTGAAGGATTTTTTTTACTTGTATATATCCATTTGAAATTTATTACCAATTCACATTGTGATTATGCAAGATCTCTCCATAAAATATTGAACATTTGAAGCATACTTAGATTAGTGGATCTATTTGATTTAGTTGATTAGGAGTGATGAATTATATTATGGCAAGATTCTTGGCAGGACATCTGGTTGGGATACGTGTTGATGCCTAGATCCCGAAGTAGGGATGGTGGTATTGGTCACGGAGCTCCAATCTTGGATACACACCTAGATCCCTGAGTTGGTGGTAGAGCTTAAAATCCTGATGGTACCTACAATGGCTAAAGATTAAATCCATATTATTCCCACCCAATTAGAGTACCCTGGTTAGGTATCTAAGTTGTAACATTGCCTATGGTGTGACTATTCATAGACCATATCATTTTGATATCTTCCATGTACCTCTTTATATATGTAATTATGAATACCTCCCTAGTTAAGAGGGAGTGTTGAATAATGTAACTAGCGTGAGTCTTCATAATTTTATTTGAGTCATGATGTAATATATTTGTCAAAAGAAGGGAAAAGCAATTTTATTATTAAAGAATGGATTTGATGCTTGGCTCAATTGTTTTTAGGTCAAAGCCTCTGTTGAAGGCTTCTATGGTTTATTTCAATTGTCCTTGTCCATGGTCTAATGTAAAATACCCTTCTTGGGCTTCAGTTGTGAAGAAATAAATTTATTTTGATAAAAAATAGGTCAATAAGGCCTCATCCACCAATTTGGCCTCAAACTAGACAATTCATCCTAATTGAGGGGAAAAATATCCTATATAAAGGCATGAACTCGGCGTGATTTATAACACTCACTCACTAAGTTTGATCTGCAAATGTTGGGGGAAATAAAAAGTGTGAAATTCATAGAAGAAGGTGGAAAGGGATAGTGAAGGAGAAGGAGGTCTCTATCAAGCGCAAGAAGTCGAAATTCTCTCTCTTTCTCACACGTGAAGTTGTTGAGTTGTTGGAAGGGCAGAGTTGCAGAAATATAGCTCGGCTAAAATTCTAAATTTGCTGGGGGCCAAAATTTTGGGTTTTTGTTAGGCTGAAGTTGTTGGAGAAGAAGAGACTCCTGAAATTTTCTAAATTAAATTGGAAGGTTGACTTGTTGGATGAGGAAGGTCTTTTGATCTAGGTCTTCATCTATCTTAACTTGAATTTTCTAGTGGAAGAATTTAACTGGGTTTTCCCCTATACAAGGGTTTTAGCCATAGAAGAGTGCCTACATCTGGTGTCTTGAACTTCATGTTTTTCTTTTGATATTTTTTCGATGAAACAAAGATAAAATAAGAACTTAATAAATTTTATAAGAACACAAATATATCATAAGTAATAATCAACATAGTAAAAGTTTTCTTCCTCTTTGATTTTATAACAATTTAAGCACATATGCTTGTTTTATAGTCGGAGCAGTGTTAATGAAAATTGTTTTTAGTGAGGATGAGTATAATGACAATGAAAGATTAATGTGAACTACCTATATACTTGACATATTTTGAATATTTATCAATGTTTTTTGAAGGTAAACTTCTAGGGTTAATTGTATCCAAAAAGGGCATTTGTATTGATCAAGACAGAATAATTGAAATTGCTGAAATTTCTTTACCACACAGCACAAAATCTATGCAGTCTTTAGTAGGTCAGATAAATTTTATCAAAATATTTGTCCTTGACTTTTCCTAAATTGTTTTAACATTAAAAACCATGATTAAGAAAAATTCAACCTTTAAATGGGGATATAATGAAAGAGAATCTTTTGATCTTATCAAACAAGAAATTGTGAATGCTCCCTCTTTAACAACTACATTTTTTTCTAATAATTTCATTTTGTATACATTCACTTTCGAAACATCATATGATACTGTTTTAACACAACCCAATGATCAATAAATCGAAGCACCCATCTCTTTCTTTAGTTCTAATTTTCAAGATGCTGAACTTAATCATTCAAAGGTGGAAAAAAAGGTTTTCCTGTTTTCAAATCTGTAAAGCACTTCAACCTTTTCTCCTCAAAACCCATACTAAAATAATAGTCCCATTACTAGTAGTGAGAAAATTACTTATGCAAAGGGAAGTAGGGAAAAAAAGGGCAAACTGAGTAACAACTCTGCAAGAATATGATATTGAAATTAAACCAACCAAAATTGTTAGAGGACAAGGTTTTGGTAGATTTCTTGCAGGAGCTTCTGACTTACCAGCAGATGAGGACTTGGGTAACGTTATACATGTATCATAGGTAAGACTAAATGATTTAGATTCCCAATATGTTGATCTTATTTTCTATTTGAAAAATGGATACGCTCCACCTGAACTGAATCATAAAAGGAAAAGAGGTTTAAGATTGAAAGAAAATCAATATGAATTCATTGATGATGTGTTATTTAGAAGGAATTATGATTCTGTATTATTAAGATTCCTTGAAAATTTTGAAGCACAGAAGGTTGTGCAGGAACTCCATGATGGACCATCTAGTGGACATTATGGAGGAGATACTACTGCACACAAAATCCTGCATGTTGGGTACTATTGTCCAACCTTGTTCAAAGATACCCATGAATATGTAAGGAAATGAAAAATAGGTCAAACTACCGCGGGAAGACAATGAAAACCTACCTTACCTCTAAAACCAGTCAACATTTATCAACCTTTTGAACAATGTGGATTAGATATCATAGGTGAGATTGTTCCTCATTCCTCAAAGAAACATAAGTATATAATTACATCTACAGACTACTTCACTAAGTGGGTGGAGGAAATTCCACTAAAGGTAGCCAATTTTGATGCTATCATTGAATTCATTGATCAATTCATTATTACTAGGTTTGGCTTACTAAATGCACTTATGTTTGATAATGCATATTACTTTTAACGAAATAATATGACTGAATTTTCTCTTATGAGGGGATTTAAACTTAAATAGTCCACTAACTACTACCATCAAGGAAATGGTTTAGTAGAGTCAACCAACAAGAACCTCATAAGAATTAAAAAGATAATTGTTGATAAGGGCCAAAAGAATTGGCATAAATCGTTGACATTTTCTCTATGGGCAGATCAGATAACTCAGAAGGCCTCAATAGGAACTTCTCCATTCAATCTGGTAGATGGGAAATAAATTATCATCCCTTCAAATCTAGTTGTTCCCTCATTAACCCAGGTCCAATTCACTAAATATCACCTTCTTTTTCTTTACAACTAAGACAATCTCAAATTCTTAAATTAGAAGAAGAAAGGGAAAAATCCAAACTTACACATACTTGCCATCAAAAGCTAGTAAAATCTTCTTTTGATGCAAGTTCTGTTTCAACGAAATCTTTTCAATTTGGTGATCTCGTCCTTAAATAGGAAAAGGCACCTAAGGAAAAAGAAAAGCATACCAAATTCCACAAAATGTGGCTTGGACCATTTCAAATTGCTGAACAAGTAGGTCCATCAACATTCATATTGCAATATTTATCAGGAAAGAGAGATTCTCTTCCTCTTAATGGGCTTATTTTGAAAAAATTATTTTCTTAGAAGATTGCATCTTCTATTGCACATTATTGCATTTACTTTTTGTGTTTTCTTAGGAAAATAATGTTAAATAGTATTACTTTTGGCTTTATAATAAAATCTATTGAAGTATTTTGATCTTTTGCTTTCAAAGTAGAAATTCTTAAGGAAATAATTACAACATTTGAAAATTGGCTAAGTATCATAAAAATCTGAAATTTTCTTTCCTTTGAGGTTATAAATTCTTTGAAAACCTCAAACTTTATAAAATCCTTTATTTTGTTATTAGTCAAGAAAATTTATCTTTAACAAAGTAAAGACTAATTACAGCTTAGCATCTCCAAATCTAAAATTGTCATCCAAAACTCTTACGGAGTAAATGATTCTCCCCATCCATTAATTTTACTATTTTTCGAGTGTAATTAAAAATATATTAACCTTAAAAGATAACAGGTCCCATCACGAGACTGCTTACCATGTTCATAGGGAAATAATAGACTCACATTACCAACACTGAATACCAAACCAGGGTAATGACTTATGATTATGTTAAGCTTAAGACAAGGGGTCTCATCACGAGCCAACTTCTTCAGTTCATTTACAACCAGTGAATGGTGTTGTCTTTTTCTGGCCACCAAACGAGGACAATAGCTTTTAATGTAATTTTTTTTTTGTAAAAGAAGAAAAAATAAATTAAAAAAAGAAAAGAAAAAAGATATATATATATATATATATATAGATATATACTTTTGAAATTATCTCTAAATACTTCACTCTTATATGGATGAGATTTTGAATCATTGTTGGTTAAAAGGTAACCCTGTTGAGGCTATGGTCACCTGCTAGGATTAGTGTCTCTACCTGTGAGAAATGAATATATTGAAATGCCAAGTTATAAAAATCCCCCCTACTTTATCTTTTCAACTAATTAATGATTGATATAGTCAAAAGGATTTTCATCTATAAGAGGATATAAAAAGAATTGTAATTAAGTGAGTTTTTTATGTTCAGAGTAATGTTACTTATCTAAATATTTCGAAAATATTTTTGTTTCCTGAGTTATTTTTACTTAGTAAAGTCTTAGAAATATCATTATTATCAGAGATAACTGGCTCTTCCAGTGAATTGCCAATTTTTGTGCTATGCAACAACCCCCCATTTATTTGTCTTAATCCGTAGGTATTTATTGTACAAATAAATAGGGACCCTTAAAAAATTTAAAAACATAAGAATATGAGTTTAATTTAAAAGATTTTCTTAGGAATAAATTCAATTTTCCCTTTTAATAAAACCTCACTAAGGCTTGAAGGACCAAAACAGTCCCTTTAAAGGCAAGTCTGACCATATCGTAAATCGCAAATTCTTAAGAGTATATGTTTATCCATTGAGTTGAGACTTGCGATTACGATAAATGATAGCCCCCGAAGAACCCAAACACGTTCATTTTTTATAAAGGCTTAAAAATATTAATGAGAATGCTTTAAGGTGGAAACACCCCGCACCGCAATTCATATACCCAAAAGCCTCCCTCTCGCAGAACGTGATATCATCGGACCCGATGAAACATTAAACCATATCATTAAAATACAATCGCATCCAATGTATCGCAAGAATTCCAACTGGCTCTTCCCATAACATTCTCAATAGTTCCAATAGCGATATAGTTCTTTATTAAAGGAAAGCACACAAGGAAATTATAAAGGTTAAAGGAAAGTTCTTCTTAAATAAAAACCCAAGGCCCACTATACTACCACATCATTCATCGCAATTGCAATCACTAAAACATTTTGGGCAATATCTATCTCTGTTATCTTGACATCGCCGATTGTGATATTGCGATAATGTGATTATCAAAATCGCAAATCTCCCACACTTAACACACCAATACGGTGATATCACTATCGTATATCAGCTCAACACTTAAAGAATGAACCTATTTCACCATTCGAGCAACTCTTCTGATGCGATATATTAATGAGTAATAAATAGAACACATGGAGCCATGATTTCGGTTAATTAATGGGTTCTAACGATATTAATTCTTACAGGGCCCAAGGATATTTGGTGACCTGTTTAGATTGATTTGCATTAAAACCTCTCTTTCGGTCATTTCAAAAGATTTATGTGTTCACATGCGTTTACGTTTAACTCCTATTTTCTCTTCATTTGCTCTGTATTCTCTGTATTGCAGGATTTCTCCCGAAAGTAAATTGTGTGTCAAAGTGACTAAATCTAAGAATGAAAATAAGTCTGGTGAGGGTTCTCATTCTTGTACGTCTGATGTCACTGAAATGCTTCCACTATTTTCAAACACAAAATGCACTATTGATAGTTGGACCTCCTCATGGGAAGCTATGTAAAATCTGCTGGAAAAGGATGGTCCAAAAATAATTCAAGCCAAAGTAAAAGCAGATGATACCACTTCTTTTGAGGCTTCTTATTTTGACGCTGCAAGTTCTTTCTTACACCGAATTGATGCCAAACCGAAGATTTTACCATACACTCACATGGTAAAATGGATTATAGACAACATGAACATTGAAGACTGTGCATGATTCCCAGCTTCAAGAAAAGAAGCTATTGGTTCCTTCACGGCAGAGGATTTAAAAAGAATGTATCATATACGAGACCGAAAGAAGGTATATGAGACAAATTTCCTTGAGAATTTTGCGAAGGAGAGTGAGGATCCATTAAAACCAATTCAGAAATGGAATTCCAATTCCAGTGAGTTCAAACAAGAGAAAATAGGTATGTATCCTATATCATCTCTCGTTTCTCCCTACTCTTGTGTCACAGCTATGATGTGTATACTATTTGGGTATGCCAATACCACCGGGTTTTCTGGTGAGTAGGTTCCCTTAATAGATGCAATCGTGAACTCCTTTGGAATGGATTGGGGTGTCATTTTATCTAACAACCTGTCTATGCAAATTCAGGAATATAGGCAAAAGAGATTTGTCACCTCCAGGACAGTCCCACCATTTTTCGTGAGTTCTTATATTATGGATGCAGTCTATTTCACCACCAATTTTCCAACTATGGTGTGGAAATGGACTATTCAAGACCCTACCCCCATTCATATATGTCATAAAACTTTGTGGGAGTCGAATTACAACGCCCATTTCTACAAAATCTTCCAAGGAGTTATGTTACCAATCCACCAAGTGGTTTTTGATAAGAAGGCCCCAAGGTTATCTGATGAGGCCAAGATCAATATTTTTCTAGTAGCTAGGTGGTTTGGGGAAGCGATGTTTACCTATATCAGCTTTTTTGGAAGCATAGCACCCCCTCATGTCCTTCCTTGGTATGTACTTGATAAACTTCTTGCCAGGGAAATTGCTTACCAGAATGTAGGGGGTGGGATAACAAAATCCTTAAAAGAATAAAATAAATCCCTTTGGCATTATTTTCCCCTTGAATGCGGGGCTTATGTGTTACACGATTTGAACCATGTTGTGCTTGAATTCAAACACATTTTGTGTTTGAATCTCGCTATAGTTCCCGGCAAGCAGTATGACCCCAATAAAGTTATGAAAAACTTCACTGCATCAGTTAAAATAAGGCAGTTCAACCATGAAGAGGATGATTTTAATGATTTATTTGAGTCAGTTGAGCTCTTCTCACAAGTCCAACATCTAGCTACTTTGAGACTCAATCCACCAGATTTGGCACATTTCCACCAATACAAGAAGAAAAGGTTATTGAAGGTCCTTTTGGACCTATTAGAAATACCTAAGCCAAATACTAAAATAGAAAACATTTCAAGCCAGAGTTTAGAAAAGGGCTCAAAGCACGACTCAGAGCATGATTCAAGGAAAGCCTCAGAACACAATTTTGAGCATAACTACCAAGATAAATTAGAACAGGGGTTTGAACAAACATCAGAACATAGATCGAGCCATAATTCAGAACAAGGTTCAGACCATGACTTAGAGCATGACTCATAGAAAAGTTCACAGAAAATCCCTGAGAAGAGTCTTGTAAAGGACACTGAAAGGGAAACTGAAAAGGCCTCAACAGAGAAGGAAGTGGAAGATATTTCCACTAAAGAACACACAGAGGAGAACCCCTTAAAAACCAACTAGATGAGGCATGGAAACAGTTTGACCGAAAACTCAAAGGACAACAAGGGGAGGAAAATGTTGAAACACAAAACATATTCAACACACCCCAGAATATTGGACAAAGCTCGCTTACTGACAGAGCTACTGACAAGATTATTTCCACAAAAGAAATTGAAATCATCCCGACCTTCCCCTCAACCGAAATTGTTCTTAGAGTAGAGGAGATTCCTCCTCTTGATGTCTTTTACAATCCAAAACATCGAGCTGTAGTAAAGAGATAGAGGAATAAAAGGAAAATAGATTAGTCCTCGGTGATAAGTCCTGATAATGAGCCAATGGATGTTGTTTGGAAGGATATTCCTATGGATCCTTTGGATAAATTGACCAAACTATTATAGTTTCCAGGTGCTTAAGCATTTATTACCAATTATAAGGCAACAGAGGTCAGACAATTGATAAAGGACAAAGATGAAAGGATACAACAGTTGGAACAATAGTTGGCCGAAGAAAAGCATAATATATACCATCAGATTAATGCACAAATGTCACAAATACAACAGAGGTTTGATCAATTAAAGCTCCAATTTCAAGTAGAGACAAGTGCCAAATATTCTCAAATACAATAGCTGTGATTGTTTGTAGAACAATTGAAAGACAATCCTAAAGTCAAGGAGTTTGTCAAAGAATCACTTGAACTGAATTCTTTGTTATATATGCAACAACCAATTTTTTGCCAGAGGTTATCAGTCATCAATCCAATGTACAAGGGAAGTGATTCACTGAGGAATCGAGTATCCAATATGAGGGTCACTTTCAACGAGATTGATGAGAAAATATCAGGATACATTACATGGCAGGATACCCGAGAAGGAAGGATAGCATATCTACCTAGGATAGAAGAGACTCACAAAGATATCAGTTTCACTAAATGGGATATATAACTGAAACATGTAGAAAGGGAAGTCACAAGAGAAACCGATGTTGCAAGAAAGATCATTGAGACCATCAATGATAATTTACACAATGCCAACCTCATACAAGAATGCCCACCTGGTAGTCTTTCCAATATCAATGACTTAGAAGAAAAATGGCAAGAAACTTCTACAACAAAAGAAGAAGTGATCAAACAACTTACAAAACTAGTTTGGGAAGTGTATTGGAGGTATCTGGTAAAGCCACATAGTCAGTGGTTAGTGCTACACTGTCTTGCTGACTCAGCCATGCAGATGCTACCTTCCCTCTCAGATGTAATGTATACCAGCCAGATGCATACAAGGATAAAACAACCTCTTGAACTGAAGCCAATGATGGATATACATCATCTCAGAAAAAAAAAAAAAAAAAAAATAAAAAAAAAATAAAATAAAATAAATAAATAAAATGAAAGAGTAGACACCACTGCATACTAGAACTAGTCATTTCCATAATTTATCTTTTACGTAATTTTGTCACTTATTTCTAGGAGGGTTGTTTAAACCTCCTCAGAACTTCATGCATTGCCTATTTTTGTACTTATATTTTATTATAAAAACCCTTTCATGTCTTTTAATAAAGGGTTCGAAATTTTATAAAGAAAATCTTTACTATCTTGCACTTTTGTACTTGAAAGTTTCTCTTGTTAGAATCCTTGGATTAGAGTCTTGAACTTTTGTTGGAGAAGGCTTAGAGAATTTTACACTTTTTTACTTTTTCAAACCATCTTAATAAGACAGACTTGACTAGAGCTACTTATTTTATGAGCGGACTGATATGCATCAGGTACTTTTATCTTTGTGTATTTATTTGTTCATGAATTAACAACCATTTCTATATATTGTTTATCATATGTATATTTTTCCATACAGTGTTGTATCCATTCACTTTTGAGCATACTAGGACTGTTATTTTTTAATACATTAATGAGAAGTTGGTCAAATGATACTTGATGTGATATATGCTTTATAAATTATTGATTAAATATTTAATCAAAATAATTACTTCAAAGGTTTTTCATTTATGTTAGTATATGTTTAGTCTTCATTATCAAGTACTAAGGATCACCATCTTAGATCTCACAAATATAAGTAAAAATTCCCCAGTAATAAATATACATATGTTACATATATGTGTGTGTGTGTGTGTTTTAATTGAAAACCACCCCATCTATCAGTTAGTTTTATCAATCAAATAAACTATCCATCCTATCACATTTTGATTGGGAAACTAGTCCCATTATATCCAGTCGAAGCCACTAATCCAAACATAAATGGGACGATATTTAAGTCCCCGATCGGATGGTTTCCCCCCATGTTATTGCAACGATTTTCTAGGCTTCAAAAGAAGGATAATAAATTATCACCGAAGTACTATGGTCCTTGCAAGGAGCTGCAAAAGATTGGTACTATGGCATACAGATTGGAGCTTCTTCAATCTTCCTGAGTGCATCTAATTTTCCATGTTTCATGTTTAAAGAAGGTTAGAAGTGACAAGCTCCCATTTCAAACAATATTGTCAGAACTTGAAAAGGAAGGAAAAATCATATTGGAACCTGAAGCAGCCACGAAATCAAGAACCCGAAAGCTACGAAATCAATCAATTTTAGAGTATCTCATCAAGTGGAAGAAATTACCCGCTGAAGATTCCACATGGGAGGATGATAATTTTATACAGAATCATCAAGAACTACTCAAGCATTGAGGACAACACTTTTTGAAGGAGAGGGGCATGTTAGGTCCCTATACTACTAGTGTAGCCCCATATTGTTATTAGTGAAACCTCGTTATTGTATTGTTGTGCTCATGTAGTCCCCATATTGTTATTATTGTGCCCCATAGAAGCCCACTATTGTTATTGTTGTGTCCTTAAATTATTATTGTTATGTCGACTTTAATTATATTGTGACCCCTTAGACTCCTATATATAGAAAGGAGGTCTTATCATTTGTATCATCCAATAATTGTTCATTTATGTAATGTAAAGGAGGTTTCCCCCTCGAAAAGGCTGATTTTGAAATCGTTGATCTATCTTTTCTTCTATCTCATGAGCTTCTTGTGTAACACTATTCATAATATAAGTGATTCGTGACACCAACAAGTTGACTAGAGCCATAAAATAGTGTCAGGAATTTAATCTCTTTAGAGAACTTGTCGTGGAAAATACCCAATGGATGAAATCCTTCAGAAGGCATGATCTATATTATTATTGTATCAAGATCATGGATTAAATGGGCCTCTAAGTAGACATGTACAAGTTTTTATAATTTTGGCTCTAGATCATTGTTTGTATTTGGAAAATTTAGACAATCTATTGCTAGAATATTGTTGCCATGACTTTATTTACTTTGATCAAACTGTTTTTTCCATTCATTTTTTATTACAATTTGTTCATTTTTTGTAGAAAGTGGCATTGTATAAGTCATTCAAAGAAATTATCACTTTTTTGTTTGAACGTCTCCAAACAAATAAGCATTCTTGTACTCCATTTTTCTCTTAGCATAATTTCAATTATCATGCATTCATCAATATTTCTAGGAAAGGTTGTTTGAAATCTGTATAAAGTAGAAGAAACATTTGTAATTGTGATTGTTAGTCCAATTTGTGCTTCTTTGTAGTCATGTTGCCTTGGTTTTGTAAAGGTCATTCTTGGTGCCACTAGTCTCTCATCTAAAGGTGTTAACTCTGCACCAAAAAGCAATTTCTGGTTTCGAATAATATGTAAATGTGATGCAAATGTACGCAGTTTTTCATTGAGTACTCTATTATTGCAAGATATACAAATTTCTTCATTGATTTTGATGGGTTTTAATTTTGTTGTAGTTGTGACGTTATTAAAAGTTGACAATGTGCTACCATTGACTAGTCATGTCTATTTTTCAAAATGCAATATGTCACAAATGTAGCATGCATGTGTAGGTGTGTCTTGGATTGATTTCAAATATGTCTCGATTTCTTTAATTGATTGTAAATGTTTTTTCTTTTTGTTTTTATAACAATGTGCCCTGTGTTTGTATTACATGTTTTAATTGATGCAAGTGACTATATTACTTGATGGATTTATTGGAAAAGGAAGCAAAGATCAGTTTGTTGTATTGTTCGATAAATGAAGAGGAATGGGAGTCGTGTTTTGATAGTGTGAAATTATAAGCAACTTTAAAAAATTTCTCTCTATTGACGTTTATTATCAATCAAGCGATTGTCTAGTTGGGAAGAATTTGTAGAAGCATTGGATTCTATGTCAACAATACGTTTCACAGATACACTTGACATGGCATTGCAATTTTTTTTCTAAAATTGATTGGAGCATTATTTGTACATTTTCATTATGGTTGGAATTGTTGACACTATTAATTTTCAAAATCACATGAAAATGTGATGTGCACATTGGCACATGCATAAGGTACATGATTTTAGATGAAGCGTTTTATGAATAAAATATAAAATAAATATTTCATTTCTGCACTCGAGATGTATATGTTAACTTCAGGTATTTCACATATCCATTGGATCAAGAGATATTTTCCCTCTATATGTCCATTTTCATATGGTATTCATAAGTTAATAGTATAACCTTGCCAATATTTGATACATTGTTCTTGCTCAATTATTTTGACATGAAGGTGTTTTTCCAAGCATCTAATATCTCTAATATCATTGTGAATGTAGCAGTTTTAAAAAGTTTGGGAGATTGTTATTCTAATAGAAAGAATGTGAAATTTTGATGAAGTGTAGAAATAGATCTAAACAGTGAGTCATGGCAGTCATTGACAAGGTGATCATACATCAATAACCCTCATTCTGAGAGGGTTTACTCAATGGGCACCATGTCAAATTATATAGATGGGCATTGGTATGGAGAAATGCATGGAGCAATTAATCTAGGAATTGGAGCTAGAATTTCCTTTGTGCGATACAATATAAGTTGTTCAAAATGGCCTCATACATGGTTATGATTATGTAGAAGAATATATATTTATATCCTTGGATGTCTTGATTGATGCAGAGATATGGTTTCCCATTTATGAATAACCAAAAATTGATTGGAATGAAAAACCAATTAGAGAACCTTTTGATGGAAAAAACATCTCTTCACAAGCTAATTGTAGAAGAATCAGAAATAGAATAAGGTGAGAAAATCCTTGAAAGGTCATTTGAATATCAATTCTTGTTGAATATTGTCAAGGTACTTAGCATTCTAGTCAGTATGCAGTGATTAAAAAGTGGCATAATGTTGGAGACTCAAGAAATATTAGAAGTGATTACAATTCCTTTTCATATTTCAGTTGAGGTATAGCAAAAGGATAGGAGAACAAAAAAAGAGTCAAATAGATAATCTCCTGGATAACAGAAGAAATGTTGCAGTCTATATAAATGGAATCTAGATAATTTGTGATCAATTTCTCATACATTTGACTCATTTAACTATAATAATTTTTCATTGCCATGAAGTTCAATAAGTCAATAGGAAAACTTTCCAATGAAACTCTTCTTTGCAATGCAAGAATCAAGAAATATTATGAATATTCAATCACCAAGTATCATTAAAGAAGACTATGAAATTTTCTATATAGCATGTAGTTTCCTTTCTTTTTTCCAATGGGGAAAATGTGAGTACCTGGCTCTGTGACAAATAAGATGAAGAAGAATTTGTAATAAAATTTGAAAATGGCATTGCTTGCATGTGATAAAGGAGAGGAAAAAAAATAATGTAGTTAAATCGGAAACATTGATTTCAAGTAAGCATTACATATTAAGAAAACACACATCATCTTTAAATATAGAATATTATTCAAGGAAGAGAGAGACAAATGTTTACATGATAAAAATAAATTGTTCCATTTCTTAACAAAGGCATGCTTTCTAATGAAAAATTATATATTGAAGAACATGCATAATAATGGCCTTCATATAGACAATGAGTATGTCAAGAAAAAAGAACAAACTCTCAATATCGTGTTTCACATAACACTATTATCATAGGCCTCTCAAACACAAAGTTAAAACAACATTTTGATATGTTACAAGTAAAAAAAAGGCAATCAAGTTTTTGTGAAGAAATTTTTCAATGTAGAAAACATAAAGTTATTTTTGTAAGTGCTTCCCTCAGAGTCTAAAAGAATAGAATCAACTAAAATTCATTAGGAAATATAAGAAATTATATGTTTTCATGAAAAAGAAAACAATCAATGATAACTTAAATAATCATGAGAAATATTCCTTAGTAAAGCTTCTAAAATAGGGGAAGGGAGAAGAGTCTTCCATCAAAATTTCCTTGACTATTGAACCATAAGTCCATTGATGAAACATGAGTTCTATAATTACATTCACACAAATTCTTATGATTGAGTGAAACTTTGATATTTTGATAAAATTCTCAAAATGATAATGTCATTTATCAATCACTCTCATGCCCACAACTCATAAGTTTCAAATTCAATATCACCCGGAAGAAAGATAGAATCATCAAAATTATCCTTGTGAGTTTATAGTATCAAAGGTATTCAAGACATTAAAGGGAGTCACAATATCAAAATAATTTATTTAGCCATACTAGTGTTATTGAAACCAACTGGTCTTAACCAAATCAAATTGGAGAGGTACTAAACAAAGGTACTAGACTAGTCCCACTAATATATTTATAATTTGGAATGGAATCCAAAAGGCTAATTCCACATATGAATTGTCATTCTAAAACAAAAATATAAACAAGATAGGAAACATTATGTGCACACTATATATTAGTTATGTTTGCATATTTGATGTCTAATGGTCGGGAGTTACATTGATGTATATTGAGACATTTTAAAATTTTCAATTTTCATGTCATATAAGGTTATTGTGTGAGAATTGTTTTGTAGATTGGATATTTTGTAATCCAACCAAGGGGATTGAACTAATACCATCTAAGTAAAAAACAACCTCAAATGGTAGGTTTAATCAAATTGTTAACTTTCTTCCATGTTTATTTTATTTTGTTTTCTTTAGATAATTTTCATCTAGTTTCTTCAAGTAGTAGTCACTAGATCTAGTGATAATTAGGCAAAAAAACACCTAGGTTTGATAATTAATACCTTTAGTGTCATTTCCTTGCAAAATTTTTAGTTTTAGTTTTCAACCATATAAAATTGTTATATCAATATCTAGGAAAACACCTTAGTCAATGAAAATATACAATGATAAGATCTTCTAATGAATAATAAATATCCTTGAAAATAGATTATGTTAAGCCCTCCTCAACAATCATATCTCATGAACTACTATAATCATGAAATAATTATGACAAGCCATGGTTAATGATGGTCTACCATGTTTTACAGAATCAAACATCGTCAACCATGGTTAATCGTGGTCAAACATGTTTGAATGTCACGTTGTGACAATAATTGTCTCGATATAAAAATCAACCATGGTCCAACATTACATTGTGACAAAGATTGTGTCGATATGAAAATTAACCATCGCCAACCATGGTCCAACATGCCATTATTATAAGGATTGTCTCAATATGAAAATCAACCATGGTCAATCATGTTTACTTTTGTGTTTATAATATTTATCTTAGGGTCATTGTCTTTATAATATTAGTCCCTTGGTTTTAATCTTATTCCCTTGGGTTCATAATCCCTTAGGGTTTTAGTATTAAGACCTTAGGTTTGTTATTCTCTTGGGTTTATAATATCAATCCATTAGGTTTATAATATTAATCATAGTAAACCATGGTCAATCATAGCCAAGCATGTTCAACCATGGTAAAACCATATGGATATGGAAATCAACCATGGTCAACCATGGTCCAATGTTTTGTTCTCACAAAGATTGTCTTGATATGAAAGTCAATCATGGTCAACCATGGTCCAATGTTTTGTTCTCACAAAGATTGTCTTGATATGAAAGTCAATCATGGTCAACAAAGGTTAACCATGGTCCAATGTTGCATTATGACAAGGATTGTCTCTATATGGAAATCAACCATGGTCAACCATGGTCAACCATGTTTATTTTAGGGTTTATAATATTCATGTTAGGGTTTATATACCTTGGGTTTATAATTTTTATACCTTAGGTTTATTATTCCCTTGGGTTTGTAATGTAACGAACCTAAATCATACCCAATGATTTTTTGTTTATTCCCATTCACATATGTGGTTTATTGCTATTTTTCAAGTCTTGGTAGTATACACTAGAGTTTTCCTTGGTTAATGGAAATGTGTAATAACAATGTTGACATGTTATATGTGGTGCGCAAGTTTAGAACCCTCGATTTGGTTGTAGGGTGTCTCTTATATATATATATATATATATATATATATATATATATATATATATATATATATATATATACACGCAACATGGGTAAAGTCATGGATCTTTGTTCTAACCCATACCCTTTGTGTTCACCCTTCCACCTGTTTGCCCTTCCCTTACATAATGGCACATGGTTATTAATTTTTATTATGGCATGTTTTCTTCCTCCCATCCTCTCTAAACGTTGGCCTGGACAGTACGCTAGTACCTTCTCTCTCGATAGGTGTGAAAATTTTTAATACGCCACAACTAGAATCATGCATCCGTTCGGTGGGTACGCATCTCGAGAGTTAGAGTTTCTATATGGGATTAAGTTTGGAGATCCCTTCCTGGCTAATCGACGGTTTAGAACTGTCTAGCTTAATCCTAGCTGCATTTTGGTTTCCCTCCTCTGTGATGTTTACCATTAGGTATTTCTGGGGAGCGGAATAGAGGAAGGTGTAAGGTTATCTCTTCGCTTCCGTAGGGTTACAACTACTTCCTCTGAGCAGAGTTTAGCATTTTAACCGATTTCTCCCCACCATTCGGCCCTTTGATGAAAGGTTTCTAGCTCTGGTGGTATTAGTTTCGGCTTGACTCTAATTGCATGTGAACTCTGGTACCTGTCTCCCCTCCTTTCAACAACCCTCTTTCTTCGATTTTATTTTGATGAACTATGGTACTTACTTCCCAATAACAAATTTGGGTGGTTTCGATGTAGAGAAAACTCCAGAGTTCCGTGGATGCCACTTTTCATGGGCACCAGAGTTGTCCCTGGGTCTTAGATAAGTTTCCTCACTGGATTCTATGTGGCTTTATGCAGTTCTAAATTGGGTTTTTGTTTTCTTGACATATTCCCCATCTCATGTTATTGGTCTTCTTTGCAGGAAATAGAATGTTGCTCTAGGTTGTGATGGATCAACAGCTAAACCTTTAGTTCTGTCTCCCTTGCGCTAGGGTTTCACCAAGTTACATGCATTTTACTTTGTTGAATGGTTATTTTTCAATGATGGCTCAGGTAAGCTCACTAGCGACTGGGTTTTGTTGCACCTTTACAGCGGAACTAGACATGCTTTATTTATCATTGTCATCTTCTTACAGGTTGGTGGCTTCTTGGGATCTCCCGTTATTTTCCTTGGGGTTTGTCGCTTTCATCTCCTCTCCACTCGCTCTCAATTCATTGAGTATGTATAACGATTTGTTTCAGATTCCCGAAAATGTTGAGATATACTTTCAACTTGATTGAGCATTCTGGGTCACCGACCTGTGGCATTTTGGCTTCTATTGACCCTTGTTGGGCGTAGATTTATATAATTGTTTTGTTGCTTTATTTGTTTCTTATGTTAATGCTTTAAATAGCATGTAGTTTTAATCTAACACTAATTTGTTGATCGGTAACTAGGTTTATATGTATGTTTATTTGGAGGTTACCCTTGCCGAGTTGGCCATGTTCTCTGTTTTTAAGTTTGTCAAGAACAAAATGGTGAAATCCTACTCATGTACTATGGATTTAGCTTTTTAATCTTCCTTAAATGGTAGTGAGTTTTGTTAAGTTAAAATGTAGTTTCGTATGGTTACTTATTTTCTCCAAGGTTGACATGCTTTCATCAATTTTATATATGTACTTTCTTATGGAGAATAATGACAGGAAGATTTACATTTACATTCTCATTTTCAGGCATGTGTTATTCAATACATATCTCAAATTTCTTTTCTATTTGATTTTCCAGTTAAGTCTTGTGTATGATAGAGTTTCCTCCTTTCTGTTGCAGTGGTTTGGGGCTTAGAAATCACTTTTACCCTTTCTTTTAACTTTTCATATCATATTAGTATTAATCTCTCCTACTAGTTTACCTTGTATGCATAGTGGGTGCGCTAGGTTTCCCCTCTCCTTCATCCCCTTCTGGTCAATACTTCCTCATGGCCATTACAGCGTTAGCTTGCCCAGTTCTGGTTATTGAAATATACCACCCTAATCCGTTCTGGTTCCCCACAAGCATGGTTCCCTAATATTTGATGGGGATTCCTATGAGACTGGTTGTACATATCCACTATCTTTTATTACTATGTTTTTGAGTGATTATATTCTATCATTACAACATAGAAGCTTTTCATAACTGGTGTCGATACATGCATCCAAAATGGTTAACATGGTTTCCTATTTAGGCGTAACCTTGCATGCACTTAGAATCATTGCTACTTCCAAGAAGTCGATACGACCACTCCATAGTTCTTGTAGAATGATAATCTTGCTTACTCATTTGTTTGTATTGTTAATCTATGTTCTGTCTCACCTAGAAATAAATGATTTTTCATACTCAATCCTATGATTCACCATAGTGTTGGCTGAAATTTATTTATTAACAAGTTCGCGTATATATATATATATATTTGATTGCCCTTGTGACAATTGATTTTCTATTTGTTCATCGGATCCTTACAATTGTGCATGCATCCTACTTGTGCTGATTTGATAGGGGTTTTTTCTTGTTTAACCCATCCGTGCTACTATGGATATACTATATTTATTTCCATGCATTTATTCTAATTGTACTGCTCGGCGTGGTGTTATTTATTTGATTTATCAATGCTACTAGGCACGCTCACTCTGTTGCATCGTAACAAAGTCTTCTTATTTTTTAAAAAGAAACATAAAGTATGAGATAATCGTCAGCTACATGCTTGCAACAAACTACTTAATATTACATGCATCAATTTTTTTTCAATTCTTTTGACTACTTTCCCTCCTGCAATAGTATGCTAGAATCGCTACATATGCTATACATGTTGTAAAGAATTTATAACTCAGTGAGATACATCACATTTTCTTAATTTATAATAACAATCATCTAATAAAAGCAACATATTTACTTCACCCAAACTTCAGTACTATTCCTTAACACAGTTGTTAATACAAGTTACGCACTTAAGGATGAGAACATAATTGAATTTACACTTATTCTAATCTATACCATAATTCCATTATACTTCATTAATATAAAACCATCGAATTTCTTAATAGGGTTCAAAATTTCTGGCCAGTACTCTTAGACAGGGAAAAAAATTGTTGATTGCACTAGATCTCCCAGCCTTGAATCACCTCTGATTCCCCCCATGATATGATAACTTTCCAGGCCTCAGTAACCACTACTAAGCCTTGATAATGTTTATTTAACATAATCGTGTTCACAAATTTTTCCTTGGCAACGTTGTGCCTTCAGGGGTTCTATTTCCCCTTAGCCTAGGTTTTTTCATTGTTTTTCCTAAGAGAAAAAGCTTGCCTTTCTCCTTGCAATGCTTTTATTCCCGGTCTTTATCTCCCACAAAGATATCATATATATCCATCTATATATTTTATTTTATTTTAGGTTAGGAAAAATCAAGATGAATCTGATTCCTCTCAGATTTTGGCAAGTTTCATCCTCTACTCTAGTGTCAGCTAATGTAATTCCCAAAATAAAATCAACAACCTTATTAATAAAAATTAAACATCCAACTATAATAACTTTGTTTCATCCTAGTATAGTCACAAGAATGGTAACCATTACACGACTATACAATGCGGGTGTTACATATAATATCAATCCCTTGGGTTTATCGATGTAAGCATTCATATTCTAGGGTTTAATATTATTCAACAATGGTGAACCATGGTCAACCATGGTCCAATTTCGCATTGTGACAAGGATTGTATCAATATGAAAACAAACCATGCTCAACCATGTTTATTTTAATATTTTTAATATTTATCTTAGGGTTTTTATACCTTGGGTTTATAATATTACTCCCTTGGGTTTAATATTATTCCTTAGGTTCATAATCCCTTGGGTTTCTTGTTCGTTTGGGTTTATAATATCAATCACTCAGGCTTACTATTACCCGGTCAACCATGGTTTATTATGATGTTAAACATGGTCAACCGTGGTCCAACATAGAATTGTGATAAGGATTGTCTCAATATGAAAATCAACGATGGTCAATCATTTTTATTTTAGTGTTTATAATATTTATCTTATGGTTTATATGCGTTGGGTTTATAATATTAGTTCCTTGCATTTAATATTATTCCCTTGCGTTCATAATCCCTTGGGGTTTTAGTATTAATCCCTTGGGTTTATAATATCAATCCATTGGGTATATAATATTAATCATTGTTAACCATGGGCAATCATAACCAACCATGGCCAAACAAGGTTGGATATGGAAATCATGCATGGTCAACCATGGCGTAACATTGCGTCCAACAAAGATTGTCGCAATATGAAAAAAACCATGGTCAACCATGGTTGACCATGGTCCAATGTTGCATTGTGACAAGGATTGTCTCTATATGGAAATCAACCATAGTCAACCATGGTTAACCATGTTTATTTTAGGGTTTATAATATTGATGTTAGGGATTATATACCTTGGGTTTATAATTGTTATCCCTTAGGTTTATTATTCCCTTGGGTTTATAATATAAATCCCTTGGGTTTATTGATCTAAGGGTTCAATTCATCGGGTTTAATATTATTCAACAATGGTTAACCATAATTAGTCATGGTCAACCATGGTCCAATGTCGCATTGTGACAAGGATTGTCCCAATATGAAAATCAACCATGCTCAACCATGTTTATTTTAGTATTTTTAATATTTATGTTAGGGTTTTTATACCTTGGATTTATAATATTAGTCCCTTGGGTTTAATATTATTCCCCCGGGTTCATAATCCCTTGGGGTTTCAGTATTAATCCCTTGGTTTTATTATTTCTTTCGGTTTATAATATCAATCTATTGGGTTTATTATTTCCTTAGGTTTATAATACCAATCATGGTTAACCATTGTCAACTATGGCCAATCATGGGGTTTTAGTATTAATTCCTTGGGTTTTTTTTTCCTTCAGTTCATAATATCAATCCCTTGGGTTTTTTTTTTCCTTCAGTTCATAATATCAATCCCTTGGGTTTATTTTAACTTGGGTTTATAATATCAATCATGGTCAGCCATGGACGACCATAACCAACCATGGTCAAGCATGGTGGGATGTCACATTGTGACAAAAAATGTCTCGATATAAAAATCATGGACAATCATTGTCAACTATGGTCAATCATGGTTGATCATTGCTAACCATGTTTTATAGAATGAAACATGGTCAATCTTTGTCAACCATGGTCAATGTTAGGTTTTTAGTATAAATCCCAATGGTTTGTTATTCCTTTGGGTCAAACATGGTGAATCATAGTCAACCATGCTCAACCATGCTCAAATGTCACTTCGTGAAAAAAGATTGTCTCAATATGAAAGTCAACCATGGCCAACCAAAGTCAACCATGGTCCAACATCACATTGTGACAAAGAATTAATTACTATTATTAATTATTGTTATGTAAAGATGAATTATTGTTATTATGATAACTATTATATTATTATAATAATAATATAATAATAATTATATTATTATACTATTATAATAATATAATATTCTTGTTATAATATTATTATCATTTATTATTATTATTAATTAATATTACTAATATTATTATCATTTAATATTATTATTATTATATTAATAATTTAATCATAAATATATAAATATATAAGAATATGGTTGTTATTATTTATATAGTTATTAATAATCATAAATTGTTGGTGTTTAAAAAAATACACATAAGAATTATTAATGTGGTTGATACAGTGCTATTGTATATCAACCACATTGGAAGATGTGGTTGTATATATGCCTCATATACCCCTATGGGCGTATATCAACCACATCCATAAATGTGGTTGTGCTAGTTGTAAACACTCATATCAAAATTTGAACACAAAATGTGGTTCCCCCACCATATCATTGTCCTATTTAAGGGAATATAGAAAATTTTCTCCCTCTCATGAGATTTTTGCTTGATATGGGGGCGTTTATTAAAATTTGAGATTTTTGCTTGATATGGGGGCATTTACTAAAATTTGAATGTAGTGTAAGCTACAAAGACTAAGTGGAGGTCTATAGGGGAATGAAGTAGATTTTTAATGTAGTACAAGCTACAAAGACTGAACTGAGACCTATAAATATAATATCTCCATTCACAGGCATTACTGCAAAGAACCCATCTGGCTTAAGAAAAATCACTTGCTTAGAGATGGACCTCAAGAGAAACCATGTATCTTTCTCATTGATATTTTTCACAACAATTTTCTCCTTTTTGCAAATATGAATGGTCGTGATATCGAAACCTTCTGAGTATTCCCCTTAAATAATTAGATCTTCATAAAAAGGGATTTAAACAATAGCACTAAAACAAAGTTAGTATTTTCATTCTTTTTTTTTCCTTAACAAATGCCTCACTTGATGAGGATGAATATGAAGTAGCAAACAAAGACTTTCAATCATGACTGTGGCAATAATGACCATTCGACTACACCGCAATCCATGTGCAATGAAATGATATACAGGCGTGTAAGATAAACAACACACGTAGTAACTACAAGATGACTATTAATATACATACAAAGCATCTTGAGCACTGTCAATAGATTATTTTACGATTCGAATATTCAACAGTATACACAAATTGTTGAAAAACACATTATATATTCTATTATAACATGATTTGAACAAACAATTAAGATACACCTATTGACTTATTAACAACAAAATGAAATTATATCAAGAATACCATTTTGAACAAACAATTAAGATACACCTATTGACTTATTAACAACAAAACGAAATTATATCAAGAATACCATTTTAAGATTGAGAAGGTACACATAAAAGGTGTCATCTCCCCAAGTCACGACCTCGTTTTTATTGGAAGAAAAGTATGAATATCCCATAGTAGTGTCGGATTTGATCCCAGTTCTTTAGTTTTAGGTTTCCCCACTACAATCAATCATATATGTAGTTCATCTAAATTTCCACAAAATTAACAACCTTCACAACTTAAAGACATTCCGTCACATAAAAACCTAAATTTTGTAAAGGGAAAAGAATGACTACCTGATATCTTAGTCAACTTAGGATATCTGGAATAGATGGCTAAGGTAGAACTACCTAAACAATTTTTTATCCCCTCATTCAAGCAAACACTTAATCTCCCTCCCTCCCTCAAAACTTGAAAATTAAAAGCTACCCATTGAATCTAATTCCATAAGCACGGTCCAATTTTCCTAAATCTAAATCATCTATACAAAAAAATTATACACACCAAAAACTAGTTGTTAAATCCACTGAATAACCCTAGATTTTGAATTCCCCATCCAAAAAAGAAGATTGACAAATCTAGGAAGAAAAATGTGCTTTAAAAATCTACAACTTTTACGACACTTTCTATCCCATTGGCTTGACATGAAATGCATGACTTGAGCAGTAAGTGAAGTATAGTTTTGAAAAACATATTTAAAAATTCCACAGGCAAGATAAGAAAAGAAAAACAACAGGGAGCTAGCATTCATACCACAGATGTTAATGCCCCCAAATTGAAATTTTTAACATGATCCACATTACATAACGTGGAAAAGTATAATGGGATGCCACAAATCTTGAATTTTTATAAAATTCCAGCTTTTGAGGAGAATAATATCATGAAACTACAGTGAGGCCCAACTACATCCCATTCTGTCAACAATTTAGAGGCCCTTTCGACTCCAAAGTACCCTAGCCAATCTGTCAACAATTTAGAGGCCCTTTCGACTCCAAATTACCCTAGCCAGGTTCAATGCCTACCCTTCTCTATCCCCAGCCAAAGAAAATGGTGGCTTGTATTCTCCACTAAGGATTTCTAGATGTACGAGCAGTCCATGCATTGTCAGCCCAAACTTGACCATAGATTTCTCATACACATTGCTTAAGACTTTAGGTTCAACATGCATAAAAAGGTGCAGAAGGTACAAGTTTGTAAAATGAAGGTCGAAAACTATTCGACATTCCTAAATCTTCTCAGCGATTCGTTCAACTCTAAAGTAATAGGCGATTACTTCAGGCCTCAAGTTCGAAAGTCCTAGCGTGATGGCGCTGTAGATGCCATTCCAAAGAAAACTCAAAATTCCAAATTAGACTAAGAAAATAGCCAAAACGAATTTCAAATTATTGTGTATGATTAAAACTAATACCGTAACGCTAATCATATGTGTGCGTGCAGAGCAGTGACATAATAATCACATAGTAAAATATAACTAGGTCTTTTATTAAGGTCATCCATTCAAATTATTATAGTGTAATTTTAATTTTATTAATAAAATTATTAATTTCTTTCCAAAAAATCATAATATATAAGAGATATAATCAAATTTAAATAAGGAGGATTAATATAATATGATGTTTCTAAATTTTATGTTTAAATTTAGTTAATAAATTTTTAATTAAAAATAGCAATTTTCTCATATACAAAGATGTAAAATATATAAAATATAAGTAGTGACTATAAATTTAACTATATATATTAAAATAATGATGACTTATAATTGTAGCCATAATTTTGAGAGCTTTATATATAAATTGAATAAGTAAACATATTAAAACGAAATACTTATGGTAAAATTTATATATAGAGAGAGAGACACACACACGCTCATAATACTCATGGTAAATTTTATATAGAGAGAGAGAGAGTCTAATTAATAAATGAAATGCCTCAAATTAATGTTGTTTAATATAGAATTTCTAGTGTCTCGAGGGATTTGTAGGGTTTTTGTTAATTTTAGTTAACAATGGTATGTTATATGCTTAACACAATTACTTCAATGTCCTTTAGCAACCCAATGACCATTTCCAATTTAGTTTCCCAATACCAATCACATTAACCATAAATCACATTGACACTAAGTGTAGATAGAACATGAATAATAAGATGCAAAAGACAAGTCAAGACAAGAGGACACCACATTTAGAGGATTCCATGGAAAAGCCCCAATATGGGCAAAACCCTTTGATAAATTCTTGTTATTATTATATTAAATGTTCAACACAGAGAGAGAGTACAAAAAGTCAAAATTGACTTTTCAAATCAAAGTCAAAACAACCATGTCAAATCTACTGTCAAGTGCAGTCAAATTCAGCCCTAACCAGAAAATCAAAGATGGCTAATGCTACAACAAAACATCCCTTTTGAATCTATGTCAAAGGATTCAAACTCAGTGTGAACAAGTGGTTAAAGTCAACCCAAAATAGTCCCAAAGATAGAGGTCAAACTTGGTCAAATTTTTCCCTCGAAATCCGCAATCAAGTTGCAATTTATCTCTACAGTCAAAATGCTCACATCACCTCTATTTCTATGCAAAATGGTACATCCTTCCCAAACATAAAAAAGCCCAAAATATCGAACTAAAATTATGCCTGGAAATTCAACATCAATGTAAGTCATTGTTAGCCAAACTGCAGGAAAATTCTGAAATTGTTTTCCCTGTAATTCTGCCCTAAAATTCGTCCTCCTTGCCACACATGTGAGAGAAAAGATTTGCCAATTGTTGTACAAACCAATGAGAGAAGGATGGAGAAGAATGTGTAAGTTAGTGAGGTGCCAAATGAAGTTGGAGGTCACTTATATTTATACAAGCCATTGAGGGTAAAGTGACATGTCCATTGGGCTTCATGAGCCTACATGATGATGTGGTCGACCTTGACAATTTGCAGATGTGTGGGCTTGACCTCAAAAACATATTTGGCCTTGTCCAAATTTGATGATCTTTAGGTCAATTTTGGTACTCTCAAAAAGAAGAATTTAATGCAATCATCATCTCCATCAAAAGAGTTATCCAAAGTGGAATTTGGCCCTAGTTTCCAATTTTAACACTCCCTCTCAACTAGGGAGAATTCCACCTGCCAATCATTCCATCATTATCAATCATATTGTCATACTATCATCATATACCATATATATATATATATATATATATATATATATATATATATACATTCTCAACTCTACTGAAAATTGATATAGATGATGAAGAAGAATCGACTAAGACTCAGTCACAAGACCTTACTACAATCCACTTACAAAAGTCAGTCCAGGGGTAGAACCCCAATCAGACGTGATCCCAAATCCAGTTTTGGAACACCATGCATCCTAGACATAGGGAGTACGACAGTATATTATGTGTCCATATGTAGTTATATTATCCCTATCCTCTTTTCCTAACTCATTATCCAAATGAGAGGTACTTCCCATGAGTCTGAGACTACATTGGTAGGATGTATGCTTGGGAATCCATAGGATAAGGTGAACCACTCACCCTACACACGTGTCATCAATCATAGGGGAAGGTGAACCACTCACCCTACACACATGTCAAAAATCATTGGTTATCATAGGGAAATGTGAACCACTAACCTTATACACAATGCACCTATAGAGGAAGTTGAACCACTCACCCTATGGTCGCTCACAACTCCAAGAATTACCCCAAAACCATAGGAGCTCCTAAAGCTGAATGTCCAATTCACGCAGGACCTTCATGGGAGGGTCCTTCCACGACCCCAAGTATCTCTTGGAAGGCTAAGAATTTGACCTTCTCCAAGGGTTTATTGAGGATTTCAGCGACCTATTCATCGGTCCTGATATTCTGGAGCCTTATTTCTCCCTTTTGTAGCATATCTTAGATAAACTGGTACCTGATATCAATGTGATTAGAGCCGTAGTGGAACATGGGATTCTATGAAAGGTGAATCCCACTTTGGTTGTTGAAATAGATCACGGTGTTATACATCACATGGTAAAATAGCTCACTAAGGAGATTCCTCAACCAAATAGCTTCATAATAGGCCATACTAGATGCAATGTATTCAGCCTCAGCGGTACTTAAAGGAACATATTTCTGCTTTTTACTCATCAACGGAATCAAAGCACACCCGAATGAGAAGGAACATCCTAAAATGCACTTTCGATCCATCACACTTCCATCCCATTCAACATCAGTATATCCATGAAGCCTCGAATTCCTCACAGTCTATCTCAGATCATAGTTGATTGCGCCACAAAGATATATTAAGATATTCTTAGTAGCAATCCAATGTATGTTATGAGGCTCAACCACAAATTGAGTTAACGTATTCACAACAAAGCATATGTATGGATAGGAGTTTACCAAGAACATGAGGGCCCCCACAAGTTGTAGATACTTGGAGGGGTTTATCAATTCTGGCCCAACAACACTTCCACATAGCTTCTTGAAGTTGAGCTCCATCAGAGTATAAATAGACTTGCAATCTACCATCCCACATCTCTTTAGCAGCTTCATAATGTTTTTTCCTTGAGAAAGGAAAATACCACCTTGATTTTTCAATACCTCTAGGCATAGGAAATAGTGCATTGGTCCTAGATCATTTATCTCGAGCTCGACAGTCAACTCCCTCTTCCATTGATATATGAGAGGGTCTACACTAGTCAGAAAGAGGTCATCAACATAAAGGACCAAAATGAGAAGCATGACATTTTCAACCTTGAAGTATAGGTTGGGATTAACATAGCTCCTCGTGAATCTAAACTTCATAAGATAGTTATCAATCTTCTCATACCAAGCCCTGGGGGCTTTCTTCAAGCCACAGAGGGCTTTCTTCAACGTGCATATATTTGTCCTTCGATCTTGTACTTCGAACCCATAAGGTTGTTCCAAGTAGACTTCCTCGTTAAGCGAGCTATGCAAGAAAGTATTCTTAATGTCAAATTGATGTAAGCTCCATCCTTTAGTGGCATCTATAGAAATAATAGATCAGATAGTGCTATATCAGGAAACTGGTGAAAATATCTCGTCATAGTCCACTCCTTCCTTTTGAGAGAAGCCTTGAGAAAAACATATGGCCTTATATTTTTTAGCACTCCCATGAGCTCTATGTTTAATTTTGTAAATCCATTTTGAAGTGACCACAAACTTTTCCTTGGGTCTACACACCACATCCCTCACATCATTCTTCATAATCAATTCGCATTCGTCATTCATCTCATACTTTCATACTTGGTTCTTTATGAATTCTTTGAACGTGCATGGTTCAGCTTGAACAATAGTACTCATAGTAGCCAAATATTCTTGGTAAATATTTGACTTCTTACTTTCACGAAATGTACCTCTTAGAGAAGGCATTTTTTTCAACATCTTCGAGAGCATGTTTGAGCCATAGGGATAACTTCCTTGAGGTATAGGTATCACTAAGAGGTGGATAAATAGGATCAATCAAACCATCAATATTGAGCATAGGCTCATCCCTCGAAGGTTCATCTTTCTTTTCCACAGCATCATCATTTTCCTTCCTTGGAATGGGGAGATTTCTGGCTTTCCGAATGGAAAAATATTCATCAAAGGTGACATCATGACATACTTTCACATCTCTTTGCCCAGGTACAGAGATTCTATATGATTCCAAATTTTCACTATTGCCGACGAATACACCCTTCCTCCCAAAAGCTTCCAACTTTTTCCTTTTCTCCTTAGGCACATGAAAATACATGGGACAACCAAATATTATAAAATGAAAAATATCAAGTTTCTTACGAGTGAGAAACTCCTCGGGTGTCTTGAAATCCAATCCTTGATATTAGCTCCTATTTTGAACATATACAGTAGTGTTGGAAACTTGTCTCCGTAAGAACTTTAGTAGGCCTTGATCATGGAGCATGGCATGGGTGGCTTCCATGATTGTTCGATTCTTCCTTTCAGCAACAAAATTTTTCTCGGGAGTGTACGAGACAATTCTCTGACTCTTAATTATAGCCTCTCTACAAAACTCATTGAATTCATTTTATTCATATTCAATTCCATTGTCAATGTTCAATATCTTGATCTTCTTCCCTCTTTGATTTTTAGTCAATTCTTTGAAAGAACGAAACCATTTGAAAACTTCATCCTTCTTCTTTAAGAAATAGATCCATGTATTGTGTGAGAATTCATCCACAAATATTTTATAATATAGGTATCTTCCCAACAATGTTACGGGAAACATACAAGATAGATCAGAATGGAGCAATCGAAAAATATTGAGAGTCTTTATTTCACTAGAAAGGAATGGTTCCTTTGTAATTTTCCCAATTGCACAACCCTTACAAACACCTTCATGGCTCATATTGAATTTGGGCATACATGTGACCATCTTCCTTACCCCATGTAAGGATTTGTATTGTAAGTGGGCAAGCCTCTAGTGCCATAGCTCAGATTGAAGAGAAGTATCACTTGCCAAAGCTCCCAATGGACTTCTTTCAACTTGATAGAGACGATCAACCCTAAATCCAAGAATAAATGCATCTATAGTGTTTCTTTTCCAAATACGTACCTTTCCATCAACGAACACTACTTCAAAGCCTTTATCTTCCATTACAGAAATAGACACTACATTCTTCTTGAAATCAGGCACATAACACACTTCTTGTATATAAATGGTTTGACTTGATTAAAGTGAAGAGTAACAATAGATATCTCTTTCAAGGGGTAGGCTGCATTATCCCTAATTATGATCTCCAAATTAGTATTATTTTCAACCAAATTTCAGAGGGCCTCCTTGTACCTAGTGAATTTCCTTGAGGATCCACTATCAACTAACCAATGATCCAAATTATCTAGAGGATAGGAAGTATATAGAGCAGAAATAAGATAAATCACATTTTGTTTTTTATACAATATTACTTTCATCATACCTAGTATTTATGGTCCTTTTGGGAGGTCAACCATTTCCATTTCGAGCAGCGGGAGGATTCCTCTTTCATATTTTGTTGAACTTGTTGTTCCTTTGATCATCATTTCCTTTGAAATTGTTGTTGTTGTTTTCATCATCCCTTTGAGTATTCTTCTTGTCAGGACACTCTCTAGCATAGTGGTTGAACCTGTTGCAATTGTAACAGATTCCTTTTATTACTTCCTTGAATCCTTGACCCTATCTCCTTGTACCAACCTTATTTTTACTCTTTGCATGATCAGAGAAAGAAGTATGTTCATTTCCATTTTATGGTTTGTCTCTCTCCATCATCCTCATCTCCTATTGAGTGCATCGAGCTAATAATTCATAAAAACTAGGTATCGTATCATTGTTGAGAATGGTCGTGTTAAACACATCCCATAATCTTGGAAGACCTGCCAATGCAATGAGAGGGAGCTCCCTGTTAGCAACAACCTTCTCCAATAGATAGTAGGTCATTATTGATTTGTGTTATTCTCATGAAGTAGGATTGGATAGACTCCCATTTATCCATTTTGATGTCGTTCAATTTGTTCTAGAGAAAGAAGATTTGATTTGAATTTTCTACTTTGAACATGCCAACCAACTTATCATACATATCCTTAGATGTTCCCGAATCATAAATATAGGAAACTAAATTCTTTTGGATGGAGTCTATGATAATTTTCTTAGCTTTGACCTCACCTTTTCTATACTTCGTCTTCGTAGTAGCAGGTGCATTTGAAGGAGGCTCCACCACTTTTCCCTGCACATATTCCATTGCATCATGCTATTCCAAATTCAAGTCCAAAGTCATCTTCCATACATCATAGTCATATTTTTCTTTAAGCTTATCCTCAATTTTGAAGTAATATGTAGAAGCCATTGAGGCTTGTCCAATAGTTTGTCCAACATTTCTCTCTTAGTCATTGAGTTTCTCTTTCTTTCTTTGGCTTCGTCTTCAACTAGGCTTTGATAACATCTTAATTTTAGTTAAAAATGGTATGTTATATGCTTAACATAATTACTTCAATGTCCTTCAATAGCCCAATGACAATTTCAAAATTAGTTTTCCAATATCAATCAAATTAAATCACATTGACAATAATTGTAGATAGAACATGAATAATAAGACGCTGAAGACGAGACAAGACAAGAGGACACTAGATTTGGCACATGCTAGCGAAAAACCCAAATATTGGGAAAACCTTTTGATCAATTATTCTTATTATTAAATCAAATGTTCATTAGATAGAGAGAGAGTACAAAAAGTCAAAATTGACTTGCCAAATAAAAGTCAAAACAACTCTGTCACATCTATAGTCAACTATGGTTGAATTCATCCCTAACGAGAGAGCTAAAGATGGTTAATGCAATAGAAAAACATCCTGTTTGAAGCTTGGTCAAAGGTAGTAAAAATAAATCTGAACAATTGGTCAAAGTCAGCCCAAAACAGTCACAAAATAAGAGGTCAAACATAGCCAAATTCTACCCTAGAAATCTGTGGTCAACCTGCAATTTGTCTCTACAGTCAAAGTGCTCAAATAACTTCACTTTCTGTGTCGAATGGTGTGTTCCACCCAAACAGAAGATCGAACTCAAATTATGCTTGGAAAGTCAAAGTGAACTCTAGTCAAACTACAAGAAAATTTTGAAATTTTCAGCCTTGTAATTTTATCCTGAAATTCGTCCTCCTTGATACATGTTTAAGAGAAAAGATCTGCCCAATAGATATATGAACGAATGAGAGAAGGAGGGAGAAGAAAGTGTGAGTGAGTGAGGTGCCAAATGAGGTTGGAGGTCACTTATATTTATACAAGTCATTGAGGGTAAAGTGACATGTCCATTGGGCTTTATGAGCCTACATGATGATGAGATCGTCCTTGACAATTTGTACATGGGCTAACTTGACCTCTTAAAAATATTTTCCCTTGTCCGAATTTGATGATCTTTAGGTCGATTTTAGTCCTTTCAAAAACAAAAATTCAATGAAATGATCATCTCCACAAAATTATCTTTCCAAAGTGGAACTCTCTCTCTCCCCCTTATATATATATATTATATATAATTTAATATATATATATATATATATATATATAATTGATGTTAGTATAAATAATTTTATTGAGAATTAGCATAGATCCAACTTAACTCTAAATCTACTAAACATAAAGAAAAATAAAATGCATTGAGGTGAAAATCTTTCTTTAAATTTTGTGCTCAATAAGAGGTTTGCATATTTAGAGATTTGATTCCTTTTGACACATGATAAGTCTAAAATTAAGATGGTTTTATGCTGGTTAATATATCATTACTAAAAAAATAAAAAGTAAAGATCTCTATTATATTAGTATTTTTTTGAAGATATAAAATAAGAGTTGTGTAGTTTAAATATTTATCATTTAATTAGTTGAGATATATGTTTATATATTTAATGGTGATGATGTATTTGAAGTTCCGAAAATTATTATGTTTCTTGACATGTTGTTTCCTCTTTCTTAACTTATTTATAATTGGCATTTTATAAATTAATTTTAAATGAAAGGCCAATTTTCGCTTTCTATTTTTAAAATAATTATTTTAAACTATGTACTGTGGAGTGTATATTCCATGGGTGAGATATCATCTAGGAGCCATGTGGTGGGGCTCATGACCACTATCCCACCAATCCTAGTGGAGGAGGATATGGTGATTCACACCTTAGAGACATTATATCACCATCATTTCATGAACTTGAGCCTAATGCTTGCACATAACAATACATTACAAGTGGGATTTCTTGGAAGATATGGTTTACTGTAACACGTTTTTGGAATAAGTGCTATAGTTATTATGGTACAAGTCTCAATCATGGCCCTCATCTCTCACAATCCATATATATTACAAATAATAGAAACACAAGGTTAAATTTTAGTTATTTCCTTGTTTGTTAGTTTTACCAAACAATTTGTTTTTGGGGAGAAATTTTCCCTCTAACCTTGAATTAAAAATTCATGTGGTAGAATACCTCATTTCCTGGCTCTGTATCTTATCATCCTTCCATTCCCAATTTTTTGTTGTTGGTCACTCCCTTTTGCTTGATCTTTCTAGTCCTCTTCCTTTTCTCTATGCTATGGGTCTTCTTTGGCCACAACTCTCATGACCCTACATCACTCTTCAAACATCCCCATATTTGTAAATCTAGCCTTTCCTTCCACTTACACTCCACATATGAACCCATTTCTTCTTACCTTTTCCAACTTTGATTTTGATTGTTGTAGTGCCAAGGAAATAGGCCATCAAGGAATGTGACATTGTCTCCTATTACAAGGATCATGGCCGCTGAAGCGCTGAATAGAGTGGGATCATACGTGAGGCTCTTCTATTCTCATATTCACCAAACTATCAAAGATTAAATTACAAAATTTGAAAGAGAAATTGCAAGTGAAGGAGGATACCCAACAAATATAAAGGTTGCAGTGGAATTGCTAATTGAATTCCTGATGATAGCCACATCCATAATTTATTCATTAAATATATATACATGGTTGATATCTAATGGAACTTACAAATGTTCTTGGGAGAGTCCTATTGGGCTATAATCACACTTTTTAGGTAAAATTGAGTCTGTAAAACAATCAATTTTGCTTGGCTACTATTGGGGGTTTTGGGAAAATGGCTTTGGTTTTGGGAAAATGGGTTTGGAAAAGACTCCATTGTAAGGGTGCAAGGATGTGAGAAATGGATGATCACTTAGTTGACTTGGCCGAGTTTTGAAAAAAGACATTAATATAATATTTTATTATCTAGTTTTTCATGAGATTGTATTTTCCCTAAATAAATATTGTGTGTTTATGACTTACATTTTGTTGTGGGTAAATTGATATTTTTCTTAAGTAAAAGTTATTAACAACCAGTATCAGAGCTGGCACATGATTTGAAGGAACTAGAGTGTGAGAGAGGCATACATGTGTGGGACCTTGAATGAAAGTAGTGGAAACTCAAGGAATACAGGTTAATGAGATAAACAAAACTTCATATTACAATCTATGGAATGTGCACAATAGGGAGAGTACTAGTTGCATTGAATACAACAAAAGGAATCATAGATATATGTAAGGAGGAATACAACAAATCCTATCGAAGATCACCTGATGAGGCTATATTTATGTATAATATGCACATAATGTGTTTGATGGAATATCTCAATGAGATGATTTATCATGGTTTGACTACTTATGATTGTAGAATTTCAAAGGTGAAATAATTGTTGTGGAAGAAAGATATGTTGGTTATGTATTATAAACAATAATAAATTATTATAATGGACTTGAAATTTTTTGACACATAAATGGGAATATGGTTGTAAGATTTGGTAACACATACACACCCCTAGGAAATAACAAGTAAATTCTAAAGTTAGACCTAGGTGACAAGGGGCATGTTGAATTATCAAACACCATAGATATAAAATTTCAGTAGGGTAGGGCCTAGAGGTTAGCAATGTTGGCACACTTGGTAGAAATGGAAAATTTTGGTCAAGGGAAATGAAATTAAGTTTTAACGAGGGATTTTAAAGTATAATTAACTAGATAAAATAGACAAAGTTACTTAGTCAACAATGGTGGTTTTGGGAACACGATTTTGATGTATCATGGTTCTTTTCCTATATAGTCACTGTAATGAAGTCTTCAAAAAGCATTAAAAGATGCATTTGAAAGGGTGTGGGGGATGTGAGTAGTTTTTGCCAATTGGAATTAATAGAATATTCAATTAGCTAGTTTTTCCTCAGAATAGTTTACCAGATAAAGTTTTTGTTTATGCGTTTTTTTCTTGTTAGTAAATTTATATTTCTCTTATGTAAATTTTTCAAGGTAAAGGCTAAGAAGGAGATCCTTCTTATGCTTGATGAACTTCAACTCTCTATGGGTGGATTAAATAAATGTTTACAACATACCTAGGCTCAATTGGTCCTCCCTATAGGCCTAGGTTTCTCCTTGAGAACACAAAGAGGCAATTACATTAGAATAGTCAAACTATCACAACACTAGATGATGGTTTCAATTTTCTTCCATTTTACTTATTTTCCATGTTGGTATCCTAGCGTTCAATTTATAGTGGTAATAGAAAGTTATGGGCCTTCACACAAACTTTTTGTTTGTTTATGCGTTTTTTTCTTGTTAGTAAATTTATATTTCTCTTATGTAAATTTTTCAAGGTAAAGGCTAAGAAGATCCTTCTTATGCTTGATGAACTTCAACTCTCTATGGGTGGATTAAATAAATGTTTACAACATACCTAGGCTCAATTGGTCCTCCCTATAGGCCTAGGTTTCTCCTCGAGAACACAAAGAGGCAATTACATTTGAATAGTCAAACTATCACAACACTAGATGATGGTTTCAATTTTCTTCCATTTTACTTATTTTCCATGTTGGTATCCTAGCGTTCAATTTATAGTGGTAATAGAAAGTTATGGGCCTTCACACAAACTTTTTGTTATTTTGATATTTATAAAATTTTTCAATTCTTGAATGTTGAAACACCTTTGGGTTTCCCCATAGCTCATGCCTCTATTGACCAACCAAGGAAAACAAAATTGTGTTTTGTTTATCACAATTAAGAAATGAAAAATATTTTATTCAAAAAAGGAATGTAAAAAGGGTATATAATGAATAAAGAATTAATGTTCATTGCAATAAAAATTTTACTACTTTAATATATAAGGGAAATGCATAGATTATTGTGATCCATATGTAGTTTACAAAATAGCCTTTAAAAAGATATTAATACCAATAGAGTATTTCAACCTCCACTTTCATTTTCTCATGTTTTTTATATAAAGAAAAAAGTAAGTCAGAACTAATGAAACCTTTTTATGAGAATTAATTCAAACTATGTTTCACATTAGTTGAAGGATATATATATTTTTGAATATTAATAGAAAAAATAATCTTTACCCTAGAAAAAGATTAAGAATCTCAACTAAAATAATTGTTGAGTTATATACATACACTACCCTATATAGACTTAACCATTAAGCCAAAACACACAAACACGTTAAATTATAACTGTATTTTAAATCATCACTATTATTATATTGAAAGGTAAAAATGTTATTTATTCAAGATAAATAAATGCATACATGTCCCTATCTCTGTAATCATACTTTGGAGAATCTATCATCCTCCTATCTATACAACCGAACTCTAAAGACACTATGAAATTTCAGCCTATACATTCAACAAGCTCATCATGGTCACAAATGATTCAGCCATCTGAGTGATCCCATCTCCAAAAAAATAACCTTTGAATTTATTATAGAAGAGATTCCATGGCCTCAACTTCCTCTAGATCAATTAACTCATAAAGGAATAATGCACCAACACGTAGGGTCATAATTTCTTTAGGAAAAAGAATTTGATTTTTTAGTCAATTCATGAAGGATGTGATTAAAAAAAAGCAACTCAAAAGAAATAAGAGCATGCTCGATGCCTCTAAGGATTGGTAAATTTTACCATCAACCACTTAAGCCTTTTTGGTTGCCCAATGTATCACAAGTTTAGAATCAGCGAAGGCCTATAGTTAGTTTGTTTTTCTTTTTTTTTCCTTACCATTTCCAACAGAAGCTAGAGCTCAATAAACTCAATTTTAGTATTTAAACATCTCTTGAAACATATATGATAGAAAAATAGTGATTGTGATTGAAGAAAAAGATTACCCCAACTTCATAAAAATTATTATTATTATTTACTTTTGTAAGTTGATCATTGTATTTCCTTCAAAAATCACAACGTTGTCATACATCACGTAAAGCCAAAGAAAGTGTCCTCAAACTTTTACAAGGGAAACCAAATTTGTTGGCCACGTTTTGAATTATAGTCATAACAATACAACAATTCCTAAAAGTCTACCACATTAAGAACATAAAACTGAAAATAGAAGCCTTTTGAAGCACCTCAACGCTTCAACTCAAGAATCTGATGAAGACACACATGCACGATATTTAGTGTTAGAACCTGATAGACTAGGTGGCTTAAGCTCACATTGGAGGTGTCCCTCTAAGTGTGTCAGCCAAGCATGAAGACTTTCCAACTTGCACACTAAAGTCTTTGATCATGTTTGAGATCATTCAATATAGAGAAAATGTTGTATTATTCCTCTTGTTTTTCCTTTAATACTCTATGGTAAATGAATTGGGATTTAAGGTCTGCCCAAGGTTAGGAACCAACGAGGAAACCTCTACAATATTATCAGAATTCGAGGGAACATGACAATCATCCACAAGTTAGGTTTCAAGGCGATGAAATTTAACTTTGACTTTAGGTGGGTAAACAACATAGTAAATGTTTAGAGCCGCACTAGCCTAAGGCTAGGCTCTACTTGTGGAGTGGACTCCCCGATGACCCTCATCCCCATGGTTACCCCAGTGTCCTATGTATTTGTGCATGCACTATCGAGGATGAAAACTCATTTTGAGTTCATGAAAACCTACGCACTCATGACCATGGATATAGGGGCATACACCTAGGAATGAGAACTCCTTTAGCCAAGGAAGGATATAAAACATGTTGCAGGGGGAGGCTAATGGATAACACAGTGCGAGAAATATTAAGACCATAAACTCGAAACTTTGGCATCATAGAAAACTAGGATTGACCACACATAATATTTCAATTTCCATAACAAAGGAACCAACAAATGAATAAGAAAGATAGAGGAATCCGCCCAGGTAAATGAAATTCCCACCACCAAACTCAAATTGGAACATGTACCAAAGGATGTTGTCTCAGACGTCGAGAAACATGAATCAGTTCCAACCACACCAATAGTATTCTAGAAGTATTTTGTGCATCTCAGCGTTAGACACCTCTAACTCAAAAGAAAAATCAACCTCAGGATACCAATGTTGCAGCTATGGTTGTATCTCTTCTCAGAGACACTAACAATTTCCCAACAAAGCTTCCTTACAATCCTTAGGCCTGTAACAAAAGACAAATCCCTTTTGCAAAAAGTAGTGTATCTCAGGATGTTAACAAGGAAACTATCTGGTGTAATGTCCCTCTTTTTCAGAAACTATCATAGTTAAGACATTATATTTAGCATCACTTTAGTAGTTGATCTAGCTACTGTAGCATTTGTTCAACTATACTGATTATATCAGAGGTGGATAAACAAAAAAATGTTATTGGAATGCTAGGAGATAGGCATGAATGTAGGTACTCTAAACATAGGAGTGGGAGAGTTGGGTACAAAAGAGTATACCCAACCCCGTATGGTTGTAAGTGTTACTGATGATAAAACATGTTAAAGAACAGGTCGAAACTAGTGAAACTAGAAGATTCTCAATGAAAAAAACAAAATCTGGTAATTTTATTCACCAATGCCCTTAAAAGGAAAAATTCTAAATCTCAGTTAGCAATAGATGTAATAAATGAACCAATAATATACTAAATAGATCAAATAGCTGAAGCTAACACTCCAAATGATGTCACATGGGAGAAACTATCTGGAAATCCTGAACATACAGGAAATCCCCGGTAAACCACATCAACTACGAGAATGATCTATGCTAGAGATTGAGTAAGAAGAACTAATAGAATTCAATTTTCCTTTCCATCCTAGAAATTTACATTCATTCACCATGGGAAATGCTGAGACAAATATTTTAATTAAAAAACTAATTGAAGAGATAACACCACATATAGAACCTTACAGAAATATAACGAACATACAGTTACTCTGAACACATGCGTGAATTAGAAAAGATGGTCAAAGCAAGTAAAAAAAAAATATATATATATATATATATATATATATTCTGAATTCATGCATGGTTTAGAAGGACAGTCAATTACAAATCACAGCCTCAGGCATTCAGTTCTCGAGTTAACATGGTTGCATTAAAATCTTATTACAATGGAAAAACCTCAACTTAAATACCCAGAAAAAAAAAGTATAGCGGTATAACTTGGCCATTGCCTTAGATGACCTGAAATAGCTTGCGTGGTGGTGAGAAATGGTAACCAAAAAACAATACACATGAAATTACAATGTTTATCTTCAATCATACGAAAAGCAACGAGCATAACAAACAAATTCTATGTTTTCGAGCTCGGCCGAATGTGGAAGAAGGGAATAGTAATACCATTAACCACTGTACATATACGATTTAAAATTCTTATGAAACGCCTCAAAATAGTGGGCAGAGGAATATACTCATCAGCAGTGTGCATATGTATGAAATTACAAATAAATGCACTACAAACATACATTGTCATAGAACAATTTTTTCAATAAAAGCATAGAAACTACATGAACATTATAATCGCAGAAAAATGAGCAGTTTAGGACTAAAATATATTCATACAAAATAAAGGGGAAAACCCCAATTACATCTAAAGAGTAAATTAAGAAAATATGCTTGAAAATAATACAGTCCAAGTCTATGATTCCATGGTAAATAACAGTCAGTGGGCAAGGCCACCACAGGAAAGTTGGAAGAAGAACATGGAAGAGGCATATAGGTGTCTGCAACTAAGCCTTGTGGAAAAGTAAAACCCTCAATCTTACACATGGTGGAAAATAAATAAGAAAAGTACGAAAATATTCAACTATTCCGGGGTACACCCCGAAGAAAAGTAAAAGTTTCAAATCGATGTACACGATTCGACAACCCATGGAGTACTTCAGATGTGAAGAGGAATTGATGTGCAATGCCTGTAGGAATAGGGGAGGTTCGTGGACCAAAACCAACCTGGATAAGGGTCGAGCCTCGTGTTAGCAGTCAAAAATGTTTGTTTGTTTGTTTGGTTTTTTTTTTTTAATCTAGGATAATCCGTAAGTGGTGAGAGTTATCCTGAACAGACCCAGGATCAAATCTAATTGGCTGCCACTATAAACCTAGGCTACCTTCAACCGCCTGCAAGCCGCACAATAGCAGGAAACTTATGCCTCAACAAGAGCTGACATGTTCGCTATAGGGTGGCCTAGTCTTCTAGCCAAGACACAACAGGTCACATATATACTCAATGAGATTTGAACCCTCATCTCGTGGGTTTCACCCGGCGAAACTTACTGTTAAACCCCATATTACTATATTAACAATCAAAAATGTTAAACCAAAGGCCACATTTAAAGGGAAGGACTTTGGAAGACACCTGCGGAGCATACCCATAAAAACGAGGTGAGGTAGAAACAATACATTTCAGATTCAAATGAAATAGTTTCTTAAAAAACGAAACCACTCCCTTACCTTTCCCAATAATATCACCATAAAGCACGAGCGTTACCGAAACCTGCGCATAGAATTCACAAACGAATTTAGAAAACAAGGAATTCTGCAATTCGGAAATAACCCAGAACTCGAACTAGGGAAAACCCACCTTAATCTCTTGAGGCATGAGAGCGAGTGGCCAGTTTAAGTATCCACCAGACTATCCATTATATCCTCAACCAAGCCTTGAAACAAAATAGAACACCTATTTACTCCAATGTATAGAGCGAATAGTAGTTCTTAAAAGAAAACATAATGAATTCATATTTAGGGTCATATTGTCACCTGAAGGAGCGAAGATCCATGAGCACATGTGAGCTGAGACACGAGTTCCTTATTCCGTGAGCTAAAATCCACATAGTGCCAGGCAAACAATTGCAACAAAGGGACAATGGAATTTTCGAGATTGAGAACGAGAAAAACAAAGGAGGGATAATACGCAGGGAAAGAACAAAACCCTGAAAAGTGAGGTTAGGATATGAAAACCCTGAAAAGTGAGGTTAGGATATGAGTCGCAGGGTAATTCTCGTAGATCTGCAACCCCTCGATCCCAACCATTGGAGTCCAATCACAAGGAAAAGGGGCAATGCCAAATCTATCCCACATGTATGGGACGAGACTACGTGACTGGAGAGGCATGGCACACCTTGAATGGATGAGGGTGAAGTGGGTCGTACCACTGTGGTGAGTGGAACGGTGGTGGAGAGTAATGACCCTGGAAGGCATAGGAAGCGTGCCCAGGAAGTTAAAATACCGTAGGCATAGGTTGAAATGCGCGCCAACAAATTGTTTCATCCACCCTTTACACTATTAAGTAGTTGGGATTCTTAGTATGGGAACATGAAATAAAAACAAGATGTTACAAGGCTAACTCATAGTAATATAGTGTTAGTGGTCCCATAGGGTTATACCATTGGTGGTTTAGCAAGGAAGCAAAGTAGTTCCTATGACCTATTCATGTTTCTTTTCCACAAGTATTAATAGGGAACTAAACCCTTAGGAAATAAATTTGGTAATTCCTACTAAACGAGAATGAAGGAGGAAGTGTGGGGAACATAGGTGGTAGCGTGGGGTACAAATTATTAGGAATAGGGAAAGAAAGATTGTTTGAAATACTTGGAAATTTAATAAGTAGTTGAATGTATTATTAATAAACAATGTTCTTCTACTCTCATAAACAAATATAAAAGCAACAAATTGTAAGAAAAATAAAATAAAATTTGTCGATGATATTAAATTGAATGGGTACATTACAAATGGTATAAGAGCCTAGATTTCTACATTGGGCTTGTATAATCGCTCCATTACTAGTTAGTGTTGCAAGAGATTATCATCAAAATGAAATTCTCTGATGTTGTTAAATTTCTTTGTTTGAGAGATAAATTACTTATTCGAAGGATGGAGGAGACAACCACAACTATTACTCGAGGGGATGATTTATATGTAGAACTTGGGGAAGGTGGTACATCAACACAGACTTAGTTTGCAGAAATAATTACGAATTTGCAAGAGGAATTGACACAACTCTGGAATAGTAATGAGCGAATATTAAAAGTTAGTTAAGAACATGAGAAATTGATTAGAGAATGGACTAATAAATCTTTTCATAATAATGTTGAGCCGGAAGGGTCAAAACGGAAACCGACACGATCAACACCACACAAACAAGGAAGTGGAGAAGAATATGATAAAACAGACTCTAAGACACATAAGGATAAAAGGAAGAAGGAACTACACGGAGAGTTCCAAAAGATAAAACCCCCTACCTTTGATGGGAAAAAAGAGGAGGACACAGAAGCTTGGCTCCTGAATATGGTCAAGTATTTTCAGGTGTACGAATATGAAAGCAACCTGAAAGCAAGATTGATGGTTTATTAGTTGCAGGTAAAAGTCACTCTATGGTGGGAGGAAACAAAAATGATACATATGTTGGATGAGAAAACTGTTTCGTGGGAGGAAATTCAGGTGAAATTTTAGGCTCGCTATTTGAGCGAGAGGTATTATGAAGAATGGGGAAAAGAATATCATGAATTTAAATTTGGACAAGTTATCATGGATGAGTTTTTGACCAAATTCACCAACTTACTTAGGTATGTGCCCTACAATAGAGAAGAAAAGGCTAAGGTACAAATATTTTTGAATTGTTTACCAGCTATATATAAAGAAAAAATTGAATTTGACAACCCAAGAACTGTGGATGAAGCAGTCATGAAGGCAAGACTTTGTTATCACCAGTTCAAAAATTGAGGTGAAGGCTCTTCACCGTGGCATAACAAGGGTAAAAACAATATGGGGATGAACGTGAAGAGGCAGAAGCCGACCCATTTAAAGAAATTTGGTAAGGACCACGAGCGAAAAAAAAATTAACAGAGGCAAGCAAAACCAGCGAGGACAATCTTACACTAGCTCAAAACCTGTAGAGTTAGGCAGTAAAAAGAATGCAGAGGGCAAAGAGCGGGACCCATTAAAGTGTTGGGGTTGCGATGAACCAAATTTGCTACGAGATTGTCCCCATAACCCCAAGTCCATTCAAAATGTACAGGTGGCACATGAAGCTTCTACGGTAAACGATGTAGCTAGAAACATTCCTAGAATCAACGTGGCATTGGGAGACCGACTGGGAGAGAACATGAATCTACCATGATTGATATTGAAGGTATTATTCAGAACCAAACTATGTCTTTGTTAATAGATCCAGGGTTAGCCTAAGTTATATCAATCATCAGATGGTGGAAAAGTGTAATTTAAAATCAGAAAAATTTCAAAGTTCCTAGTTGGTACAGTTAGCTACCGGTACTAAACGGAAAGTGAACCATGTGGTAAAACAATGTGTAGTGAATTTGAATGGATATCTCACTAAAATCAACTGAAACATCCTTCCCTTATGATGATATGACCTTTTAATTGGGATGGATTGGTTGGAACAATAAAAAGACGTTGTGAATTATCTGGAAAAGGCTGTGAGTTGCATTGATTCACAAGGGAATTCCTTACTGATGAAAGGAAAACAAAAAACGGTTTTGGTTAGACAAATAACAACCTTACATATGAAAATAAAAACAAGGAAAGTCTGTCAAGTTTATATGCTGCAGGTGGAAGAAAACGAACATCAAACAGAAGTTGAAAGATTAGATTAGTTACCTGTGATAAGAGAGTTCCAGGATGTGTTTCTTGAAGAAATTCCAAAACTTTCCCTCGGAGAAACATAGATATCTCAATTGATTTAATGTCAGGCGCTACATCGGTGTCTAGATGCCCTTATCGAATGAGTGCCCTAGAGTTGTTAGAACTAAAAATGAAGCTACAAGAGATACTAGACAAAGGCTATATCAGACCAAGTGTATCACCATGGGGAGCCCCCACACTATTTGTTAAGAAAAAATACGGTACATTTAGAATGTGTATTGACTATAGACAACTCAATAAATTAACCATTAAAAATAGATATCCCCTACCTCGAATCGATGATCTGTTTGATCAAGTGAGGGGTCAACGACTTTTTCAAAGATTTATCTGTGAACTGGATATCATCAGTTACTCATAGAGGATGAAGATATACATAAGACAAATTTTTGGACAAGGTATGTTTATTAGGAGCTCATTGTATTTCCTTTCAGACTCACTAATGCATCTGTGACCTTCATGTGTCTCATGAATAGTGTGCTCTATAAGTACCTTGACTAGTTTATGTTAGTGTTCATTTATGACATGCTAGTGTACTCTAAAAATGAGAAGGAACACCAAGAGTATCTTTGATTCGTGTTGCAAACACTTAGGGAGCACCAGCGTTATGCAAAGAGCAATAAGTGCAATTTTTATAAACCCAAAATCCAATATTTAGGACACAGCATCTCCAGAGAGGGATTGGCGATGGACCTGGAAAAAGTTCAAGACATTAAAACTTGGCCAATACTAAAAGATTTATCAGATGTTCGTTCCTTCATGGGGATTATTGGGTACTACCGTAGATTTGTGCTAGGGTTTTCAAAGTTGGCCTACCCCATTACCTCTCTACAAAAGAAGCGGATGAAGTCTGAATGGATAGAAAAATTACAAGAGAGTTTTAATAAATTAAAACAAATGTTGACAACAACCCATGTTTTAAATATATCAGAACCAAATAGGGAGTTTACCGTGTGCACTGATGCATGTCTAGAAGGTTTGGGGGGTGTGCTGCTACAATACAATGCAGTTATATCCTATGTGTCAAGGGGATTGAAAAAAAAAAAACATAAAAACATAAAAAACAAACATGAACATAATTATGTTTTTTACTACATGGAGCTAGTTGCAGTAGTTCATGCCTTAAAAATGTGGAGGCATTATTTGCTGGGAAAGAAGTTCGTGTTTGTAACTGATCATATCATCTTAAAGTATTTCTTTAGTCAACCTGATTTGAATGCCAGACATGCAAGATGATTAGCTTTCCTTATCCAATTTGACATGGAAACCAAACACATTAAGGGAAAAGAAAACATAATTGCCGATGAACTAAATAGATATTCTCATTCACCGATTTCGAGTGAAAAAAGCATTATAAACACATATTTCAAATAATAGATACACTTGGCAGTGCAACAAGACCAGAATTGTCAAGAAATGCAGAAATGCAGTTGAAGGTACAATAGGGGGGGATCTGGGGATATGTTTTAAACCCAAAAGGTTTAATTACATGCTAGAATAAACTATATATTATGGGGGTAGCAGCATTAAAAAAAATGATACTAGATGAATGCCATAAGAGACCATATGCCGGTCATCCGGGGTATCAAAAAATGATAACAACCTTAAGAAAATAATATTTTTGGCCAGGTATGAAGGAAGAAGTCGCAGACTATTTAGCCAAATGTCTGGAGTGTCAACAAGTGAAAATGGAATACCAACATCCCACAGGGTTGCTGAATACACTGCCCATACTCGAGTGGAAGTGGGAAGTGATCTCCATGGATTTTATAACCAGATTACCAAGGACCACACATGAGCACGACTCCATTATGGTGGTAGTTGATACATTGACCAAAGTAACACATTTTATCCCAGTACAGTCCAATTTTGGCACTGCACAAATTGCTAATGTTTTCATGCGGGATATCTTCAAGCTACATGGGATTTCAAAGATGATAGTATCGGATAGGGATGAAAAATTTACCTCCAACTACTAGAAGTATTTGTTTGGGGGTTTGGGAAACAAATTGAACTTCAGTACTACATACCATCCACAAACATAGCGACAAACTGAAAGAATGAACCAAATTTTGGAGGACATGCCCCGAATATATGTGATGGATAGGCCCACTAAGTGGGAATATTTTCTACATTTAGTTGATTTTTCTTATAATAAAAGCTACCAAACTACTATAAATATAAGCCCTTCAAAGCCTTGTATGGTAGGAAATGCCATAACCCACTGACTTGGATCCAACTCCAGGATAGATTGATTCTTGGACTTGACGTTCTACAGGAAATCGAATGGACATAGCGGAAAATTCAATAAAATATTAAAAGAGTCCAAGACTGACAAAACAATTATGCAGATAGGAAAAGGGCCCATAAGGAGTTCAAAGTGGGAGAGCATGTGTATCTGAGGGTTAAGCCTCATAAAAGTACTCTCAAAACGGGAGAGTGTGCTAAATTAACACCCCAATTATGTGGGCCATTTGAAATTATCGATTGTGTGGGTCTAGTAGCATACCAGTTGGCTCTACCTAGTCATGTTAAAGTTCATAATGTATTTCATGTGTCGTTACTAAAAAAATATGTTCATGATCCTTCTCATACAGTTGTCTGGAATGTGTTACAGGTGGAGCCCGAAGCTGACTTTCTACTAGAGCCACTTTGTATCTTAAAGCGGAAAGAAACCGTGCTCTGTAATCGGTCATGGCCCAGGTTAAAGTGCAGTGGAGTCACTTTACTCTCGAAGAGGCCACTTGGGAACTGGAAGGAAACATGAAAAGAAATTATCGAGCTTGGTTTGGCAAAGAAATGTTTGAAAAATGAACACCGAAGACAATGTTCTTTGATTTTTAGGGGGGAGGATGCAATGCCCCTCATTTTCAAAAATTATAATAGTTAAGACATTATATTTAGTAGCCGAAATATTGATAATAAGGGCATGATGGCCAAGTTTTCTTTTAGAAAAGAAACTATGATAATGTAATTAGTTAAGTTGAAATAATTAAAGGTGATATTGGAAGGAATTAGCTAGAAAGAACAAAAGAAGGAATGAGATCATTATCCTAATCCATAATCTAGGATGGATAGATTGGATAAAGGTAAATTTGAAAAAAAAATATTAAACTTTCCCAAATCACTCCAAAGAAAAACCCCTTGGAGTAAAATCAGGTGATTTACTAGATGAGTAGAGAAAAATATGGAAAATCACCAAGTGCGGGGGAAACAACACCATAATGGGTGGAAATGCGTCGTAGTAGAAAAATAAGGGCTTTAAAGGATGAAAAAAATCCTTTTCAAGAAAATAAAAACTAGAAAAGCCTAGGCTATGGGGATTGGTAGAACCCAGAAGAACACGACACTGGTCGGGGGAACTGGAGGTGTCGGTTCAAGTTTGGGTGGAAATTTGTTCTTTCCAAGCTAATTTTGTTGCTGGTAAACCAAGTAATTCAAATTTTCGGGTAACAGAGTATTTATTTTCGTATGACTATTCTACTGTAATTAAGTTGATACGATTGTTTCTCTGTTCATTTCGTTAACTATAATTACTCTTAGATTTATTCATACAATGAAAATTGGATAAATTAATTTTGGATGTTTTAGGACTCGATAAGCCTGTAGGAAATTGTGGTCTTGGGGCTCAAACAATTGCATATTTTTCTTTAGGAGATAAAGTACAGAGCTCTGAAATCTTGTCACGTAAGTGTATTTAAGTTTGATTTTACACAGGACTGTAATAGTCATTTAGTAGTTGGCTCCAACAACACTTTAATATTTGATCCAACTGTTGTAGCTTGTGTTTAACTATATTTCTTATATCAGAAGTGAATAAAAAAATATGTTATTGGGATGCTAGGAGATAGGCATGCATGCAGGTACTCTAAACATAGGAGTGGGGCGGTTGGGTACAGAAAAGTATACTCAAACTCCGTGTATGGTTGTAAGGGTTATTGATGATAACAACATATTAAAGAACAGGTACTCTAAACATAGGAGTGGGATGGTTGGGTACAGAAAAGTATACCCAACTGCGTGTATGGTTGTAAGGGTTATTGATGATAACAACATATTAACGAACAGGTCAAAACTAGTGAAACTAGAAGATTCTCAACCAAAGAAACATAATCTGGTAATTTTATTCATCAATACCACCAAAAGGAAAAAATCTCAATCAAATTAACAATAGATGTAATAATTGAACTAATAATATTATAAATAGATCAAGTAGTTGAAGCTAACACTGCAAATGAAGTTGCACGGGAGAAACTATATGGAAATCCTTAACATACAGGAAATCCCCAGTAAACCACATCGACTACAAGAAAGCTCTATGCTAGAGATTGAGTAAGCATAACTATTAGAATTTAGTTTTACTTTCCATCCTAGAAATTTAAATTCATTCACCATGGGACATGTTGAGACAACTATTTTAATAAAAAGATTAATTGAAGTGATAACACCACATATAGAACTTTACGAAAATATAACAAACAAATAGATACTCTAAACACGTGTGAATTAGAAAAGGTGGTCAAAGCAAGTAAAAGAAAAGTATATATATTCTGAATTCATGCATGGTTTATAAGGACATTCAATTGCAAATCACAACCTCAGGTATTTAGTTCCAGAGCTAACACGGTTGCATCGAAATCTTATTACAATAGCAAAACCACAACTTAAATACCTAGAAAAATAGACTATAGTGTGATAACTTAGACATGGCTTTAGCTGAATTGAAATAGCTTGCGTGCTAGTGAGAAATGGTAACCAAGAAAGAATACACATGAAATCACAGTGTTTATGTTCAATCATACGACACCCAATGAGCATAATAGACAAATTATGTCTTTTTGAGCTCAGACGAAGGTGGCAAAAGGGAATACCATTAACCACTATACATATATGATTTAAAATTGATATGAAACACCTTAACACAGTGGGAAAAGGCATATCCTCATTATCAATGTACATATGTATGAAATTACAAATAAATTCACTACATATAGACATTGTCATAGAACAGTTTTATCAATAAAAACACAGTAACAACAGGAACATTATCATTGCAAAAATATGAGCAGTTCAAGACTGAAATAGCTTCTTGCAAAAGAAAGCGGAAAACTCCAATTAGATATGAAAGAGTACATTACGCAATTATCCTTCAAAACATTATAGTTCGAGTCTGTCATTCCAAGATAAATAACAGTTAGTGGGAAAGGGCAACACATGAAAGTTGGAAGCAGAACATGGAGGTGGCATATAGGTGCCTGCAAATAAACCTTGGTGCAAAGTAAACCCCTCAGTATTATACATGGCGGAAAATAAATAAAAAAAGTAAGAAAATTTGTCACAGGAATCTGACTACTGCACTATTCAATTGTTCAGGCGACCCCGAAGAAAAGTAAAAGCTTCAAATAGCTATACACGAATCGACAACACAGAGAGTACTTCAGATGCGAAGAGGAATTGATGTGCAATGCCTGTAATAATAGGGGAGGCTCATTAACTGAAACCAACCTGGATAAGGGCCGAGCCTCATGTTAGAAGTTGGAACGTTAAACCAAAGGCCACATTCACAAGCAAGGACTTTGGAGGTTACCTGCAGAGCATACCCATAAAAAAGAAGTGAAATAGCAACAATACAAATTGAAATTTCAGAGTCAAATGAAATAGTTCCTAAAAAATGAAACTAGTCCCTTACCTTTTCTGAGAATGGTACCATTAAGCTCGGGAATTGCCAAACCCTGGGCAAAGAATTCATACGAATTCAGACAACAAGGATTTCTGCAATTCAGAAATAACCAAGAACTCAAACCAAGGAAAAATCACCTTAATCTCTCGAGGCATGAGAGCGAACGACCAGTTTGAGTATCCACCGGACAATCCATTATAACCTAAACTGAGCACTAAAACAAAATATAACACTGATTTACTCCAACGTATATAGAGAATAGTTGTTCTTAAAAGAAAACATAATGAATTCAAATTTAGGGTCATACCTTAAGGAGTGAAGACCAATGAGCACGAGCGAGATGAGACACAGGTTCCTTATTCCATTACCTAGACTGGAAACAGTTCCAGGAAAACAATTGCAATAAAGCAGCCATGGAATTTTCGAGCGAATACCTCCATTGTCAGGACATAAGGAAGCTAGGGTTTTGCATGAATAGTATGAACCAAAAACAAGATAAGGAAAGGAGGAATAATACGCAGGGCAAGCACAAAACCTTGAAAAGTGAGGTTAGCATTTGAGTCGGTGGGTAATCGTCATCGATCTACAACGCCTCGATCCCAACCGCCAAATTCCAATTGCAAGGAAAAGTGACAATGTCAAGTATATGCCACTAGTATGGTATGAGACCACGTGATTGGAGAGGTGTGGCACACATTGAATGGCCGAGGGTGACGTGGGTCGTGCCACAGTGGTAAGCAGAACAATGTTACAGAGTAATGACCCTTGAAGGCATATGAAGCATGCCCAAGAAGTTAGAATAGGGTAGGCATAGGTTGAAATGTCGACCAACAAATTATTTCAACCACCCTTTACACTATTAAGTAGGTGATATTATTAGTATACGAACATGAAATAAAAACAAGATGTTATACCATAAGGTTAAATCATAGTAATATAGTGTTAGTGGTCCCATAGGGTTATACCATTGGTTTAGCAAGGAAACAAAGTAGTTCCTATGGCCTATTCATGTATCATTAATTTGAGCAGAAAATAATTTCCTCACATTTATTTTTAGGGGACTAAACCCATAGGAAATAAAGTTGGTACTTACTACTAAACCAAAATGCAAGACTATTATGAATTATATGGAAACTCAATAAGAAGTTGAATGTATTATTAATAAATAATGTTCTTCTGATGTCACAAACAACCATCAAAGCAACAAACTGGAAGAAAATAAATAAATTTGTTGATGATATTAAATTGATTGGGTACATTCCATCTGGACACAAAACCTTCTATTACAGAGAGCACAATGTCACTTTGACTACCACCTCCAACCTCGGCCATTTGGAGACCAAATCCACAAGAAATATAGTAGTTTTCATCTATCTTGTTTTAAAAAATGGGTGCATGTAGAATCTATGTGGGGAGGGGGGCTGGATCCCATGTCACCCACCTCTTAATTACCGATTGGGGTGTTCTCCCCAAAAACCTATCCATCACCATTAACTACCCTAATATGGGATTATTATTAATAATTATAAAGATTCTTAACTTGTTAATAGGCTTGGTTATAACACTGTAGGCCAATTCCATGACTTATTATTTATTTCATAGTCAAAATATTTTGTATATATTTTAATTTAAGTTAAGTTAACGACATTTTGTAATTAAGTACATAAGTGCATCTATTTTTAAATAGAAGAATTATAATTTATTTATCATAATTATTAGGTACATGGAGGGATTTAACCTCCATGGAATATTTTAGAACATTCTTAGTAGTAGTGACATATCAAAGGTTGAGATTATCGAGTTGTTATGTGGTTTTTTCCATTTTAATTAAATTTATTAATTAAAAAAATGTCATGTGACATGATGTATGGTTTTTTGGGCGTGTGTTGTTAGTAATCTATAGCACACATGAAATCTACAATATAATTTTATTATTATTATCTATTACTCATTCTATATATAATATGCACACACTTAATAATCCAGTTGTGGATGTTAGTTAACCCATATTGCACATTACATAGTTACTAAAGTTCTACATAATTTAATATTTGTAATTGATGCTTAATAAGATGTACATGCTTTTAAATATTCTAAGCGCTCGTCATTAATGTTAGTGCGATGGCCGAGGTGGTGTATTCACGTCCTGGGTTCAAAAGACAGGTTGCCAAGGAGTGACCCCTTACCCTTAGCTCTACCCACTTATACATTAATATTTTAGGTCCTGTCGTAAATACTCCTCTCAGCTAACGTGCAATCGTAACGCTACCAACTGCCCGGTCCAGGCTCTTCTGTCTGCTAGATGGTGCTCATTTGTGCCTGGAGAATGGGAGAAGATCCTGGAGCACGTCCTCACGCCTGCAGTAAAGGTTATCCTCCCAATGTTCGAGCTTTATGCCTGGATTGTGGACTAGAGCTTGACTTTGGCATTTGATCCCGCAAACTACTAAATGGAAATGGAAACAAACCAGCGTCTTGACCTCCTACAGGTGTGCTCAGAACCTCCGTTGAACTCCTCAGGAGACAGGAACTACCCCGTTCAACACCCAATTCACTACCTTTGGTGATAGGCATATTCTCTATTACAGAGGTTAATTGTAATGTTCCTATTTCTCACGCTTTTCGTTCCTTTTTTTTCATCCACAACTGACTGTAACTCTTGTCCATCTACGCAGGTGAAAACACAGTAACCCCTTCATGTTTCTCTCCGATATCGGCAGAAGGAAAACCCTCTCCATCCTTGCACAGGTGAGGCATAACTCCTCATTTCGTTTAGTTTTATTCGTGAAAGGTCTCTTATCATTTGGCGCTAAGATTCTTATTGCTCTTGCTTGCAGGTTGTAGAGATCTGTGATGATGGGGTTTTGCATCGAGCTGTTATGCTCCTGCTGCGAGCAGCAGATGAACCTATATGGCCAAGAGCTATGGTATGGGAATGCCTCGGCATGCTAGCTTGAAGTTTCATGCTTCTACTTTCTAACTATAACTGGACTAAGTAGTGTTTTCTTTTAAAGAACGATTCCCATTGCTAATGTAATGCTTTGAATGACTTCTTCTCTGGACGATATCCTTAGTAATTAACGCAAAGGACTTTGTAGGGTTTATTTATGTTTTAAAATTGGTTCTAAAGACCTCTTTCCGAATTTGGTTTTCTTTGTAAAAGAATGTCATATCAACTCATGAAATATATATATACATCTTTATTTCCTTAATTTCGGAATTGTCCAACTGACTTCATCAATGTGTTTTAGGGTTCACTGTTAAACTAGTATTTTACAGTCTTTATTACATTGTTCCAATCATGGTTCTAGGGTTGATTGAGGCTCTTTTCAAACTAAATCTTCGAATTAGAGTGGTTAATTTTTTTCCTTTAGCAGCAAAATGGCCTCCTGGGTGTCCCTCTTGGGACTAGCCGAGGAGTAAATCTGCTAGGGTTAGAGATTCATGTATAATTGTTTAAATAGAGTTTTCATTGTTCTTTGCAAGATCGAGGATCAGAACACTCTATTCGCTTGCCTCCTTTTTTGGTGCAGAGGAATCGTAACCTTCTTCGTGCTATAATTAATTATAAAGGGAACCAACGTTGTGTTAACAATTACAATGCATAACTCTTTTCTTTTGCGTTTAGCACCCACCATCCCTAACCAGGGGTGCTATCTTGTTGGAAAGGTTGGGGCCTACGGCCAACTACCTTGACTTATGTTACACAGGATTATCTTTACCCTTTGTATCATTTATAATTTTCTTTTAACCAAACCGTATCAATCACTATCACAATTTTCTTACTCATTCGCTTCTAAGCGTCTCCGAGATGGTCTTTCTGTTTGCTTCAAGGCTTTGCTCTCCTCATAGTTTCCTTGTTTTAATTAAAGGTCTCGGGCTTCAGAATCCTTTAAAATATTAATGCAACTATCCACAACGTAGAAAACATGGAGTATATGTTTACTAATAATAACAATAACTTATACAATATATTTCTCACTGCAATCATACCAACACGCTAGGAATGCCTTAAAGTCTATTCTACAATCATTGTATAGCAAAGTAGAGTTACCTTCTTATCTCATTAAAATCTATCTCAGTTATTTCATAACAGTCATTTCACAATAGATTTGTCCTGCATGGTAATTGATTCTACAAACATTGTATAGTAGAATAAAGTTGCATTCTTATCTGACTAAAATCTACTCCATAGTTATTTCATAGCAGTGATTTCACAACAAATTAGACCTGCATGGTAATTGATTCTATAGACATTATATAGCAGAATAAAGTTTCTGTACTTATCTGATGATGAAGAGTGGTTTCTTACAGATGAAACCTCTCCACCCTATTGTTATAGGGGAAACCCAACACCCCCCATTTTTGTCTTATTGACTCAAATAATGGGGATCCTTTCTATAAATTTTTGGCTAAGCATCATTTATGATTTCCATTTAAGTTAATTGTCTTACAATTTTATCATTTTTTATTTTCATCGGATTTATGTTTTGATTGTTTCACTGAATCCGACTTTTCACAAGCTTTCCATCGATACTTGTTTTGACTCATTTGTTCAACCGGTTTCTAAATGGCACTCCTTTGAAATTTGATCATTTTCTCGCCTAGACTAAAATTTTAAATAAATGTATAATATTTCAATTTTTATAATTAATTAAGTTCATCAGTCATTCATTGTAAATATTGACTTTTAGATAACTTTTATTAACTTTTTGTTTTCTCACTGACGATCCTACAAAATGACCCAACTAAATCACACAAAGGATGAAAATGCATTTTAGGATCTTGGTAATTTACTCCAATTTATTATTTTAAAATAAATTGCTAAGACCGGATTCTCAAAATTGCAAAGTGGCTATAGTTCAATTTGTAGTTTTTAACCCCATACAGAAATTACCTGCATACGAATTCTAAAACATAGAAAATAAACAATGCGAAAGCATAACACATAAAACACATATACACAGAGATTTTCCCGTGGATCCCAAAACCGGGACTACCAGCTTGATTTTTCATTATGTTCCTTTCAATGTTACAATACATATTTATACATGCTGAAGCATCCAATACCATGAACCGAAAACCATCGCGTCCAAAACCATGTGCGAAAAACATGCACAAAACCATAGGTAGGTCCACCCAACCTAATATAGGGTCCAAAAAACAAAATTTTCTGGGGCGCTACCTCAGACCCCATAGAGGGGGCTTACCTGCACCCCTCACACCCCCTGTGACCCCCCCGCTACGCAATCGACACAACGAAGGGGGGGCTCCGCCCCACCTCTAACCCCCGGTTAACTATGTGGGCTAGTCGTGGAAAGAATATAACACAACCCAACATTCTCCCACTTGTTGTTTTCTTTCCATGGGGGCCACAAGAGAGCTTAGTCATTTATCCATCCCTGCAACGCCCATTGTTTCTCTACACCAAGAGAACTTATCAAAGCTCACAAATTTTGTCTATACATCTACAATATTCTTCAAAGTGTCCACCTTTACCAGCAATACCTTTTTATCTTCTATCATATCCCTCACAAAGTGATACTGAACATCAATGTGTTTTGTCTTTGAATGATATGCAGGGTTCTTTGCCAAGAAAATTGCACTTTGGCTGTCAGAGTCTATCCTTATAGCTCCCTGTACTAACCCCATACTTGAACACAATCTTTGCAACGAAACTGCTTCCTTGCTTGCATGAGTGGATGCCAGGTATTCTGCCTCTGTAGTTGATAGTGCCACTACAAATTGTTTCTTACTCATCCAACTGAGTGCACCTCCAAATATGTTAAACACATACCCACTTGTAGATCTTCTCTGATCCAAATCTCCAACCCAGTCTGCATCAACAAAGCCATGAATATCCAACACTCTATCCAATCTTGGTCTTCCTTGGTAGTACAAACCATAATCACTAGTGCCACACAAATACCTAAAAACCCGCTTCACTGTTGCCTAGTTCTCCTTCCTTGGTTTTGACATAAACCTGCTCAATACTCCAACTACATGTGCAATGTCTGGTCTAGTACAGACCATTGCATACATCAGGCTACCGACTGCACTTGCATATGGAAGATGGGACATGTCCTCTTCCTCTTCTTGTGTCTTGGGACATTGTTCAGCAGATAACCTCACACCTACAGGAATATGAACCTTCACCGGTTTACTATCCTGCATATTAAACCTCTGTAGTATTGTCTTGACATACTTCCTCTGGTTTAACTAGAGCTTCCTCTTTTCCCAGTCTCTTTTAATTTCCATGCCCAAAATATAGTTTGCAACACCAAGATCTTTCATGTCGAATTTGGAGGAAAATTGGGTCTTCAAATCCTCAATAATTTCTTTGTCATTTCCAACCAGCAACATATCATCCACATACAAGACAGATAAATAACACAGTCACCAATTAATTTAAAATACACACAGTGAACTGCTTTGCTTCTGGTGAAGCCAAGTCCCCATATAAATGTATCAAATTTCTGATACCACATCCTTAGTGTTTGTTTTAACCTATACAGAGACTTCTTTAACTTGCATACCACTTCTTTCTTACCCTTCACTGCAAAACCTTCAAGTTGCTTCATGTAGATCTCATGTTCCAGATCCCTGTGAAGAAATGTTATCTTCACATCCATCTGTTCTACCTCAAAATCAAAAGCAACAACAACAGATAAAAGTAATCTAATAGAAGCTACCTTGGCAACAGGAGAAAAAATATCACCAAAATCAATTCTTGGCACCTGGGAATAACCTTTTGCTACCAACTGAGCTTTGTATTTCTCCACCTTTCCTTCTGCATTTGTCTTCTTCTTGAACACCCATTTGTTGCCAATGGGTTTCCTTCCAGCCGGTAACTCCACCAGATCCCAAGCCTCATTTTTGTGCAAAGATGCCATTTCATCAACCATGGCCTCTTTCCAGAGTTTGTCATCCTTTGAATCTACTGCTTCCTTCATAGTTCTGGGATCATAATCAGTAACAGATAAAGAAAAATTTGAACAAAAAGCAGATGGACTATACCTTTCCAGCTTCCTTCTTTCTCGAACTGATCTTCTCACACCCGAAGTTTGTGGCTTTTCATCTTCTAATTCCTCCTCTACTGTAGAGTCTGATTCTTCCTCCTTAAGCTCAAACTCTATCTTCTTAGGTTCCTTTGGTTGGACTTCATGTTTAATAACATCTTTCACCTCTCTGAACACCACATCTCGGTTGTACACAACCTTCCTTGTTATTGGGTTCCAAAGCGTATAACCCTTTAAACCATCCTTATACTAAATAAAGATTCACTTTTCATATTTACTATCCAACTTGGTTCTTTTCTCCTTTGGAACATGTACATATGCATCACATCTAAATACCTTCAGATGTGGAAGAGAAGGTTTCTTACTAGTCCATACCTCTTGTGGAGTCTTATCCTCCAACACTGATGAAGGTGATTTGTTGACCCGGTAACATGCTATGCCTCTGCCCAGAATTCTTGTCCTAACCCGGCACCACTGAACATGCTTCTTGCCCTTTCCATCAACGTCTTGTTCATTCTTTCTACAACTCCATTTTTCTCAGGTGTGTATGGAGTAGTCTTCTACTGCGCTATACCACACGTTTTACAGAATTCTTCAAATTCCTTACTGCAAAACTCTCCACCGTTATCTTTCCTCAACACCTTTATCTTCTTCTCTGTCTGGTTTTCCACCAGAGCCTTAAATTCTTTAAACCTGTCAAAGTCTTCATATTTCTTCTTAAGGAAATATATCCATGTATTCCTTGAGAAGTCATCTATAAATGATACATAGTACATAGACTTACGATGTGATGGAACCTTCACAGGTCCAAACACATCACTGTGCACAAGATCTAATATCTGTTTCGCCCTCTTACCACCAGAGGGGAAACTCACCCGATTCTGCTTCCCATATACACAATTTTCACAGAAATCAAAATACAGAGAGCTATTACTCATACCTTCTACCATACCTTTACCATGAAGTATTTGAAGGCCCTTCTCTCCAATATGTCCAAGCCTTTGATGCCATAGCATGGTATTTTCTCGAGAGACCACTAGATTTTCTGCTCCACTCTCAGGAACCATAGAACTATTGCACCCATCAACAACAGTGCTACCTTGCAGCTTGTACAGAGTTCCAATTCGAACTCACTGCATCAATACCAGTGCCCCCGAACCATCTTGCAGGTATCTTTCTCGAACATTGTTTTTACACCTCCATCATCCAGCTTGCTTACAAAAATCAGATTTCTGGCTAATGTAGGAATATGCAAAACACCCGGAAGTGTTCTAACCCTTCCACCTTGCAACTTCAACTTTACTTTTCCACAACCAACAATTCTAGCCTTCGTGTCATCCCCTAAGAAGACATCACCACCATCATATTTCTCATACTCGCAGAACCACTCTATATGGAGAGTGAAGTGAAAGGATGCACCTGAGTCAATCAACCATGCCTCATGATATACATGTGTACTTGAAGAAGCCAAGTACACATCCCCACCTTCATGTAAGGTGGTTTTCGCCTCTGCAGAAGGAGCATCATCAGATCCCTTTCCTTTATAAGGAGCTTTAGATTTACAGTCCCTTTTGTAGTGCCCTTCCTTTTCGCATTTCCAGCACACCACCTTTACATGTTTTCCTAGAGATTTAGATCTCCCTCGAGATTTAGACCTCCCACTCGATGACTTATTTTTGTTTTTGTTCTGGGACCGTCCTCGTACAGACAAAGCATCACCATTATGGCTTTCCATATTTTTCTGTCTCATTTCCTCCGTGAGCAAGGATGAGACTATTTCATCAAACTACAAGGCAGCTGCATTGCTACCTATTGCAATAACCATATTATCCCACGAATCTGGTAGAGAACACAAAAAACTGATGCACTTATCTTCATTTGAAATTTTAATATAAATAGATAATAACTGACTTACCACAGTATTAAATGCGTTCAGATGCTCTGTCACCGAATCTCCATCTTTCATCCTCAGGTTATACAACCTTTTCGTAGGAACAATTTATTCACGAGAGACTTAGATTGGCACAAAGTCCCTAACTTGTCCCACAAAGCCTTCGCCGTAGCTTCCCCTGATACATTCAGCAATACTGAATCTGAGACAGATAATCATATTGTGCTCTTTTCCTTTCGATCCAACTTCTTCCATTCTTCATCGGATACTCCTATTGGTTTAGTACCCGGATCTACCACAATCCAATGATCTTTATCCACCAACAGATCCTCCATCTTGAGTTTCCATAACTCAAAACTATAACCATTAAATTTCTCGATCTTGATCTTTCCATTGCTCGCCATCTTCTTTCCCCACCAGAATCGGTCCGGAAGATCTCCCACTGAACAGGGTCTACCACAGGCCCAAGTGAAACCCCTCAGCAACAAAGGAGTCCCCTTGAAGCCAAAATAACTCTGATACCAAATGTAGTTTTTAACCCCGTATAGAAATTCCTGCATATGAATTCTAAAACATAGAAAATGAACAATGTGAGAGCATAACACATAAAACACATATTCACAAAGATTTTCCCCTGGATCCCAAAACCGGGACTACCAGCTTGATTTTTCATTATGTTCCTGTCAATGTTAAAATAAATATTTATACATGCCGAAGCATCCAATACCATGGACCGGAAACCATCGCATCTAAAACCATGGACCGAAAGCCATCGCGTCCAAAACCATGTGCGAAAAACATGCACAAAAACATAGGTAGGTCCGGACACCATAGAGGGGGTTACCTACACCCCTCAAACCCCCTGTGACCCCCCTGCTATGCAATCGGCGCAACGAAGGGGGGGCTCCCCCCCCCCCCCCCCCCCCCCCCCCCCCCCCCCCCCCCCCCCAACCCCTCAGTTAACTACATGGGCTAGTCGTGGAAAGAATATAACACAACCCAACACAATTTGTAGCATTAATAATTCACACGGGCCCCACCCATCTTCATTAATTTAATAGCCCCCGACACCAAAATCACAAAAAACTTATAAAAAAGAAAAAAATCTTATCACGAAAAATTTCTCACAAAAACTTATCGCATTAATTTTAAAAGCCTTAACATTTCAAAACATAAAAGTGGGATAAGTCGTTGTGAGAAATACTAAGACCTTCATTTTATTTCCAATTCGTTTGGAAGAAGTTAACATATACATTGATATGCTAAACTAACCCATATATATTAAATGTTAATAATTTAATATTATTAATTTAATTTAATACAATTAATTTTTTTTTGCTTAAGCAAGAGACAGTCCTTCTATTAACTTAGGTAAAAAAATATTTTACACATGTTACAACAAATGCCTAGAGGCACAAACTCCTACAAAGGGGAGTGAAAATACCCTAAGTGCCCGAAAAAAAACCTCGAGAAAAACAGACCGAGACAAGGTCTAGATTGCCCAAAACCAACCGGAGAGCTATCATCTAATAGACCGACGATCAAGAATCAACCCGTGCAGGGGTGCAGTTCTCAAAAAAACCTAAAGTTTCCCAATCGACGTTGACCGTTGATCTTCTCCTTCTAATCGAATGGTTGTAGTCCATATCACGCGGCTTAAAAAGCCTGCTGAATACCGTGCAATGAAGGCGGTTTTCTTTTTCGGTCCTCCGCCACGTGTTGCTTCCTGAGTGGAATCCCTGGCTTTTCCTTAATACTGTCTTTGGTTTGGAAGGCGCCTAATGAAGGTGGTAAACCATTAGTGGTTTTATCCTTTTGGCCCCACCAACATGCACACCAAAAGGTGACCGTTGATCTCCCCTCTCCATATTTGACGGCCACAGATCAAATCGGCCCACACAACTGCACGCGGAAAACCCTAAAGTTGCACGATCAACGCTGGCCATTGATCCTTTCCTTTTGATCCAACAACTAGAGTTCATATCGCGCGGCTTAAAAAGCCCACTGAATACCTCACGATGAAGGTGGTTTTCTTTATCGGTCCTCCGCCACGTGTTGCTTCCTGAGTGGAATTGTTGGCTTTTCATTAAAACTGTCTTTGGTCTAGAAGGCGCCCGATGAGGGTTGTAAACCAAAAGTGGTTTTGTCCATACAGCCCCACCAACTTGCACACCAAAAGGTGGCCTGTGATCGTCCCTCTCTAGATCTAATGGCCACAGACTAAATCGGACCTCACAATTGCACACAAGATACCCAGCGATGAAGGCAGTAATCATTGTCCATTTACCTCCACACGTCTCCTGCTGAATGTCATCGCTTGTCTTCCAGGAAAACTTCTCTCGGGACAGAGGTTGCCCGAAGCGGGTGGTATGTCTTGGGAAGTTTTTGACCCCAGTAATCTCTTCCTTTAACTCCTTCGTCTTCCATGGAATCATACCTCCTGTGAATAGATATATGCCTCTGTTTCTGGAAGCTCCCTTAGAAAACCGACAGTGCATCTCTGCTGATGGGTCATCTGAAGTGTACTTATCCATCGTTTTCATAAAGTAAAATTCTTTCTCTTGAATTTTCCTGATATTGATGTCTGTCGCTGAGGGCCTGGGATGAGAGTTCCTCCAACCTGTCATCCATAACGTCCTCCCACTAGCAGCACAAGTCGATATGCTTGTTTCGAACCCCCTCATTAGCAAGCCAATCCACAACTTTGTTGGCTTCCCTGCGGACATGCACCAACCTAAGAGTTCTCAGCATTCTTAAGTGCGCTTGGATTCTTTGGTAGACTTGCAGAAGCCGCCAATGTCCTAAGATTTTCTCTAGTGCAGCACCGACATTTATTCTCTTCACTGAGTTAATGACTAATTCTGAGTCAGCCTTAATGATGACATTGTGAATGTTGTACTTGAGCAGTATTTCCAGGCATAATTCCATCACCATGAGCTCAGCCATATTATTGGTGGCTTTTCCTAGATAATTGTGGAAGATGATTTGTATGTTTCCTTCCTCATCCCTCATGACCCCTCCATATCCCGCTTCTCCCGGATTCCCTTTTGATGCCCCATCAATGTTAAATTTTAAAAATCCATGTGAAGGGGGTTGCCATGAAGCCTTTTCTGCTGAGGTATTCTTGTTGATCTGCATAGAACCTTGAGGGGGATGAACCTTGAGCTCTAACTTCTTCAGTATTCTGGCCTCTCTTTGTCTGGTAGGTTTGCCAGTGGCTACACCTCCCAGGATGTGAACAGTCTCTTTGAGTTGTTTAAGGATTAGCTTAAGGATGCTGCTCACCAGGATCGCTTTATCCTTGAAAATCCTGTTGTTGTGCTCCTTCCAAACATTCCAGATTATGAAACCTGGGACCAACATCCAGGCGGAGTTAATGATCTCATCATTTGAAAAAAAATTCCGCCATTTTTTCAAAGTAGTAATGATGTCATTTACATTTCTGTCTGTATGCTCGAAGACTTCTCCCACCCAATTCCAAAGTATTGTAGTGAAAGTGCATCTATTCAAGAGATGATTTGTAGTTTCTTCCTGTTGTCTACATAAGTGACATCTTGAGGGGCCAACAAAGCCTCTTTTCCTTAGGTTATCCCATGTCAGAATCTTGCCCTATTGAACCAGCCACTTGAACAGTTTGAATTTCATCCAGTGAGGATTATCCCAGAGTTCTTTCCACATCTTATCAATGTTTGGAAGATTAAGCCCTGAATCTATCCTTTTGGCCTCCTTAAGGTTGAAAAGACCTATCTTGTTCTTTCCCCACCTTAGTTGATCATCCAAGGTTGAGGTCAAGATTTGCCTTTTGCCTAAAAGACCTTTAAGGGTTGTAGCTTGAGTGTGCAACATGCCCATTCCACTGTAGTCTGGAAGTTTCCATGTTCTCCATTTCTCATTGTTCCTTGATTGGTCCCAATAGTCACTTACCCACCTTAATCCTTTGTTGATGGTATCGATGTGAATGTCTGCTAATTCTTCACTTCGGAGATTGTCCTCCTACTGCCAATTATCCTCCCAGAACTAGGCCAGATTTCCATTTCTTATCTCCCAGAAACTGTGATTTTGGACTAGGGCCCTGTTCTCCCATGCCCTATTCCATATTGCAGAACCTTTAACTTGTCCTGTCATTCTGATGAGGTTCTTCTCCTGCCACCCTCTTGCATATTTTTGCTTCCATAGTTTTGCCCAGGGGGCTTGTATTTCCTTTAGCCCTCTCCAATAGATTTTGGCTCCAAGAACTCTGTTAAGAATTCCTAGGTCATGAAGACCCAAACCACCATGGGACTTAGGTTTGCATACCCTGTCTGATCTGATAATCACCCTATGAGTGACATCAGTTAAGATTTATTAAAACAAAAGGTATTACAAACTCATGTACTAGTGTGTGTTCTGTGTTGTTTAAGCAATGGATCGATCAGATTACCAATACACAGACATTTAAATGGAAAGACAACAAAGAAATATAGTAAGCAACACAAAGACACAAACAATTTTAATAAGGACTTCACCCTATTTTTTAGGGCTACATCTCTGGTCCAGCTTCAATGGTGGCCTTGTTTTATTGTGTCTTTAAGCAGAGAATTACAATTACAGGGACTCAATGCGAGTTCTCTTGAAACAGGTTTGCTTGGCAGGGTGGTTCTTGGATTCCTCAAACCACTAAGAGTACACAGACTCTTGTTCTTCCTACCAGCTCTGTGACACTCAGTCTACAGTGGAAAGAGCCAACTGTGATGCTCAATCTGGACAGATTCCTCTATGGGAAGGCTTGAATCTTCAAGCTCTCTGGTGCTCGATGCTGCCTGTGGTCAGCTTGGCCCTCTGTCTCCTCTGCTCGACTTTACTGCTCTCTATGTTCAGTCCTCCTCTCAGGGTTCACTATTCACCGTCTCTATTCATGGCTTTATCCATTCGATCCTCATGCTGGTTCGGTTCCTCTCCCGCCTGCACTGATTCTCCTTCTGCTTGCATGCTGTGAGTTCCCTGTTCGACGTCAGCATGAATGCTCGGGAAGTAGCCACGTGTCCCCATTGGAACAACGCCAGCCTGCTCGTCGATTCATTTCTTCTGTTACGTCGTGTATGCATTATTTCTCCACCGTGGTGGTTAAACGGATTCCAAATCCCTTTAGAACACGGCTTAATTTCCTGTCAATTCTGCTTCTTTCCGTCGGGCGCAATCTCAACCGTCCGATCTGGGCTCCTCCAGATCCAACGTCATACGCACGTCGAGCGCGGTTGACTTGCTCGACCGATAATGCACGATCACGGCAGTTTTTCTCTCACCTCCGCTACCACGCGTCGATCGCTGAGTGTGATCGCTCCGCTTCCTCCAAAACCTCTTACCATTCAAGGGCACCCCGATCAAAACCGTCAGTTTCCAGGGCGCGGGTCCCGCCTTCGTACATTAGCCCTTTTTCCTTTTTCCGCCCGCAGTCCTCTAGCTCCCAACGTGACCAAGGGCTTAAGGCCCCTCCATTTCGACCCTGTTTTCCCAGCGAAGCGCATCAAAATCGCCTCCTTTTCCCGATCCGGGGCTCCCAGGGGCTGTTTTGGCCTCCTGCGCAGTCTCCATGGGCCTCGGTCAGTGTGCTTTGACAGAGGTCCTTGTCGTTCCAAGCTGCTGCCATGGCCACTGGTTCAGGGTGTTTTCGATCACTGCTTTGGAATTTTCAAAGATTTGTTCGACCTGATTTAGTCATGGTTCTTTGACAGTCATTTATGGATCCGATTCGGATCACGACCTCCCTACTGAAAAGCTTTTGGACCACCAAATGTTGGTTTTCTTCAAGCATCGACTAAGTGAGGAAACTATTGTCTCACTTGTCCAATCTCAATCCACTTCGCCCTGCTCGACTTCGAACCTTTAAGCCCAATCCTGAGGTATTCCACTTGTCCACTACGCATCGTCCTTACCTTCCTATCCAGCACTGTATCTTCCTATAACTCATTAATATATTCAGGTAGTAGGTCGTCAACAGAAGGTAATTGACTATGCTCTTCAGGGTCCTCAATTATTGAAGGTTCAAACAACCTTAAGCAATCTGCGTTCACGACAGAGTAGATGTGCATGTAAGCTGGTAGATCAAGGCGAAAAGCATTTTCACCAATCTTCTCAAGTATCCTCAAGGGTCCATACCTGATAGGTTTTAGCTTTTTACCTTCACCTTGCATCCTATGCTTGCTGATATACAGCCAGACTTGGTCTCCAACTTGAAAACTATGCTCCATCCGATGCTTATCATGCTTAGCCTTGTACTTGGCCTGGCTCCTTTCTAGCTGTTCCTGTACTGCCTGGTGGATCTCCTGGATCTGTTCAATGAACCTAGTTGCCTTGTCCACATCATTATGTCTATCAACCATGGTATCTTTACCAAAGACAAAATCCAAAGGAGACCTTGGTATGAAACCAAAACAGGTCTCAAAAGGAGATCTCTGTGTAGAAGAGTGTTTGGCTCTATTGTAAGCATGCTGCACATAGCACAAGTGCTCATCCCAAAGCTTAGGATGTTTGCTGCAATATCCTCTCAGTAATTGGATCACCGTCCTATTAACTACTTCTGTCTGGCCATCTGTTTGTGGATAAAAAGTTGTTCTTTTCTCCAATTTGGTGTCCATTAGTTCCCACAGACTTGACCAAAACTTCCCCACAAATCGGGTGTTTCGATCAGATACAATAGAAGTGGGTAATCCAAAATGAACCCATACATGTTCAAATAACAATTTTGCAGTTTGTTCAGCTGTAATCTGTTTACTATAGGGTATTAAAATACACATTTTGCTAAACCTATCCACAACAACATATAGATAATCATGACCTTTCCTAGATTTAGGCAGTCCTCCAACAAAATCCATGGAAATGCTTTCCCAAGGGTGAGAAGGAACTGGTAATGGAGTGTATAAGCCTAGTTTTCTGTTATTGGGCTTGCTTTTAGCACACATAACACATCCCTTTACATATCTAGAAACTGTCTCATTCATTTTCGGCCAATAGCAAAACCTTTGCAAATGTGCAACTGTTTTACTTACCCCAAAGTGACCTGATATCAGAGAAGTATGTGCTTCCCTAATTATCTTTACTCTCTCAGTTTGTGGAATGCAGAGTTTCCCACAATGATATAAGAGCTGGTCCTTCACATGATAGTCCAATTCTTCTACTCTTTTTCCTTGACTCAAAGTTGCATATACATATTTAAAGTCCATGTCCTGAGTATAATGTTCTATGTAGTTTTCATGCAGCACAGAATTATGCTTAAGTATGGTAGATGCATTTATAATGGGTCTAGATAACATGTTTGCAACCTTGTTATGTATTCCCTTTTTGTATCTGATAACTAAATGAAATTGTTGTAGAAAACCCATCCATCTGTAATGTCTTGGCTGTTGCAACTTAGTTTGGGAGTGTAGATATTGAAGTGGCTGATGATCAGTGTGTATTACTGTTTCTTTTCCCATTAAGTAATGTTTCCACTTTTTTGCACTCTGAACTAATGCATACAATTCTTTATCATAGGTAGGATAGTTAACTACTGAAGGATTAAAGTCTCATAATGATAACATATGGGTTTACTGTGTTGTGTCAACACTGCTCCCATGGCATAGTCACTGACATCAGTTTGGATCTCAAATGATCTTTGTAGATCTTGCAGTGCTAGTACAGGTGTTGTACTAATCTTTTCTTTCAAGGTGTCGAAGGCTTTCTGTTGTTTGCCTCCCCACTGAAACACCTTGTTCAATCTTGTCAAAGCATGTAAGGGAGCTGTGATTGAGGAAAAATTTGAAATGAACTTCCTCCAATATTGTGCTGCTCCTAAGAATCTTCTCACTTCTATAGCAGACTTGGGTTTAGGCCAGTTTACAATGACTGCCACTTTAGAGGGTTCTATTTTCAATTCACCCCCCCTACTATATGACCCAAATAATTTAGAGAGGTTTTGCCAAATTCACATTTGGAGAGTTTAACATAAAGTTTTTCTCTTTTGAAAACATCTAATGTCTGCCTAACATGCTTTAAATGTTCTTCCCACGTTTTACTAAAAATCAGAATGTCATTCAGATACACAATAACGAAATCATCAAGAAAAGGTCTGAGTACATCATTCATTAATCTCATGAAAGTAGCAGGAGCATTAGTTAGGCCAAAAGGCATAACCAGCCATTCATACAATCCCTGCTTTGTTTTGAAAGCAGTCTTCCATGCATCTTGCTCTGCAACTCTGACCTGATGGTATCCACTGTGCAAATCCAGCTTGGTGAAATAAACAACTTCCTTCAATTGATCTAAAAGATCATCTATGCGAGGAAGAGGATAACGATTTTTGATTGTTATCTTATTCAGTGCTCGGTAATCAATGCACATTCTCCACGAGTCATCTTTCTTTCTCACCAAAACGATTGGTGACCCACATGGTGACGTGCTAGGCCTGATGAACCCTTTCTCGAAAAACTCTTGCACCTGCTTCTTGATTTCAGCATTCTCTAAAGCAGACAACCTTTTATACCTGTGGCTACAATGATTGTTTCATCTCTCGAGTCTGACCCAAAATCTTTCTGAATAGCTGCAACAGCTTTCTTCTTTTTGCGCTCAGACTTCTTAGGTCTCAGCTCTGGATGAAGAATCAAACAGTGCTCATCATCATGCCCCTCCTTTTTACAGTGGGTGCATGAAGCTTTTCCTTTTTGTGCAGTGTTAGCCTTCCTTGCTTTCCACTTCTGCTTCCTTTTCTCCTTGCTCTTGCTTACAGTGGGTTGGGATGGTCCCCCAACTTCTGGATTTCCATTCTTTCCTCTAGCTTCTAGATGAGTAGCTTGTATAGATACCTCATCTATACTAGTGGGATTAAACATGAGGATGGTATGCCTCATGTAGCTGTTTAGACCACCAATGTACTTCAAAAGAGTCTCTGGTGAGTCTAATGAGATACCTAACATCAATGCTCTTTTTCTGAACTCTTGAGTATACCCTTGCACACTTTGCCCCTTCTACTGCTGAAGAGTTTTCCAACTCATCATGGCTTGTTGCATGTAGACCAATGGATAGAACTGCTTTTGGATTGCAGTAACAAATTCACTCCAGACAGAGATGGTCTTACCATGTCTTTTCATATCAGCTTGGGTTCTGCCTTCCCACCAAACCAAGGTAGTGCCTCCTAGGCATAGGCTTGCAAACTAAATCTTACTCTTTTCTGAGTCTATGTTATGTACTTTGCAATACACATCAATTTGTCTAATCCAATTGTCCAACTTTTCAGCATTTAGCTCTCCACAATATATAGGCAAATGAAATTTAACATCTAGTTTAATCAAAGACGCTTTCTTATTATGCATAGGGCTATTAGGAGGTGTGAGAAAGCTTTCTTCTTTCCCCTTTCCTTTGGAGTGGTCATGGGAATGAGATTCATCTTCTTCTTTATCTTGTTTAGAGCCTGATGAATCTTCACCCTTATGCTTTCTAAAGTCCCTATACATTTCTTCTACCATAGACTTTATAGCTAGGAAACTTTCTATAAATTGAGGGTCTGGCCCTATAGAACCTTCCTCTGACATTGTCTTTCGAGAATAGACTCTACCAATTTCAGGATTAGTTTCCACCAGCTCTCCTTCTCCTAATTTGAGCATTGATCTAGTGAGCATTCACAGCTAAACCAACACAAGCTTGTCTAACCTTACAACCTAGAGCTCTGATACCACTTGATCTGATAATCACCCTATGAGTGACATCAGTTAAGATTGATTAAAACAAAAGGTATTACAGACTCATGTGCTGGTGTGTGTTCTGTGTTATTTAAGCAACGGATCAATCAGATTGCCAATACACAGACATTTAAATTGAAAGACAGTAGAGAAATACAGTAAGCAACACAAAGACACAAACAATTTTTAATAAGGACTTCACCCTATTCTCCAGGGCTACATCTCCGATCTAGCTTCAGTGGTGGCCTTGTTTTATTGTGTCTTTAAGTAGAGAATTACAATTACAGGGACTCAATGCGAGTTCTCCTGAAACAGGTTTGCTGGCAGGGTGGTTCTTGGATTCCCCAAACCACTCAGAGTACACAGACTCTTGTTCTTCCTACCAGCTCTGTGACCCTCGGTCTATAGTGGAAAGAGCCAACTGTGATGCTCAATCTGGACAGATTCCTCTATGGGAAGGCTTGAATCTTCAAGCTCTTTGGTGCTCAATGCTGCCTGTGGTCAGCTCGGCCCTCTATCTCCTCTGCTCGGCTTTACTGCTCTCTGTGTTCAGTCCTCCTCTCAGGGTTCACTGTTCACTGTCTCTCTTTGTCTCTTCCTTCTTCATTCGACTGTCTCTGTTCATGGCTTTAGCCATTCGATCCTCATGCCGGTTTGGTTCCTCTCCCACCTGCGTCAATTCTCCTTCCACCTGTGTGCTGGGAGTTCCCTTTTCCGTGTCAGCGTGAACACTCGGGAAGTAGCGATGTGTCCCCATTGGAACAGTGCCAGCCTGCTCATCGATTCATTTCTTCCGTTACGTCGTGTATGCGTTCTTTCTCCACCGTGGTGGTCAAACGGATTCCAAATCCCTTTAGAACACAGCTTAATTTCCTGTCGATTCCGCTTCTTTCCATCGAGCGCAATCTCAGCCGTCCGATCTGGGCTCCTCCAGATCCAACGTCATACGCACGTCGAGCGCGGTTGACTTGCTCGACTGATAACACGCGATCACGGTGGTTTTTCTCTCACCTCCGCTGCCACGTGTCGATCGCTAAGTGTGATCGCTCCACTTCCTCCAAAACCTCTTACCGTTCAAGGGCACCCCGCTCAAAACCACCTGCTTCCAGGGTGTGGGTCCCGCCTTCGTACATTAGCCCTTTTTCCTTTTTCCACTCGCGGTCCTCTGGATCCCAACGTGACCAAGGGCTTAAGGCCCCTCCATTTTGGCTCTGTTTGCCCAGCGATGCGCGATTAGAACTAAAAATTGCCTCCTTTTCCCGATCTGAAGCTCCCAGGGGCTGTTTTGGCCTCCTGCGCAGTCTCCATGGGCCTCGGTCAGCGTGCTTTGACCAAGGTCCTCGTCGTTCCATACTGGCTGCCATGGCCACTGGTTCAGGGTGTTTTCGATCATTTCTTTGGAATTTTCAAAGATTTGTTCAACCTGATTTAGTCATGGTTCTTTGACAGTCATTTATGGATCCGATTCAGATCACTGTCCCATGCCACAAGGGCCCATTTCTTCTTTTCTTCACCTTACCCCCAGAGAAAGTCTCTTTGAATATTTCTTATATTAGTAATTACACCAGTTGGTGCCATAATGGCTGAAAGCATATAGATAGGGATACTTTGGAGGATAGCCTTAGTTAGAATCAGTCTCCCTATTTGATTCAGTGCTCTATTTGTCCATTTTCTAATCTTATCTTTTAGCTTGTTAAGAATAGGCTCCCAGATATCCTTGAGTAGGGGTTTGTCAATGAGGGGAACTCCCAGGTACTTCGTAGGCAGTGACTCCCTTTGAAAGCCCAAAATTCTGGAAATATTTCTTTGTATTGAAATATCTGTATTGAAAAAAAAAATCTTTGATTTAGTAAGACTTACGTTTGTGTCTGCTGCCCTGGAAAACTCACTTAGAATCTGCTTGAATGCTTTGGCTTCCTTGACAGTGGATGTGCCTTGAAGCATAGTATCATCCACAAATTGCTGATGTGTCGTTGTGTCCCCACCTTGAGTGAGTCTCAGACCCTGAATTCTTCCTTCCTCAGCAGCTTTGATTGCTCTCCCTAACCCTTCCATCATTAGAATGAAAAGGAAAGGAGAAAGAGGATCACCTTGCCTGAGACCTCTAGAAGGCTTGAAGGTTACAAAGGGAGAGCCATTGAGAAGAATTGAACACCTGGCAGTGGTGACTAGCACCATAACCCATTTAATCCAATTGTAATCAAAGCCATAGGCTTTTAATATTGCTCTCATGTACGACAAACTAAGTTTGTCATAGGCCTTTGCTGTGTCCAGCTGAATTATCATTCCTGCCTGTTTGTTGGCGTTGAGTGAATGAACCATTTCATGTGCTTGAAATATGTTATCTAGAATTTGTCTCCCTTCCACATAACCCATTTGCTCCTCTGACACTAGGGATGGGAGGAGTGGTTTAAGACGGTTGGCAATTACTTTGGATATTATTTTGTATACCACATTGCATAGTGCTATAGGTCTAAATCTGTCTAAGAGGTGGCCTTTTCCTGTTTGGGGATTAAGGCTATGAAAGATTCATTGAGCGCCTTTAAGACTGTCTTAAAATGACGAGAGTCTTCCACTACCTCCAGGATATCCAGTTTAACTATCTTCCAACAAGCTTTGAAAAAGTCCACATTGAAGCCATCCGGGCCTGGTGCTTTCCCATTGTGCATCTCTTTAACGACTTCCTCAATTTCTTCCTCTGTAACTGATTTGTTGAGATTGTAATTTTCTTCTCTAGTAACCAATTTAGGGATGTACTGAGAAAATTTTTCCGTAAACTGGATTCTGTCTTCCGAGGTTTCCTCAACAATTTTCTAAAAATGCTAGACTAGAACCTTCTCCATCTCTTCATGAGTGTTTCTTTCTATTCCATGGCGATCTTTAAGTTTCACAATTCTATTGTTGTTTCTATGAGCTATGGTGGATCTGTGAAAGAATTTGGTGTTTCTCTCCCCTTTTTTAATCCATTGAACTCTAGATTTCTATCTCCAGAATATTTCCTCTTGAAGACATCTGTTATCCCATTCCTGCTGGAGTGACTCTGCCATCTCTTTCTTCTCATCTGGATAGCCTTCTGTGGTAGGAATATGGTTTATTTCCTTTAGTTTCTTTTCCACATCTCCTTTAGCTTTGAAGATATTACCAAATTCCTTTTTATTCCACTCTTTGAGTCCGCCTTTGATGTGTTTGAGCCTGCAGTGTAGGGGGAACATTTTTGTGCCTTGAAGGTGAAGCTCTTCCTTCCACCATTTTTCAATGTTTGTGAGGAAATCTGAGTGAGTGAGCCAAGAATTCTCAAATCTAAAGGGGGAGTTCCTTGGTTTACCAAGGAATGAAGCTTCCAATTGGATAGGCTAGTGATCTGAACCTCCAAAAGGCAGTATGTGCGTAGTAATGTTGTTCCCCATGAGAAGAAGTTCCTCTGAAACAATGAATCTGTCCAATTTTGAGGCTACTTGGGTATGGCCCCCTCTTTTGTTATTCCAAGTGTAGATTACATTGCTTGTTTCCATATCAACCAATTTCATATTTGTGATGAAGTTCTGGAAGGCAACTGAACCTCTACGAAGTGTTCTAGTTCCTCCTTTCTTCTCCATGAGTGATTTTATCATGTTAAAATCCCCTCCAAGAATCCAGGGTAGAGCTGGGTATCTCTTCTTCAAATCCTCCAGTGTTGTGAGGAGTCGAAGTTTGTCCTCCATTGGCTGTGGACCATAGACATTGGTGATCATGTAACATTTTCTGTCACCCACCAGTTGGAGAATCAGAGAAAGGTGATGTCTGGATGCCTCCGCATCAAGCACACCAAATTTTTGTGGATCCCATAGAGTGAGAATGCCACCAATAGATTTATTTGCCTTAACTTCAAGGTATTCATATCTATTTAACCATTTGCTATGTCTCTTGCGGATCTTCTCCACTGAGCATTTTGTTTCCTGTATGAATACTATGTCAGGCTTTTCCTCTCTGATCCTGTTACCTAGGTTTCTTTGTTTTCTTCTGCTCCCTAGTCCTCTAATGTTCCAGGTTGTGATTTTCATTGAGGTGGGGTTTTAAATGAGTAATTGGAAAGACCAGCAGTAGTTATTTCTGTCTTTTTCTTCCCCTCCTTTTACCTGGATTTTTTGTCAGTTTTCCTGTGATTAATCCTATTGAGGAATTTCCTTTATTTTCCTAGTTATCATGTCCTCTTTTGACTCCTACAGCTGTTTGATGTGACTTGTTAAGGAATATCAATTGTACCTTGTCCACATCCTCCTAAGGGATGGAGTTTATTCCCAGGTTTCCTCCTTGTTCTAGGAACTTTTCTAGCTCTAGGTTCTCCCTTTCTAGGATCTCCTGTAAGTCTTGGTCCTCTGTACCACTTTCACTTTCAGTCATTTCCTGGTCTTTTTCTATTTCCATGGTACTCAAAGGGTTCTTTGTGTGTTCATTATGTTCCTGTGTGAACTCCATAATGGTCTCTTTTCCTTTCCCCCTTGCTGACTAATTCTCTGTACTCTCTTGATCACCTCCATCTACTTCTTTTTCTCCTAAGATCTCAAAACTATTGTGACTCCTTGTTTTGTTATCATTTGCAATAGGGTTCTTTTGTGTCTTCCTTCCCCCTCCTTTTCCTTTTCCTCCTACTTTGGTGAAACCTGTCTGGTCTTTCGCTTTGCTAGTGTTTAGGTTTTCCTCTCTTCTATTAAGAGGACAATCTCTAGATAGGTGCCCATGCTCATGACATTTGTGACATCTGAACGGGATATGTTCATAGTCAACTGTTTGAACCCATTCCTCTTCATAGACTTCTAGAATGACCTCATCTAGAAGGGCTCCCGATAGGTCCATCTCCACACATATACGGGCATAGGAGGTGTATTTTCCCGGTAGAGTTGCCTCTGATATTTTTAAGAAATGACCTAATTTATTGCCTATAGCTTTTAAAGACTCTGGCATCCAGTAATCTAAAGGTAAGGAGTAGAGTCTAATCCATACAGGTACCGAAGTGAAGGTTTCTCGTTTTGGCACAAAGTTCATCGTCCATGGCCGCATATAGAGACTAGCAGCTGCAAAGAAGTATGGTCCTCCTTCAAAAATCCTGTCTCTATCTTCCATGTTCGTGAACACCACTGTAAAAAAACCTTTGGATCCAAGATGTATATTTAACTCCCCCTTTGGTTTCCAGTTGTATTTTATCCAGGTGTACAACGCTCTCTCTGACGGCCAGATTCCCATAAATTTTCAAATGATGGCATAATTTGCCATGTGATCCCTGTGCGCTTGCAAAGCTGGATCATTTAGAATAACCGGAGGTTTAGTTGTGGTCTTGGGTTTACAAGGCCCCATCTTGGCTTTGTTCTATATTCCCTGACCTCTGTCTTCCACTTTCTCCTCCTGTCGGTCTTCTTCATGGGCCCCTTGTTCTGCTTGGGTTTTGCTGCCTTCCGCCTTTTGAGTTTCAGAATTTTTTGTCTTGACCTCCAAGGGTTGTGGAGGTTTGTTCTTATTCCCTCCTCTTCCTCTGTTTGAAACCACATTACTGTAGGAGGGAGTAGAGCTCTCTCCTCCCTGGGCCTCCATGGGTCCCTGTTGCCCTCTGTCACTCTCTTAGATAAACCCTAGAACCCTCTGTGGCACCAGTTCATCGCAGCCCTTGAATCACAACTCAGAACCGAAGGTTCTACCGACATCATATCTTCCAAAAAAAAAATCAATTTAATACAATTAATTAATATTTAATATATAATCCATTTAATTAAATAAAAATTAATTATATATTAATTAGATTATCATTAATTAAAATTAATTGTATATATTAGTTAACTAATAATTAAGCTAGAATTAATTATTAAATAATTAAAATCTAATTTAGGATTAGAATTTAATTAATAAATTCTGATTTTTGGGCCTAGGTAACAAAATTTCCAGAATTCTACCATTTTTGACTCATCAACTTTAGACACTCATAGATTGAGTTTTACTTGGCCAAATGAGGCTCATGATGGCTCATTAGAAAGATAAAATCATGGAAAACATTTTTGAGGAGCTTTCACTAATAGAATTGATCATGTATTAGGTCTAAAATCTAGCAGAAGATCAAGCTACGAATTTTGAATAAAAATAATTTTCCTGAGTTTTATTTTCTACATTTTCATTTGCCCAAGCCCCTTCTAAATGAAAATCTATTCATCAATGATATTCTTGGCCAACTAAATCATCACATGCATTAATAGAAAGATTAGATTTCTTTTTCACTCATTTATTTATATGAATTTCATTGGATTTGCTTTAAATACAGATTTGGCATTTTGATTTTATTTTTATATTTTAAGTTTGTTTTGATTTGATTTTGTAGGAAAATAGTTGAAGAGATGAAGAGAAAAGAATCTCAATCAATGATAAGGGTCCAGTAATAAAAGAATGTAATTTGGAGCCAATGAAAATTGATTAAACAAATTTATTCTTCAACAAACATTCCTATTCCAAATTCTTTTGTAAATATTATAAATACTAGATTGTAGAATGTAAAAAGGGTTGCTCTCCTCTGCAATTGTGGAATACTAAAAGAACTTATGTATTGGTAATTTAGAGTTCTATGTGGGAGGAGACAAAATCTCAGATGTGGGGATTATTGAGGATTTTTCTTTTGCACTTCTGAATTATGTATGGAGAACAGAGCTAGCACTTCTGCAGTTTTTGTTTTGATTGCAAAATTTCAAGTATTGTAAAAGACTGTTGGGGAGTAGAGTGAGGGAAACTGATTCAATAAATTGGTATTTATAATATATTATTTTAAATGCTGGTTTCATTTTATGATGGTAGGAATGTGTCAATTTATTCATATTTGTGTACTTTTTTCAATATGGGTAATTTGCCTCAATACTATGTTATTATTTATCTCTACTCTTATGGATTGAATTCTGATTTTTGAGTAACCATTTACTCAGAAGTCTGTTTTATAAAACTGATTTATTAAATAGTGATATGTTGTGAACTATTTCCGCATATTATTGTTTAATTATTGGAATTACTGATTTGACAATCAATATCATTTTGTGAACTTCTTCCTAAATGTTGTTAGTTTATTATTTTAGTTAAGAAGTCACTGAATATAATATGTTTTGGTATATCTAACGTCAAGTTAATTGAACTACTTCGTTAGCTTGATATTCATTATAAGCCAGACATATTTAAATCACAATCATTTAAATAGCTTGGTCTTAGTTGGGTTAGATTTATATTTGCTAAATTGAGATAGGATTAAGATTTAGTTCCTTTTGCTTGCATTATAGAATAAGTTTGCATCTAGATTAATTTGTACATTCCTTTAAGTCCTATTCCCAAAAAGACAAATTTTAGTTGTGGCTTGGTTGAACCCTAAATCAGCTTAAGGATCATTTTCTTGCCTGATGAGAAAGAAGGATGATCTGATGTATCTTCTCTATTGTTGGATGAAAGTCATATTTTAAGTCATTAGAGACTAAGAGAAGGTAACTGGACCTAGTTGAACCAGTTGGAACCATCATTCCAAATGGAAAAGAAGCTGCTTTAAGTTCTGCACCGGGTGGTCATCCCCCAATGTTGAGGCAGACTTTTTTGGCCTTCAACATTTTTGGCACTAGAAGGAGGGTCTGAAACTTGTTGTCTATTGATGTCTTTGTATTCTAACATCATATTTTTATTACAATGGTTCATCTTAAACTTCCAATTTGGATTTGTATCCATGGACGTGCATCTTCCAATACTCCACCGGAAGTGGTAAGACTCTTGTCTCATGTAAAGTTTAATGGTAAGAGAAATTCTTCTGCTTTTAATCATGCCTTTCAATTTATTCAAAATTTTTCAAATTTTACTCCTCAAGGAATTGGTGATGGTAATTTATGCAGAATTTTTACTCTTACATTCTTGGTAAAAGCCAGAAGCTGGTGTCAATCGCTTCTAGTTTCCTTAATTCATAGCTGGGATCAATTTGTAGCAATGTGCCTTTGTAAATTTGATGGCTATAACTACGAACATGTATGTGATGATTTTGAATATTTACAAAGATTCGAAAATGAATCTTTGATTGATTTTACAATCACGTTTCGTTTAAATTGTTTGAAATTTAAAATTGAAGAAAAACATACGGATGAGTAATTATTAGATTGCTATGAACATATTTTCTCTCTTCCTCCCATTCATAATCCATGCGAAACTATTTCAATATTTTCTCAAACTGCTTCCAATTACATTAAGACAATTGAGAATTCCAATATGAAGATGCAAACAAATGATGAAGAAGTGGCCTCTATTATGTACTATCAATTTCTTCATTTAGTGTGCACTTCTTACAGTATTGATAGTGATCAAGATGGACCTTCACATGTCAGCGAATATCAATCACAAAGCTTGGAGAATTTTACTATTCAAGTGCAAGAAGATACTAGAAATAATCTTGAAGAAGATACCACTTTGAAATCTGAAAATCAATATGCGTTAAATTCAGAAAATCAAAACATAAATCAGCAAGTACAAGCAGCAATCGAAGTTTCCAATAGCGTGAAATCTGTTGTACACATTTCTGAACTTTTTGATGATGAGAAAATGCCAAATTCAGGACAAAAAAGCAACATTCTTCAAGTAAGCACAAGTATACAAATGAATGATCTCAAATCTGAAATTTACAATGAGTAGAATGCAGAAGAGTTCCTAAAAAGAGACATTTTTATAAATATTTCTTATGATTCTCATTTTTCCATATATCCTGATATTTTCGCTAATAGCAATTTATCCCCTCTTAACAGTAATGATATATCAGAAAAAAGAGAGGTTGATCTTAATGAATTGACAATTAGTTTTTATCGAGATAGAGAATTAATTATTGATCATTCTTCTGGCATTAATGAACATGTCCTTTATATTTCTTCTTGTTTTGATACATTGTATAAGATCGAAGGGAATTCTAATGAATGTTGTGAGGTCATTTACAATAGTTACTTTGACATAGAGGACATTGATTTGTCTACTTCACTATTGAATCCTTATGAGCAAAGTCTAATCAAATGTGAAAATGAAGAACACCTTAATTTAGAAATTGTTTCAAGTAGTTCTCATTTTCAAATAATTAATCATTCTAATGATTTCAGCATTCGAGAAAACATTCCAATCTATGATTTATATGAAGATCAAGATCTCATTCCTATTCATAGTTATGATTCTCTTTCTAATTCACAAATTGGTATTAGGAATCATTCGAATTGTATTATTCTGACCAAGTCTTGTGAAAAGGAAATTGTTTTAAGTCGGTCCCAATCGCACTGTAAAAATAATTGTAACACTAGTGTAAACTATGATCTGATTTTGTTTTGTTTAAATTCATATTTATTTTCTGTTTTTAATTTTAAATTTTTAGATAATTTGTGCTGACAGATTGAGAAGTTCAGTATTAAACACTTAATTGATGTAGAAGTTTCAGGTTTTAATTGTGAACATAAAGAGCTATTTCTCTTCTAATTTCAACTCATGTTCATTTCTTATCGATTACTTCTACCTTCTCAAAGGCACTGTCAACAAGAGAGTGTATTTTCACAATATGGCCAACAATCTGATTTAATTAACAATCTTCCATTGTATTTAACAAATTTCCATCCATATTTCATAGACCCCTTTGAAAAATATTTGGAAAGTTTTCCTTCATGGAAGATTGTTAATAGTTTAACACTTGTACATAAGACTAACAAATTTATGTAGGACATTGTATCTAAAAACTCATTTCCATGATCTGGCATGTCATCCCCTCTTTTGAATCCCTTTCAATCATTAATAGAAATCCATCCACATTTCTATGATCCAATTGAAATTCAATTGGAAAGGGAATTTCAAGAGAAGGTAATTATAAATAAACTGCTAGCAGTAACTATACATTTTAAACTCAGATTTATTTTCTTTAGTTTAATTTTATATGTGTTTTTGTTACTAATGATTAATTTGTACATACATGCAGGAATTAAAGTGAGAAAGTGGTTACATTGGAATTATGACTATACCTAGTCATGTTTCTTTAATTAAGTTAGAAGTAGGAATACACTAATTTAGAATACAATTCTTTTCTGTTAGCACTTATTTCATTATTTCTAATTTCAATAAAGAAAATAATGAATCTCACTTCTTATGGGAATTCCCTTTAACTTTTGGAAAAACAACTTAGAATATTTTATAAGCTCTTAGATCATACACATTTATTGTGTTATTTTGCAAAAAAAATCATCATGATGATCACAAATGAAGAAATTCCATGAATTTCCTACAACTTAACAATCCTTGATTCATAAGTATGTCTGAAAAAGAGCTCAGTTTCACCACTCTTGTCTTCCAATGTAAATTGGAGGTGGATGTAATATGAAAATTCATTAATTAGCATTTTAGATTAAATAAATAGATGATCTTGAACATATGGGAATTTTGAAAAATACATGGGAGAAATTGAAGATTCATGAGGTAAACTTACGATCAAAATTCTTCCAGGTATGCATTTTAAAGGTTCGTCTTTGTATATTGTTTGATTTTCATTTTCATAAATTATTGCCTACTTACGTTCGGTTTATTTTTGCAGGTTTTCATTCATTTAAGAGATTTGAAACAAGCAGGAAGCTATTTTAAATTTGTAGGATGCTCAGGGAGGTATTAGTTTTTTTTCCAAAGAAAAAAATCAAACTTGTTATTAAAAAAAATAAAAAGTTACATAGTATATGCATTAAGCATTCAATTTGGCTGTATGAAAGTAGATCCTGCAGCCCACAGGATACAGTCCTGCCTAATAGCAGAAAAAGAAAGTGCAGCTTCTATCATCTGGTGTGCAGCCCACAAAAAAAACCCACTGGCCTAAGTCTTTCTGCCCTTCTTCTTCTCCACTTTTCGCCAACCATCCATGTTGGGAGTGGAGTCAATAATGGCAAGCTGGTTTTCCATTGTGTTCAATTTTTGCTCCTTATCTGAATCCGATCCTTCAGGATTGTGACTTCGTTTGTTACCACTTATTTCCAGCTGGAGTTCTTGTTCCTTTTCCTCATTAATCTCCTTATCCTTATTGTCCTGATCTTTATCCTTTGCTGTATTTAGTTCTTCTTTCTTTGCTGTAGTTGCCTTCTTAAATGCAACATCTATGTTCTGCCATCCTTTCGGCTTCCTTTGTTGTTGCTTTCTCTTGTTGAGGTTTGGACATGCATTGTACAGATGACCTGTTTGTTGACATCCCCGGCATCTGAAAGCTGTATTCTCATAGTCCAAAGGTTGTTTCCACTGTGTATTATTGAAATTCAGGATGATGCTTTTAGGTAGTCCTCAATTGAGATCTACCTCGACACATATTCTGGCAAAGGTAAATATTCCTTTTAGATGTCTCTCTCCATCTATCTTTAACATTCTCCCCAAGGTATTTCCAATTGCTATTAGAGCCTTGGAATGCCAAAAATGTAAAGGAAGATTATGCATCCTAACCCATACTGGCATCCTTGATACCACCATGGTGTTGGCATCAAAATCAGGGAACCAAGGGGTAATAAAAAGTCCAGCACTGCCCCAGAACCATGGCCCTTGGTTGAGAACTGTTTCCTTTTCTTCTTCTGTGTGAAAACATACTATAAAAAACCCTTTAGGGTATAGGTAGATTTGGCAATTTTTTGTCCAAACCGAGTGGATCCATTGATACAATGCATCAGTTCTAGGCCAAAAGCCATTGAATCTACAAATAACTACATTTTTTTTGTAGATCTGAATATAAATTATTTACCTCTGGTATTTCGATGGAGATAGATGGGCTCTCTGGCATTTGATCTACAATGTACTGCCCCGGAGGTTCAGTGACAGCTATGGGGTTTTCCCCTTTGCCCTTCACTACTTCCTTAAAAGACCCTTTGCTTTGCGAGCTATTTCCAGCACTTTCAGCTCCTCCTCGTAATCTCATATTGAGAATGATTGTAGAGCCTAGCTTGATGTTGTATTCTTGCATGGTTCTGCTTTCCTGCAGCGATCTGCCCTCATTTAATAGGTGTTGTTTCTCAGTCAGATAGCCAATATGATCGACGATATTGTTCTTCAAATCTGAAACCCTGTCGCTGTCATAAGTCCATATCACAATTGTGTTTCATTTTGGGGTCTTTACAAAAATTTGGAAACCGGACCTGACAATCTGGGGTGGCTCGATTCTTGTTAGATCCGAGCCATCCAACTCTGTATCCGATCTATTTAAAAGCTTCATTTCCTGAGCATAGCTTTGGATCTCACTTGCCTTACGGAGATCCTCTACGCCTGAAAATGGATTCGTGGTAAAATAATTTGATTTGTTCCCAGATCCATACTTTGGTTCTACTCGGATCCCAAAACAAACCTGCATCAACTTCTGAAAATCCAAAATACCGGCGACTTCATCTCCGTTTGCTACTGGCGCTGAGGAGGCATTCAATCGCCCGATCCGCAAATCCTTCTTTTGTCGAACCGCTTCATTAACTCCAATCGATGCTCGTCCATTGCAGGGTTCCAATTGAGGAAGATCGGCACGCAGAGGAATCGTCCAGGTTCCCAGATCTGGTCGTTTTTGCAGCTCCAAATTCAGCAATCGGTTCGGCAACCCCACTCTTGACGGTGCATCTGGGCTTCGTGCGAGATTAGGCATGGATTCACCGAGGTTTTGAGAGACGCAGGGAGCCATTGCATCTGGTTCCCTCAGGGAGGTATTAGTTGTTTTTTTTCAGAATTTGAAGATTCATTAATTTTCCTTATATATTTCATTAAAATTCCATTTATACTTTTAAATATATTCTCGGAAAATTCATGTTGGATCATTGTAATATCGCAACTCTTCTCATGAGAAAGTTGCGATAACATCTTCCTCTGATGGAATGCTTCGATGGTCAATCAAATTATTAAGTGGAGTTTTTATAGAAAGGAAAAATTGAATTGAGCACTTCTATTTTCGATACTTTAAAACATCCCAATCTTGTCATATTGTCGTATATCATTATCAGAGCATCCTAATGTTGGGACATTTCATATAAAGCATTAATCGAAGTATTGTGATATCCACCAAATTCTGGACTCGATACCACATTTCATTCTAGTTCTAAAATATATCGCATCCATTTATAAATCACAATTTCAATTATGACGTACGTTTAAAAGTTCTGATGTCCTGTACTCGATATGTCATTTAATTTCAGTTTTAAAAGATATCGCACCCGCTCTTAAAATCACAATTTTGATTAGGGCATACATTTAAAATTTTTGATATTCTGGATCCGATGAGATTGAATCTATTTAATAAAATTATCGCATCCATTCTTCATCGCAAATCGGCGTATCAATGATATTACATCCTGTATTTAAAATCTTCTGTTTGCTAATTTCTTATAAACTTCAAAGTCGATCCCACAAATATGCCACGTCTCATATCGCATTTCGCATATTAGAAGTTTTCAATTGAGCATATCTCCAATATCTTGAATCACTGATCTCCGATAGTTGATTTTGCCAATATTTCGATGACCATATAATCTCACATCCAATATGACATTTAAATCAAATTTTAAAATATATCACGTCCATCGCAATTCCAGTTGGGGCATATGTTTAGAAGTTCAGGTGTCCTGAATCCGATATGAAGTTAAATACATATCATTAAAAGAGTCGGGTTCCTTCCATATCGCATATCAGCGTATCAATGATATTACATCCCGTATTCGAAATCTTTTGATTGTCAATTTCTTATAAAATTCAAATCCAATCTGAGCAGTGAGCCACATCATCTATCACAATCCTATTATCGCAAGAATCATATTGACATTTCATTTTGTTAACAACTCTGATCGTCGATATGACTATTCTCCGATATAGCAATCACTCCATCACAATTTCTCATTGCATATGCTCATATCGCAACACTTATATCGTATATTCTCTTGACATCCTCTGATGTGATAAAATCTAATATATGCCTCTCTTCCAATTAATTTTAACTATTACATAACATTCAATCACATATCGGCAAAGGTGAATCTCGTAGTTTGAAGTTATGCATGGAAGAGAAACTTGCGATGCAAAAAATTCGATAAGACTTTGTGTTGTATAAAATATTTTAAACCACTCTTATTCAACCACTATGGTAATGAACCACTTGGTAACAAAATTGCAACATGGTTAAATTATTTTTATTTCTCTTATATTTGAGTTTTAGATATATCACTCTATATTTAATATATGAAATTCAAGACCTCCCCATCTACACATCTGTATTTCAGTATCTTGGATTTGGTCTTAATTCTGAAATATTTATGAAAGTCATGGACTCGATATGAAACTTATAATATTATGAGAACATTCATCGTTGCAATTCGTTAAAAAACATCCTTTCATTTCTGATGAATTCAGTTTACTTTAGATTCCTAGAACATGAACATTGTTTTCTTCTAGTTTATTGTTTGTTTTAGTATAGATTTAATAATGATGATTTTGGGTTAATAATATTTCAGTTAGTTCAACTTCTTCATGCTTTTAATTCTAATTAAAGTAAGAAGTTAGCTAGTATTGGAGAAAATCATATCTTTCAGGTAAGATTAAACGCAATTCTCCAATGGTAAGTTTCATGTACCCATTCTCATTACTTTACTTTTTTTTTTTTTATCTCGAACTTTGTTTTTGTAGGTCTTCATGAATCTATTGCACCTCTACCAGATTAGTGTTGAATTTCATTCTCTTTTGTTTAGTTTGATTTGAGATTCTTGAATGAAGCAGTAATGATCCTTAGTAAATAAGCTAAACTGGGGATTTTCATAACCCTTATCTGTTTCCTTAAGCATTTCTTTTATTCGAAAATGATTAAGATTATTTTTGCATTTTTTCTTCGAAACAAGAAAGTTTGCAGTAGAAAAAGACTTCTCATTTAGTATATTATTTATCATCACTGCTATCGGAAGCCAAAATGCTTATAACTCTACAAGATAAAATTTATCTAAATCTCAAAAAAAGAAGGAATAGTCACATGATTATTTCTTTTATCTCTTTTGTTGAGACATTTGTATGAGTAGTCTTGATGGAGTTTATCTTTTAAATTTGGATTTTTCTTTCTTCAATTTTATTTTGGTTTGATGATTTCTTTGTTTACTTTAGTTTAAGAATTATTTTCCTTTTTCTTTCAGTTTTGATTTCATTTTGGTGACTCTGCCATGATTTATATGAAAGGCTTTTTTCCTCGCCTTACAACATTTGCATACATGAGAAATCTCTTAACTCTACCCATTTCAGTGAATTTCATTTATCATTAAAGGCATATCCTTATGGAACCATAAGATCATCTGACTTTAAATATTTTTCATGGAGGAACACACATCCTTTCTAGGTGATTGAGTTTACTTTTTCAAGGAAACAATTGATTTGAGTTTAACAAAATGAATCCCTACCACCCCTCCACATAAAATCCTCTGATTGATAGCTACAGGGAAATAGTTCGGAGCAAACATTATAAAAGTATTATGTCCATTAAACATAAATCTCTATTACCATCCAACCTCTTTTAGTCAAATATATCATAAACTACAAGCTTGCAAATATGCTTGTCAAAAGATTGATTAAGGAGGAAGCATGAGAAATACAAGTAAACTTGTCGGGGCTATGAACGCTCATTGGTAGCGGGACTAGGCTTGTATGGCATAAAAGACAACTTTGTCAGGGTACTGTTCAGGCTCGTTGGCAGCGAAGCGATGTCAACGAAAATCATAAAATGGATATATGCTTTATCAAAAACTCTTATCTCTACCTTCTTCTATTATTATATGAGGTGGTTTTAAAACAAATTTTCCCAAATTTAGTCCATTTTGAGTACTCATCTTTACAAACTCATATTACATAATCTATTTAAGTGGGACCTATGAAAATCTTTTACTGTTAGATGGTTTCCTGAACTCCATTATTTTTAACCTTTGGATAAATTAAAGTTCATTAATATTAACTAGAGATAATTGGTTCTTCCTAGTGTGTCGCCATTGTTATAGGGAAAACCCAACACCCCCCATTTTTGACTTATTGACTGAAATAGTGGGGACTCTTTCTGAAATTTTTGGCTAAGCCTAATTTATGATTTTCATTTAAGTTAATTGTCTTACAATTTTATCATTTTTTTATTTTCGTTGGATTTATGTTTTGATTATTTCATTGAATCCAACTTTTCACAAGCTTTCCATCGATACTTGTTTCAACTCATTTGGTCAACCAGTTTGTAAATGGCACTCCTTTGAACTTTGATCATTTTCTCGCCTAGACTACAATTGTAAATAAATGTATAATATTTCAATTTTTGTAATTAATTAAGTTCATTAGTCATTCATTGTAAATATTGACTTTTAGATAACTTTTATTAATTTTTAGTTTTCTCACTAACGATTCTACAAAATGACCCAGCTAAATCATACAACGGATGAAAACGCATTTTACGATCTTGGTAATTTACTCGAATTTATTATTTTGAAATCAATTGCCAAGATCAGATTCTCAAAATTGCAAAGTAGCTATAGTTCAATTTGTAAGATTAATAATTCAAGCAAGCCTCACTCATCTTCATTAATTTAATAGCCCCCGAAACCAAAATCACAAAAAACTTATAAAGAAAAAATCATTAAATAATAAATCCATATAGGTGAGGAGAAATTTAGATAGAGGAGGAATGACCTATTATAGAGATTTATGAACCCAATGTTTTGGACTACCAAGTGAGTCCATCATCGGGGGATGCGTCAATAGATTTAAGAATATTTTAGCTCCTCGATACATCATTAATATCTTCTTAAATCTATTGACGCATATCATGATGATGGACTCACTTGGTAGTCTAAAACGTTGGGTTCATAAAACTCTATAACAGGTCACTCCTCCTCTATCTTAAAAAAAAATCATATCGAGAAAATTGTCGCAAAAACTTATTGCATTAATTTTAAAAGCCTTAACAATTCAAAACATAAAAGTGCGATAAGTCGATGCAAGAAATACTAAGACCTTCGTTTTATTTCCAATTCATTTGGAAGAAGTTAACATATACGTTGATATGCTAAACTAACCCATATATATTAAATGTTAATAATTTAATATTATTAAATTAATTTAATATAATTAATTAATATTTAGTATGTAATTAATTAAATTAAATTAAAATTAATTATATGTTAATTAGATTAGAATTAATTGTATATATTAGTTTACCAATAATTAAGCTAGAATTAATTATTAAATAATTAAAATCTTATTTAGGATTAAAATTTAATTAATAAATTCTGATTTTTGGGCCTAGGCAACAAAATTTCCAGAATTCTGTCATATTTCACTCATCAATTTTGGAGACTCATAGAATGAGTTTTACTTGGCCAAATGAGGCCCACGACGGCTCATTGGAAAGATAAAATCATGAAGAACATTTCTGATGAGGTTTAGTTAACAGATTTGATCATTTATTGAATATAAATGCTAGTAGAAGGTCAAGCTCCAAATTTTGAATAAAAATAATTTTCCTGAGTTTTATTTTTGCATTTTCAGTTGCCCAAGCCTCTTCTGAATGAAAATCCATTCATCAATGATATCCTTGGCCAATTAAATCATCATAGGCATCAATGGAAAGATTATATTTGCTTTTCAATTATTTATTTAATTCAATTTGATTATATTTTTTTAAATCCAGATTTGGCATTTTGATTTTATTTTTACATTTTAATTTTGTTTTGATTTGATTTTGCAGGAAAACAGTTGAACAAATGAGGAGAAAAGAATCTCAATCAATGAGAAGGCTCCAGCAATAGAAGAATGAAAATTTGAGCCAATGAAAATTGATTAAACAAATTTATTCTTCAACAAACTTTCATATTCTAAATTGTTTTGTAAATATTATAAATACCAGATTGTAGAATGTAAAAAGGGTTACTCTCCTCTGCAATTCTGGAATTCTAAAAGCACTTTTGTAATTATGTATGGAGAAGAGAGCTAGCACTTCTGCAGTTCTTGTTTTAACAACAGAAGTTCAAGCATTGTAAAAGATCATTGGATATCAAAGCCAGGGAAACAGATTCAATAAATTGGTATTTATAATACTATTATTTTAAATGTTGGTTTCATTTTATGATGGCAGGAATGTGTCAATTTATTCATATTTGTGCACTTTTATCGATATGGGTAATTTGCCTCAATACTATGTTATTATTTATCTCTTCTCTTATGGATTGAATTCCGATTTCTGAGTAACTATTTACTCAGAAGTTTCTCTTATAAAACTAATTTATTAAATAGTGATATGTTGTGAACTAATGATGCATATTATTGTTTAATTATTAGAATTATTTATTTGACAATCAATATCATTTTGTGAACTTCTTCCTAAATGTTGTTGGTTTATTATTTCAGTTAAGAAGTCACTGAATATAATATGTTTTGGTACATAACATCAAGTTAATTGAACTACTTCATTAGCTTGATATTCATTAAAAGCCATACATATTTAACTCCCAATCATTTAAATATCTTGCCCTTAGTTTGGTTAGACCTATATCTTCGTAATTAAGATAGGATAAGGATTTAGTTCCTTTTGATTGCATTAAAGAATAAGTTTGCATCTATATTAATTTCTACATTCCTTTAAGTCCTCTTCCCAAAAAAGAAAATTTTAGTTGTGGCTTGGCTGAACCCAAAATCAGGTTAAGGATCATTTTCTTGCCTGATCAGCAAGAAGGTTGATATGATGTCTCTTCTCTATTGGTGGATGAAAGTCATATTTTAAGTCATTAGAGACTGAGAGAAGGTAACTTGACCTATTTGAACTGGTTGGAGCCATCATTCCAAACAGGAAAGGAGTTACTTTAAGGTCTGGACCGGGTGGTCATCCCCCAATGTTGAGGCATACATTTTTGGCCTTCAACACTTACCAAGGATAAATTGGCAATTACGTCCAATGTTCTCTTGCCAAGCTTAATTTATTCCAAACAGATTGTTAAGGCAGCAATTTAATGGTTTCGGCCTCAAGACCCCAAGTCCAGCCGATGGCTCATTTCCTTCTCTAGGAAAGCTAAGCTCTAAAGTTTTCCTACTGAACTCCTGTTCAGCTCCAGGAAACTCCCCACCGTCCTTTTTCCAATCCCCCCTTCCCCCTTCTCCTTTCCCTTTTCTTGAGGTTGAGAGAACAATTAAGTGGGTAACGACCTTAACTAATAGTTGTTCCATGAAATTGAGAGTTACTGAGGTTTATCTGTAAGCCCTCAACTCTTCCATTGAACAGTAGAAATTTCCATAAATAGCTTAACTACTAATTTGTATTAATCATAACATATTAACTGGTTGTCACTAGTTTAGTGATTAGTAAATAGTAAAAACAAAAATGTTAAAAGTAATTCTTAAGTCTGGGAATGTCACAATTTCCCCCGCCTTAGTGGAACACTGTCTCGGTGCTCATTCCTCTATTTGTTCCTGAAACTATCCAGGATATTCCTCCTACACAAAATCTTTGTCTTCCCAAGTGTCCTCTTCCGGGATGAAGTGTTTCCATTGCACTTTAATGTGGATGATAGCTCACCTCCACAATATTACTTCTCTATGATCGAGTATGCGTAGGGGCTCGACCAGAAAATCCCCTTCTGGTTCAACCTGCCACAAGTACCATTGCCATTTAACACATATAAACCCATGTAAAATATTTATAACTCACAAATTTCCACATGTAAATATATGTCATACCTGAAGCTCTTGCCAATTTATAATGTGCCCGGGATCATATACATACTTCTTTAAAAGAGAAACATGAAACACGTTGTGAACTCGAATGTGACTAGGTAAGGCGAGTCGATAAGCTGCGAGTCCTATTCTATCTACAATTTGAAAAGGGCCACATAACAGGGGAGCCAACTTGGCACATTTTCCTCATCTGAGAGTGCTTCTCTTTGGTTTGATTCGCACATAAATGTGATCCCCTACTTGAAATTCTCTGTAGGCTCTTCTCCTATCAGCATAAGCCTTCTCTTATCCTAAGCATCTTTCAAATTTTTTCGCGCCTTTCCCACTGTTCTTTCCATCTCCTCCAACATGTCCAATCCTAGAATCATCTTATTCTCGAGACTATTCCTATTTGCAGGGATGGTACACTTCCTCCCATAGAGTACTTCAAAATGACTCATTTTCAGCGACCCGTGATACCCATTGTTATATGCAAATTCTACCAAGTGTAGGTTCTCTTCCCATTTTCCTATTTGCTGCACCACATACATGCGCAACATGTCCTCCACCACCTGGTTAACTCTTTCAGTCTATCCATCGGCCTGAGGGTGATCGACAGTGCTGAAATGGATTTGCGTGCCCAAACCTGTAAATAATGCTTTCCAAAAAGCAAAGGTAAACTTAACATCCCGATCAGGAATTATGACTAGAGGGATGCCATGCAGCCTGAAGATCTCTTTCATGAATATATCAACTATCTGAGTTGTTTGATAGGTGGACTTAATTGGTATGAAATGAGAAATCTTGCTCAGTTTGTCTAACACAACCATGATTGAGTCATTTTGTCTCTTTATGGTATCCCATTTCCATTTAGGAATGGGTAAGGGGTGTAGTAACCTAGCGGGGTGTTGGTGCTCTGCTTTAACTTGCTAAAATTCTAAGCACCTAGTCAAATATTCTGCAATATCCTTTCTCATGCTAGGCTAATAATAAATTTTCTTGATGACCACGAAGAACTTTTGATAGCCACGGTGAGTAGCGTAAGGATATAATATGCTTAATCGACACTTGGTTGGGAAAATAAATGTGATTTCTGAACATCAACAATATTTCAGGATTAACACTGTACTCTTTTTGCTCAGCAGCGTTCCGGGCCAGTTCAACTTGCTCCCAAAGGTAATCATATTCCACGTCCTCTTTGGCTACTTCCTTTATCTGCTTCGCAAAGTTGAACTCTACTTGACTAAAGCAAATTTCATAAACATAATGTAGTTTTCTACTTAACGCATCTGCCACACGATTATCTTTCCCCTTCAAATGTTTGATTTCAAAATCAAACTCGCTTAAGAATGCAGTCCATCACGCTTGATGCACATTCAAGGTAGGATGGTTAAAAAAATTCGTTAGGCTATTGTGGTCAGTTCTTAATAAAAACTTATTTCCTAACAAATAGTGCTGCCATACTTTTAAGGCGTGAACTACAACAGTCAGGTCCCGATCATAAGCATAATATTTCTGCTCATGCTCTTTTAACTTACGGGATTCATAATAAACTACCTTGCCATTTTGCATTAGAAGCCCACCTACACCTTCTTTACACACGCCCGTACATACTATGAAATCCTCTTCATGATCTACAATATTCAAAACTAGCGTGGTGGTGAGTAGATGCTTTAGTTTTTCAAAACTTTCCTGATAGTCCCTGTTAGCACTGCTACATGTTTGAGCATTTTTTAAGGTCTCGAACAGCTTGGTCGTAGTGTTTTCTGCAAAGATGGGCTAGCAGCAGTTCATTCAGTCTTTTCCTCCATTTTCCTTCATCTTCTCTTTTCGCATAGCCCTGTCATCTTTGTTTTCCTCCTAAAACCTCCTCATTCCCCATTTAAATCCCTCTGAAATTCGTCAAAGTTCCTTTTTGGCCCCAGTCCTAAAGCGCAAGTCAAATCTTTCACAAGACCCAACCATATAGCTTTGCGCTTTCTTTCCTCATCGTAATCGGTAAATCACATATCTGTGCACATAAAGGCCCAAACCTCTTGACTCCCGCTCATGCGATATTGCGATGCCCCTTCTTCAGTCTTAATTATGGTTAACTCCCCTATCGGATCCATGGCCTAGTCGCATGTCGCAATCGGAGCTTTCAGTAGGTCTTGCTTAAGTCATGTCCATAGCATTGCCATTCATCGATTACTGACTGCCCATGCCGGATGTGACGTGATTTTAAGCTGCTGTTAAAAGATTTGATTGGGTTCGTCGCACCATCGCAATTGGCGCTTTCAATATGCCAATGTATTTTCCGATTTGCGATGCGAAATTAAATATCAGATCCGATACTATTCACTGCTCCTGTGTATAAAGTTTCAAGTCCACAGGTTCCCCTCCGATAGTATGTTTGCCATATTGCATAGCTTTCCCCGCAAGCCAATCTCTGCCGTCGATTGTCCCGCCCATTGATCCAACGTTGTGTGCAAGTCTCGCTCTGTCAACTTGCACGTTATATAATCTGCGGGAAAGTGGTATTCTGCCATCCATGTGCCCCAGTCCTATTGCATCGCACTGCCCTGTACGGTTATCGTCGCAGCACAAAAGTGGTGCGGGAAAACCACTTCCCGCCATCGTACCGACTCCCCGCCCATTAACCATCGCTCTCTTCTGACGTCTGATCATCGTCTGATTGCCTCATCCCATGATTTAACGGCCCTCATTCGCCCTGATCATCCGCCTCCCAATAGCTCATTCTAGCATGACCTCAGCTGTCCATTCCTTTAATATAATGGCTCATATTCAAATTGCGCCTTCCCATTGCCTCTCGATAGTAGATCTTGGCTATTCTTTTTGTCATCCGACGGCTAGTGTTTCATCTCGGCCCTTGTTCGATTTCAAAATATTTCTAAGGGTATTCTGCAATGTTTCTCAGGGCCTGTTCTGCGCGCGTAAAGGAGGAAACAAGCCATCAACTCCCTGTATTCAGTGCATTAAAACCCTCAGCTACCTGCATTCAACACAGCATGGCCAAAGACAAAGAAAATGATCCTTGAATAGTTCAATGACAGCAGCAGTTATTGAAAAATTAGGAAGATAATATTTCAACTGTCCAGGAAGGACTCTGAAGTACAAAAAGAGCCATTTTTTTTATTTAAAACAGTGAGGATGTAGTAGAGAACCCATATCAAATTGTAAATACGGTTGGTGATTAATTAAGAAACCTCCATGCACGCCCTAGCAGAGATTTTTGTAAACTGATTCTATATATACCTAGAAAAATGATGTAATTAGTTTGATGAGTGTTAGATGAATGCTAGTGTGTTGTAGGCTTCAACTTTCGGAGAACGTAAATACTGTGAGACCCACAGCATCTGGTTTTCATTTCCAACTAATACAAGCTTCTTTTTCTCACTTTTCACTTCTTCTATGTCCTAGGCTATGCCTGTTTTGCATTATTTCATGTGCTGTGAATGTTTAGCATCAGAGGGGCTGTCATCCCACCTCTGTGTTAAAATTTAGCTGTTCATTGAAATTTCTTGCAGGTTTATGTTGTTTTAATGCATAGAGAGCTGTCATCCTGTCTGTGTGTTAGATAATAGATTTACAGACCTCCTAACTGGTTGCAGCTGGCCATCACAGGGTCCTATGTATCTGCTGGTGTAGTCAGTCTTCTCCATCATTACATTTTGTTCAAACTGTGAATAATTGGTGGTTGAAAGCCTTGTAGTCTGGGGGTGTTCACCCATGTCTAGGGTTAATCATAGTAGGAGTGGTTATCTGGCTTGAATGTGTAGCATTTCTTTCATTCATCCATCATTTTATCCAGCATTTTGTTGAGTTTGTAATGTTCCAGAGCATCACTGATATACAACCTAGGTGAGTTTCTTGGGGTGATAACATTAATTGGTGTCATTGACGGGGAGAGGAGAATCGAAGCTCACCTTCCCTGGGAGAACGACACAACTTCAAGATTTGATGACAGACAAGGTTTGAACACATATTTTGGTTGTAATCATCTATCTGGCGACTCCATTGAAGTTAAGACCATCCTTTGGCGACTCCACATTGAAGTTCTAGCTTAGTTTGTGAGACACACTCGAAGAAATCCTTAGAAATCTCCAGCTGAACCAGTGCCTGAACCTAAGAGGACTGCTAAATCAAAGAGAGTTTCATAGAAAGGGGCATCAAGATCAGGTAAGCCTAAGAAGTCTCATGCATCTCTGAAAGATAAAGTTGTTGCTGAAGATTTACAGTTTGAAGATTTAGAAAATAGCACTGTTAATCAGGAAATTCCTTCAGAGATTAGTTCTGCCCCTTGTATAGTTAGTTATCCTTTGAATCTTAGTCCAAAGAAAGCCTCCATTTCAATCCAAAACATCCATTTATCATTGCCATCCATCACATTACTTCCTACTCCTTCATCTATTAGTATTCTTCCAAATATTCCAAATATGGCAGGACAGCAAGCACCTACGAGGATTGAGAGGATTGTTGCTGCTACATATGGACCGTTGGTGAAGAGTGAAATGTTTAGAAAGCCTATACTTGAAGCCCTTGAGCTAGAAGCCAAACAAACCTGCACTGACTCTGTCAATTTACAAGATGACAAGCCTGCCATCGTGCTCAGTCCTATGATTGAACCTGCTGATAATAATTCTCCATATTTTTATGTCTCATTGACCATTCATGATAAAATGCTCCACAATTTCCTGCTAGTCACAGGGGCCAGCCACAATTTGATGCCTAAGGCTGTCATGGAAGATTTGGGCCTTGATATCACTAGACCCTATCATGATTTGTTTTCTTTTGATTCAAGGAAGGTGAAATGTCTTGGATTGATTAAAGATCTGGCCATTACCTTAACTCAGCTACCCATGAAGAGCATGGTGATGGATATTGTGGTAGTTGATGTCCCTCCCAAGTTTGGCATGCTGTTGCCTAGAGGGTGGATTAAGAGACTAGGTGGGACACTAAAAAATGATCTATCTTATGCGACTGTCCCAGTGTTTGGAGGAGAGAGTAGGAGGTTATATAGAGAGGCATAGTTGGCATACATTATCAGTGATGAGAAGAATCCTACAAATCCTCCTATATATGCAGTGGACACTGATTTTGGAGCATGTATTCTCCAAATAGAAGAATCTCATAAGGCAGAAATGCAGCTCAGGAAACCAATCGTTCAGGCCAAGAGAGAGCAAGGAAGTTAGGTTTGGGAGATGTTCTTTGATGGAGCATGTTCCAGGGAGACTACAGGAGTAAGAGTGGTGCTAGTATCTCCACAACAAGAAAGCATTCAACTGTCTTTTAAGTTGGTTTTTAAAGTGACTAACAATATAACAGAATATGAAGCACTGCTATTGGGACTTAACGCAACAAAAGACAGAGGAATTAAGAAGTTAAAGGTATTTGGAGATGTTGATCTGATAATTCAGCAAGTAAATAAAACATTTCATGCAAAGCACCCAAGGCTGAAAGCATACAGAGATGAGGTATGGAGAATCAGAGACCTTTTTTATTTTTTCAGTATTTCATACATTCCTAGAGCCCAAAATCAGCTTGCTGATTCCCTTGCTGTTTCTGCTAGTCTATTTATTCCTCCTATGCCTCCCAGACTAGTTTATGAAGTCCAAATGAAGTACAGACCATCCTTCCCCGATAATGTCCACCATAGGAAATTTTTTGAAGATGATGATGAGTTGAATAGGTTCCTTCAACTCATTGATGAATTTTCAGAAATACAAATTGGCCAAGAGAATGACGCCTTGCATGAAAATCCCAAGTCCCATATTAGAAATAAAATTGGTAAAGATAGCATTGTCCAGCTTCCTAGTAATCATATTCCCAAAGGTCTAATTCCTCTTGAAAGACTGTTTGACCAAAATGATGTGCCTTACAAGGCTGCCCAAAAAGAAGATCAGTCTGCAGTCTGTAAGCATGATATAGGAAGTCCAGGTGTGCCCAAATTTATAAATCTGTCCACTCATCTATTTGCTGACTGAAGTGTTGAATACTGCAATTTAATGAGGCAATTTGTTGATGTGTTTTCCTGGGAGTATAGTGATCTGAAAACATGTGACAAGAATATAATTCAGCATAAAATCCCTCTTTAAAAGGACACTGTTCCTTTCAAATAGAAGTTGAGACCAATAAATCCTATGCTTCTTCCACTAATCGAAAAAGAAATTAAAAAGTTGCTTGCTGCCAAAATCATTGTTCCTCTTAGATATTCAAAGTGGGTGGCCAACCTAGTGGTGGTAAGGAAGAAGAGTGGTGAAATCCGACTATGCGTCGATTTCATAAAATTAAACAAATGCTCAAAGAAAGATAATTATCCTCTGCAAAAAATGGAGCATTTGCTGCAGAAGGTCTCAGGAGCAAAGGTAATGTCTTTCATAGATGGATTTTCAGGCTTCAATCAGATTGCTGTGCACCCAGATGACCAAGAAAAAACTGCATTTACCACTCCTTGGGGCACGTTTATGTATGCTAAAATGCCATTTGGATTGATGAATGTTGGAGCCACTTTTCAGAGAGCTATGGATATAGCCTTTGTGGGAGAGAAGGACAAATTTGTGCTTATCTTCCTTGATGATATAATTGTTTATTCCAGCAGCCATCAAAATCATTTGCAGCATTTGAAAAAGGTGTTCTTGAAGTGCAGAAGGTTTGGAATATCAGTCAATCCCAGAAAATCACAATTTGCTTTACATGAAAGCAAGCTATTGGGACATATTGTGTCTACTGCAGGTGTTCAGATTGACCCAGAAAGAGTCAAAGCAATTCAGGCTTTGATTGTCCCCAGATCAAAGAAAGATATACAATCTTTTCTGGGCAAAATTAATTTTGTCAGGAGGTTTATTCCGAATTTTGCAGAGTTGGTAAAGCACGTAACCTCCATGTTGAAGAAAGGAGCAGAGGTAAGATGGACTGAAGCAGCAAGAAAATCATTTGATTATATCAAGAAGGCTATAATGGAAGCTTCCACATTAATAAGTCCTGACTATAGTAAGGAGTTCCACATATTTTCTTTTGCCTCTTGAGGATACTATTGTAGTTGTTTTATTGCAACAAGATGAAGAAGGTTCAGAGTATCTAGTGGCATTTTTCAGCAAGAATTTGAGGGATGCTGAGCTAAAGTATGATATTATAGAGAAACAGACATATGCTCTTATTAAATCCTTAAAGGCTTTCAGAGTTTATATCTTGCATTCAAAAATAATTGCATATGTTTCCTCGGCTGCAATAAAAGATGTCTTAACTCAACCTGATGCTGATGGAAGAAGGGCAAAATGGATTGCTAAAATGATAGAATTTAACATAGAGTTGAAGCCCACCAAGCTGGTCAGAGGTCAGCGTCTCGCCAAGTTATTGGCTGAAGAAAATTGCAGAACTTTAGACATTGATTTCCTATGCACTATGGCAGAAATTGGTCAAATAGAAGAAGAGGAAACAATGAAAGAACAGTCAGTGGCCGAGAATCTAGCTTCATGTAACTGGCATGCTGAAATAATCAATTTCTTGTTGAAGCTAGAAATCCCTTCAGGATTTAATCAAAGTAAAGCTAGAAATTTGAAACTTAGAGTAGAAAAATATTGCATTATGGAAAATCTACTCTAATGGAGGGATCCATCTGGAATATTTTTAAGGTGTCTGGACAAAGAACAGTCAGTAGATGTCATGCAGCAGTTTCATTCTAGCATGTGTGGAGGGCACCATTATTGGAAAACTACAGCCCATAAAATTCTCAGAGCTGGGTACTATTGGCCCACTTCATTTTTTGATGTATTTGTTTTTGTTAAATCTTGTGACAGGTGCCAAAGGTTTGAAGGAAAACATCAGTTGAAGTCCCTGCCCCTAAAACCAATAATTGCAAAAGGACCTTTTCAGCAATGGGGTTTGGATTTCATCAGAGAAATCAATCCACATTCCAGTGGCCAGCACAGTTGGATATTGGTTGCCACTGATTATTTTACAAAGTGGATTGAATCAGTCCCTACAAGGAAGGCTGATCATAATGTGGTCATAAAGTTTTTGACATAAAATATCTTCAACAGATTTGGTTGTCCACATAAATTAATCACAGACAATGCAGTAGCCTTCAGGGCAAAAGAATTGGTGGAAATGTGTGATTCAATGGGAATTAAACTTGTTCATTCCACCTCATATTATCCTCAAGGAAATGGTCTAGCAGAATCCTCTAATAAAAGTCTGATCAGGATAATTAAAAAGCTATTAGAGGACAATAAAAAGAATTGGGATTCAAAGCTCAAGTATGCACTATGGGCTGACAGAGTGACCATTAAGAGATCTATAGGGAGTTCTCCATTCAAGCTGGTATATGGCACTGAGGCTGTATTTCCAATCCAGCTAACTCTCCCTATGGCAAAGTTCCTTCAAGAAGAACAAAATTATGAAGATGATATGGCAAATAGAATCACTGATTTAACAGAGTTGCATCAGAACAGAGAAAAACTGGTGGAAAAAGCTGCAGCACATCAGAGAAGCATCAAGGAAGCCTTCGAGAAGAAGGCAAAAGCAAACAATTTTCAGGTTGGTGAGTTAGTTCTGAAATGGGATGCACTGAAGGAAAAGAAAGGCAATCATGGGAAATTTGATGCTTTCTGGACAAGGCCTTTCATCATTTCATAGGTTCAAGGGAACAACACCTTCATACTGAAAAGTATAGGAGGTGAAATAGTTTTTGATGGCCCAGTTAATGGGTGATTTTTGAAAGTTTATGTGGTTTAAGGTCTTTTGGCCTTAAAAATTGTAAATATTTTGTTTTATCAGTTGTAGTGCAGGATCAGTTAGATTCCATGCCCAATGGAACACTAGGAATTTTGATTAGTTTATTTTCAGCTAGGAAGGCATTGATCTACAGGTTCTTGAGACCTCATAGGGAGGATCTCATCCCCAGAAGGAGCCAGTGTTAGCATTGCTACATTTTTGAGCATTTTTGAAGGTCTCAGACAACTTGGTCGTAGTGTTTTCTGCAAAGATGGGATAGCAGCAGTTCATTCAGTCTTTTCCTCCATTTTATCTTTTCCCATAGCCCTGCCATCTTTGTTTTCCTCCTAAAACCTCCTCATTCCCCATTTAAATCCCTCCAAAATTTGTCAAAGTCCCTTTTTGGCCCTAGTCCTAAAGCACAAGTCAAATCTTTCATAAGACCCAACCATATAGCTTTGCGCTTTCTTTCCTCATCGCAATCGGTAAATCGCATATCTGTTTGAATAAAGGCCCAAACCTCTTGACTCCCGCTCATGCGATATTGCGATGCCCCTTCTTCAGTCTTAATTATGGTTAACTCCCCTATCGGATCCATGGCCTAGTCGCATGTCACAATCAGAGCTTTCAGCAGGTCTCATTAAGTCATGTCCATAGCATCGTCGATCGCTGATTACCGACTGCCCATGCCGGACGTGACGTGATTTTAAGCTGCTGTTAAAAGATTTCATCGGGTTCGTCGCACCATCGCAATCAGCGCTTTCAATATGTCAAGGTATTTTCCAATTTGCGATGCGATATTAAATATCCAACCTGATACTATTCACTACTCCTATGTATAAAGTTTCAAGTCCACAGGTTCCCCTCCGATAGTATGTTTGCCATATTGCATAGCTTTCCCCGCAAGCCAATCTCCGCCGTCCAATTGTCCTGCCCGTTGATCCAACATTGTGCACAAGTCCCTCTCTGTCAACCTGCACGTTATATAATCCATGGGAAAGTGTTATTCCGCCATCCACATGCCTCAGTCCTATTGCATCGCACTGCCCTGTACGATTACCGCCACAACACAAAAGTGGTGCGAGAAAACCACTTCCCGCCATTGCACCGGCTCCCCGACCATTAACCATCGCTCTCTTCTGACGTCCGATCACCATCCGATTACCTCATCCCATGATTTAATGGCCCTCATTCGCCATGATCATCCACCTCCCGATAGCTCATTCTAGCATGATCTCAGCCGTCCATTCCTTTAATCTAACGACTCATATTCAAATTGCGCCTTCCCATTGCCTCCCGATAGCAGATCTTGGTTGTTCTTTTTGCCATCTGACGGCCAGTGTTTCATCTCGGCCCTTGTTCGATTTCAAAATATTTCTAAGGGTATTCTGCAATGTTTCTCAGGGCCTGTTCTATGCACGTAAAGGAGGAAACAAGCCATCAATTCCCTGTACTCGGTGCATTAAAACCCTCAACTACCTGCATTCAACACAGCATGGCCAAAGACAAAGAAAATTCTCCTCGAACAATTCAATGACAACAACAGTTATTGAAAAATTATGAAGATAATATTTCAACTGTTCAGGAAGGACTTTGAACTTTGAAGTACAAAAAGAGCAATTTTGTTCATTTAAAACAGTCAGGATGTAGTAGAGAACCCATATCAAATTGTAAATATGGTTGGTGATTAATTAAGACACCTCCACGCACACCCTAGTAGAGATTTTTGTAAACTGATTCTATATATACCTAGAGAAATGATGTAATTAGTTTGATGAGTGTTAGATGAATGCTAGTGTGTTGTAGGCTTCAACTTCTAGAGACCGTAAATACTGTGAGACCTGCAGCGTCTGGCCTTCATTTCCAACTAATACAAGCTTCTTTTGCCATCATTTGCTCACCTTCTTCTATGTCCTAGGCTGTGCCTGTTTTGCATTATTTCATGTGCTGTGAATGTTTAGCATCAGAGGGGCTGTCATCCCACCTCTGTGTTAAAATTTAGCTGTTCTTTGAAATTGCTTGCAGGTTTCTGTTGTTTTAATGCATAGAGAGCTATCATCCTGTCTCTGTGTTAGATAATAGATTTACAGATCTCCTAACTGGTTGCAGCTGGCCAGCACAGGGTCCTATGTATCTGCTGGTGTAGTCAGTCTTCTCCATCATTACATTTTGTTCAAACTGTGAGTAATTGCTGGTTGAAAGCCTTGTAGTCTGGGGTTGTTCACCCATGTCTGGGGTTAATCATAGTAGGAGTGGTTATCTGGCTTGAATGTGCAACATTTCTTTCATTCATCCATCATTTTATCCAATAGTCCCTACTCCATTTAAAATTTTCTCCCTTTCTCTACAAGGAAGTAATGGGATAAACAACCTTAGAAAATCCCCATATGAACAATCTATAGTAACTAGATGAGCCCAAAAAGGCGCATATATTCGTCACATTTGCGGGAACCAGCCAGTCCATTATGGTCTTGATTTTCTCCGGATCCACTGCTATGCCTTCAGAGGAAAAAACATGCCCAAGGTACTGGATTTGATCCTTAAAGAAGTCACATTTTCTAAATTTGGCGTACCGTTCCTTTTCTCTTAAAGTTTGCAATACCACCCGAAGATGTTCCATGTCTTCCTCTATACTCCTGGAGTATAACAGAATGTCATCAATAAAAATAAGAACGAACTTGTCAAGTAAGGGGTGGAAAATTCCATTCATCATACTCATGAAGGTTGCTGGAGCGTTTGTTAGTCCAAATGGTAAAACCAGGAACTCATAATGGACATATCACATTCTGAATGCAGTTTTATGAATGTCTTCCTCTTTAATGCAGTCTTTATGATACCCGGATCATAGATCAATTTTTTAGAACACTACTGCTCCCTTAACTTGATCGAAAAGATCGTCAATTTGGGGTAGATGATATTTATTCTTAATTGTTAACTTGTTTAATCATCTAAAATCTATACACAACCACATGGTACCATCCTTTTTTCTTACGAACAAAACTAGGGCTCCCCAAGGGGATACACTAGGCCGAATGTAGCCTTTGTCCAACAGCTCTTGAAGTTGCATTTTTAACTCTGTTAACTCGGGGATGCTCATTTTGTAAGGGGATTTGGAGATTGGAGCAGCTCCAGGGACCAATTCTATGGTAAAATCGACTTTCCTCTTGGGTAGTAGTCGAGGGATATCTTCTTGAAAGACATATTTGAATTCCTGCACGACTGCAATTTTCAAAAGCAGCGAGCTTATCTTTGGATTTTGTGTACCATACTTGAACCACATATATTTTACAACCTTTACGCATACATCATGCTAGCTAATGGGTTGTAATGGGACACAACTTCACTTCACTTATTACACCTTGAATCTCTATTCTGGTGCCATCATTGGACAAGAAATTAATTGTTTTATCTTTACAATTTTCTAAGGTCCATTGAAGTTCCAACTAGTCCATTCCTATCAGAACATCATAGGAGCCTAATGGTAAAACATTTAGAGTTGTCCTAATCTACTGTCCTGCCAACTCAATTTCACGATCTTCTATTTTGGCACTAACTCTTCCTTTTGCTCATGTGGCTAATTGGAGTAGCCACGGGCTTCTAAACTTTATACTTTTTAATTGGCATATCTCAACTATTCTTTGGCTAACATAGCTCAAGCTTGCACCATGGTCGATTAAAATGGAAACGGGATGAACAGATATCTTACCTTCAAGTTCTACCATAGAAGGTTGATATTCTGCTTGGCGACCTTCCAGTGCTACATTGATTCGCGTATGATCCTAGCCACATCACCAACAGTAGACTCCTCTTGAACATTCATAATTGGGTCTTGTCTTCCCCTACGAGGACAAATTTTGTAATAGTGAGGTTCCCCACAACCCCAACATTGCAATGGAGGTTTGGAAAGTTGTCTAGATTCCAATTTGTTTGATGCTTCATTTTTTTTGCTTCATTCTGAGGTTTATACCTCTGCTGGTTCCAGTTCGTAATTCCATTTGATCCGTTATGTCCTGCATATTTGGCACAAGTCTGTTTCACATTTTTATTGGCTATAAAAATTTTCTGTCCTTTCTTACTTGGTCAGTTTTTATTACTTTCACCTTTCTGCCTCATCTGGTGATAACAGATCTGAGTCTTCTGGACTGCTTCCTCCATTGTTTTAGGGTTATTGAATTCCAATTTTTCATTCATGTAGATATGTAAGCTACTAATAAAACACTGGACTTTGGCCTTCTCTTCACGGATATAGGGAACATATCTCAGTAGCGAAGAAAATTTGGCTATGAACTCATCCATAGTATGTTGTCCCAATTTTAGCTTATGAAACTCTTTGGCTCTGTCATTGTAAAACCACTCTATCAAATACCTGTCCTTAAAATGCTTCTGGAATTGCTCCCACGTAACTTCCTGCTCGCTAATTTCTTTGACTATTTTGCTTTCCTCCCACCATAAGTTGGCTTTGCCCTATAGCTGGTAAATTGCTAATCTTGCTTTCAAGTTGTCATCATTTCATATATATGGAAGTATTTATTCATATTAATAAACCGTGACTTCGCCGCTTCTTCAACCTCTTCATTATATACCAGATGTTTGATCTTTTTGAACTCCCCCTGGAGCTCAATTTTCTGCCTTTTGGTATTCTTCTTACCAGAGACATTATTTGATTCTCCCTTATTGCCAGTTCATCCTGCTTCCGACTCCATGCGCCCTTCCTTCTATTTATGGTACTTAGTCCCATGTTCCTCATCCTGACTGGGGTTTGGGTTTCTTTGATTCTATCTATCTAATATGATTTTCATGATCTTTTCTTGCTCCAGACGTAATCTCTCATTATGGACCTGCAAATTCTACATCTCTGCTCGAAGCTGTTGAACTGTTTCTAGTAGCACCACATTTGTATTCTGGTTTACATCCCCCATCTATACCCACACCTCTAGGTTGTGACCAACAACACCTCCAGAGAGGGTGGGTCCCACTCCTTGTCTCATCTTGCGGCTACTCCCTCTCTGTGTATCATAATAATTTTGTTATTTAATGATTAACCACTTAGGCCTCAACGTAGTAACCTGAGGGCTCTCATACCAATTGTAACACACATGAAATCTACCATATAATTTATTTATTTATTTGTTACTCATTATATATATATTATGTACGCACTTAATAATCCAGTTGCGGATGTTAGTTAACCCAAATTGCATGTTACATAGTTACTAAAGCTCTGCATAATTTAATATTTGGAATTAATGCTTAATCAGATGTACATGATTTTAAATATTCTAAGCGCTCAACATTAATGTTAGTGTGATGGCCGAGGTGGTGTATTCATGTCCTGGGTTCAAAAGACAGGTTCCCGAGGAGTGAACCCTTCCCCTTAGCTCTACACGCTGGTACATTAATATTTTAGGTCATGTCGTAATTACTCCACTTAGCTGGGCTGCATTCCTAACGCTGCTAGCTGCTCGGTCCAGGCTCTTCCATTTGCCAGATGGTGCTCATATGTGCCTGGAGAATGGGAGAAGATCTCGGAGCTTGTCCTCACGCTTGTAGTAGAGGTTATCCTCTCAAAATTTGATCTTTATGCCTGGATTGTCGACCAGATCTTGACTCCAACCTTTGATCCTGCAACTGCTAAATGGAAATGGAAGCATACCTGCGTCTTGACCTCATTGCTACCATTCAACATATCTACCGGTGTGCTCAGAACCTCCATTGAACTCCTTAGGACACAGGAGCTACCCCGTTCAACACCTAATTCACTACCTTTGATGGCAGGTATATTCTCTATTACAGAGGTTAATTCTAATGTTACAATTTCTCACGCTTTTCATTCCTTTTTTTTCATCGACGACTGACTATAAATCTTGTTCGTTTACGCAGGTGAAAACACAGTAACACCTTCAAGTTTCTCTCTGATATTGGCAGAAGGAAAACCCTCTCCATCCTTCCACAAGTGAGGCATAACTCCTCATTTCATTTATTTGTATTTGTGAAATGTCTCCTATGATTTGGCGCTGACATTCTTACTGCTCTGGATTGCAGGTTGCAAAGATCTGTGGTGATGGGGTTACGCATCGAGTTGTTACACTCCTACTACAAGTAGCAGGACGAACCTTTCTTGCCAAGAGCTATGGTATGGGAATGCCTCGACATGCTAGCTTGAAGTTTCATGCTTCTCGTTTCTAATTAGAATTGGACTAAGTAGGGATTTCTTTTAAAGAACGATTCCCATTACTAATGTAATGCTTTGAATGACTTCTTCTCTCAACGATATCTTGAGTAATTAATGTAGAGGACTCTGCATGGTTTATTTATGTTTTTTAACTGTTTATAAAGACCTCTTTCCTAATTTGTTTTTTTTTGTAAAATAATGTCATATGAGCTCATGAAATATATATATATATATATATATACATCTTTACTTAATTTCAGAATTGTCCAACTGGCTTCATCGATGTGTTTCAGTGCTGACTATTAAACTAGTATTTTATAGTCTTTATTACATTGTTCCAATCACGGTTATAGGGTTGATTGAAGATCTTGGAAAACTAAATCTTTGAATTAGAGTCTTTAAATTATTTACCTTTAGCAGCAAAAAGACCTCCTAGGTGTCCCTTTTGGGACTAGCCGAGGAGTAAATCTGCTAGGGTTAGAGATTTTGTGCATAATAGTTTAAACACAGTGTTCGTTGTTCTTTGCGAGATTGAGGATTGAAACACTCTATTCGCTTGCCTCCTTTTCTGGTGCAGAGGAATCGTAACCTTATTCATGCTATAGTTAATTTTAAAGGGAACCAATGCTGTGTTAACAATTACAATGCATAACACTTTTCTTTTACGTTTAGCACCCACCATCCCTAACCAGGGGTTCTATCTTGTCGGAATGGTTGGGGCCAACTACCTTGAATTATGTTACACATGATTATCTTTACCCTTTGTATCATTTGAATTTTTCTTTTAACCGAACTGTATCAATCGTTATCGCGATTTGCTTACTCATTCACTTCTAAGTGTCTCTGGGATGGTATTTTTGTCTACTTCGGGGCTTTTCTCTCCTCACGGTTTCCTTATTTTAATTAAAGGCCTGGGGCCTCAGAGATAAAAATAATTAAACTTTGAATTAATCAGAAGGAGTTGCAGCTCACAGGTGAGAACACCACCTGGAGACTGCACTCAACATACAAGGAGGAGACTCTCGCTCACATTCACTCTCTGCCTTACATGAATGAATATTACATATTAAATACATCACTGAAAAATAGGTAGTTGTAAACAACCTCCTAAATTCTAGGAACAACTCCTAAACTAAGAAGATGCGTTACAACCATATAACCATTTCTCCATTATTTCTAACTCCCCCCCTTAATGGAGAAAGGGTTATTTTGCACACCTAACATCCCTCTAAATAACTCAAACTTTACTCGCCCTAGAGGCTTAGTAAAACTGTCAGCTATATTATCACAAGTATTACAATAATCCACACAAATTTCCTTAGACTGTATCTTTTCTCGTACAAAGTGAAACTGAGTATCAATGTGTTTAGTATTCTTATGGAAAACTGGATTGTATGCAAGCTTTATTGTGCTTTGATTGTCAGTTTTGATGCTGGTTGCTGCTTTTTGTCCTTCGCCTGCATCACTAAGCAATCTCCTCAACCAAATGGCTTCACATGTAGCTGCACACAACGCCTGGTACTCTGCTTCACATGACGATAATGCTACAGTGCTTTGCTTTTTGCTGCTCCATGAAATAACCCCGGATCCAATACTAAATGCATAACCTGTGATAGATCTACGATCATCCAGGTTGCCTGCCCAATCAGAATCTGAATAACCTGCTAAAGTAACATCAGAAATGTCAGTGTATAAAATACCATAATTGCAAGTACCACTCAGGTACCTCAACACACATTTTGCTGCATTCCAGTGACTGTCAAGTGGTCTGGACATAAACTGGCTGAGCACACTAACAGAATATGCCAGATCAGGTCTAGTTGTCGTGAGATATATCAGGCTTCCCACTAGCTGTCTATACAAAGTGGCATCCACCTGTTTTGTACTATCGTCACTACTTAACTTGAGGTTCTGCTGCAATGGTGTTGCTACTGTTTTGCACTGTTCCATTCTGAATCTTTCCAACAGGGTTCTGGCATACTTTCCTTGAGTTAGAAAAGTTTGACCAGAATCTTTCCACACTTCCAATCCTAGGCAATAATGAAGATCACCAAGGTCTTTCATTTCAAATTCCTGTGACATTTGCTGCTTGATTTCTTTGATTAAACTATTTGCATTTCCTGTTATTATCATGTCATCCACATACAAAGAAATCAAAATGATTTGCCTCTGTTTATTTATCTTGGTGTACAGATTTGGATCGTTGAGGCTCCTATGGAAACTATGCTGAACAAAAAATGAATCAATTTTGTCATACCATGACCTGGGTGCTTGTTTCAATCCATAAAGTGCCTTATGGAGTTTACACACTAAATGTTCCTTCCCCTTTTTCACAAAACCAAGAGGCTGTACTAAATATATTTCTTCTTTTAATTCTCCATTCAGAAATGCAGATTTAACATCTAACTGTTGTAGCTTCCATTTATGTTTTGTTGCTAAACAGATTAGCATTCTAATTGTATTAAGTTTAGCTACAGGGGCAAAGGTGTCATCAAAATCAATTCCTTCCTGTTGTGAATAACCCTTTGCTACCAGTCTTGCTTTGAATTTTTCTATAGTACCCTCTGCATTTATCTTAGGTTTATACAACCACTTACAACCTATAGGGGTTCTTCCTTCTGGCAGCTCAACTAAGTCCCAAGTATGGTTTCTATATATGGATTCCATTTCTTCATGCATTGCAGCCCTCCATTCATCTGATCTACTTGCTTCTTCATAATTTAAGGGTTATACAATGTTCAAAATCTTGGACATTAAAGCATAGTCTCTAAATTTTGCAGGTAGTCTAGTCTTTCTACCTGATCTTCTCGGTAAAGGACTTACCTCAACTCTTCCTGTTTCAGTACTGTCCAGGCCTGCATCATCACTTATTATGCTATCTGCTGCTACTTCTTCCTGTTTCTGCTCCTGCTCCTGTTCTTCTTCATCTTCACTGTTCAGTTCTATCAAGAATGGAATATGGCTGTCACTGTTAGAGTCTTCCTTTCCATCTCCTATCTGTTCATGAAAAATGACATCTCTGCTTGCAAACACTTTATGAGTCACAGGATTATATAATTTGTATGCTTTATATTCTGTGCCATATCCTACAAATATGCATTTCAAGGCTTTGGGATCTAGCTTTTTCCTATTTGCTTTCGGTACATGAGCAAAAGCTTTAGATCCAAATATTTTCAGATGACCAACTGCTGGTTTGAGTCCAAACAATGCTTCAAAGGGGGTTTTGAAGCCTAGACATTTGGTGGGACTCCTATTCTTTAAATACACAGCAGTATTAATGGCTTTTGCCCAAAGACCATTAGAAATGCCTTTACCTTGAAGCATACTTCTCGCGCACTCCACAAGGGTCCTGTTTTTGCGTTCTGCCACTCCATTTTGCTGTGGAGTGTGTGGCACTATGAACTGCTGTATAATCCCATGCTGCTTGCAGAAGTTCATGAACTCATTTAACCTGTATTCCCCCCCTTGATCTGAGCGGAGAATCTTTATCTTCTTTCCTGTTTGGTTCTCTATCATAGATTTGAATTCTTTAAAATATTGGAAAGCTTGACTCTTTTTGCTTAAAAAATACACCCAAGAGAACCTAGTGCAATCATCTATAAATAGTAGAAAGTAGTATGCACCTCCTAAAGACCTAGTCTGCATAGGTCCACAAATATCTGTATGCACTAGTTCTAGGATGTCTCTTTGTTTTCTGTTGTCATGCACAGGGAATTCATCTCTATGCATCTTCCCTAATGCACATCCATCACATTCCAGTTTGATATTATATAAAGCAGGAAGTCCGTCGACCATACCTTTATTTTTAAGCAAGATGAGATCTTGTAGATTGATATGTCCAAATCTCTGGTGCCAGAGATTCTCAGCTGTTGATGTTGCTGCAACCATCGCCTGTCGTGGCATGCTCCTTGCATCCAGTTTATACAAATTCCCCACGCGTACTCCTGTTGCAACTGTTTCCAATTTGCTATCCTGAATGACACATCCATTCTTGAAGAATTGTACCTGCATGTCCTGGTCTGTTATCATATAGACAAAGATCAAATTCTTTTTAATTCCTAGAACATATAGAACATTTTTGAGATGTTTGATATCGCCACTAGGTAGCTTCACAGGAATATCCCCACAACCTTTGATCTCATAGCCACTATCATCACCCAAATAAATTTTGGATCCACATGTAGAATCTTCAAGAAACTCAAAATATTCTCTCTTACCAGTCATGTGCGAGGATGCGCCTGAATCGACATACCAGCTATTGTCCTCATCTCCTCTTGATGCTGAAAGTGCACAGTCAACTGTAAATAGCCGAAGATCATAGCTGTGGTCTTCCTCTTCTTCAGCAAAACAGCCTTGATGCTTCTGCTGTTTACCTCTCCTTTCATCTGTTTGCCTCTTATAACATTCTCTGATCTGGTGACCAGGCTTTCCACAGTAAAAACATCTCTTAGCAAAGTTATCATTCATACCTCTAGATGGTCTCCTTTGAAAGGAGTTGACCACTTTCTGCTGCTGCTGCGGTTGCTGGTGTTGATGTGGGTGCTGGCGCTGCTTTCCTCTGTGCTGTCTTTTATTTGCCATCAGAGCAAGGTCATTGCTCTGGGTCTTCAAGTTTTGTCTTCGCTCCTCCTCCTGGAGCAGAATCGCTGTCAGCTCATCAAAAGAGGGGGCTTTCTCCCTCGCTAACAACCCTGAGATGAATGTCTGATATTCATCGGTCATCCTGTTCAGTGTGAGGGTAACCAGATCTGAGTCTGATACCTTTTCTCCAATGGATCCCAATTTGTCTTTCAGATCCTTGATTCTGGTTGTGAATCCATCAACATATTCATTCTCATTCATCTTTAGTGCATACAATTTTCCTTTGAGTGCGAGAACACGATTTGTGTTCTGTGTCTCATACAGACCCTTGATCGTGCTCCAAATATCTGCGGCCGACTTGCAATCTCGAATATGAGGGATAATGTTGTCTTTGACAGACATCTTCAGTATGACTTTTGCCTTCGTTTCTCTTTTATCCCAATCCTGTTCTTGGGTTGTATTTCCGGATCTCTGCTCATTTCCCAAGACGATCGACCATGCGTTCGCACTCTCCAGCAAGGTTTGCATTTTGAACTTCCAGTTGGAAAAATTCGTTCCATCGAGCTTGCCAGACTCGTGGAGGTATGATTCCAAACTGTTGTTCATTTTCGCACTGCTGAACACTCCAACTGGCCACCACCGGGCAAGTCCGATCTGCTACCACCGAACAGATCAGGAACTTCTCTGTGCCACCACCGGGCAAGTCCGATCTGCTGTCTCCAAACAGATCAGGGACTTCACTATGCCACCACCGGGAAAAACCGATCTGTTACTACTGAACAGATCACAGAGCTCTAATTCGCCACCACCGGGCAGGTCCGATCTGCTACCACCGAGCGGATCACGGAACCCCACTTCGCCACCACCGGGCAGATCCGATCTGCGACCTCCGAGCTGATCAAGGATCCTCAATTCGCCACCAACAGGCAAATCAAATCTGCTGCCACCGAGCAGAAACCTTCACGTGCCTCCACCGGGCAACTCCGATCTGCAACAAAGATTGCAGATTTACAGAAAGAAAGGGATGGCGCTCAAAACAGCGCAGAACCCGCGCCAATTCCGGAAAATGACAATTCACGGAGTGCAGGAATTTTGGCGCGCTTATCGACCACGGATCCGCGCCAAAATGATCGTTCTTTTCTCTGGCGCGTTTTACAGCCCCAAATCCGCGCTAATTGGCGCGACTGTTCTTGAAAAAACCGCGCCAATCACTGCACCTTCTGTAAAAAAAAAAATTCCGCTCCGAATTTTCGCTCCAACCCTTCCTTCGGCTCAGTGATGATCAGTCATCTGATGCCTTCTCGCTTCAGGTGTTACTGCAGCTCCACCTGATCACACAACTATCTCTACATGTACAGATGTGCAACTAATGATACATCCCAGAAAAAACAAATAAATAATTAAGGCTACCTCTACCCTAAGCTCTGATACCAAGATAAAAATAATTAAACTTTGAATTAATCAGAAGGAGTTGCAGCTCACAGGTGAGAACACCACCTGGAGACTGCACTCAACATACAAGGAGGAGACTCTCGCTCACATTCACTCTCTGCCTTACATGAATGAATATTACATATTAAATACATCACTGAAAAATAGGTAGTTGTAAACAACCTCCTAAATTCTAGGAACAACTCCTAAACTAAGAAGATGCGTTACAACCATATAACCATTTCTCCATTATTTCTAACTCTCAGAATCCTTTAAAATCTTACTGAAACTATCCACAACGTAGAAAACATCGAGTATATGTTTACTAATAATAACAGTGGCTTATACAATATATTTCTCATTGCAATCATACCAACAAGATAGGCATGCCTTAAAGTCTATTCTACAACCATTGTATAGCAAAGTAGAGTTGCCTTTTTATCTAATTAAAATCTACCTCACAATTATTTCATAACAGTCATTTCGCAATAGATTTGACCTGCATGGTAATTGATTCTATAGACATTGTATAGAAGAATAAAGTTGCATTCTTATCTCATTAAAATCTACTCCCACAATTATTTCACAACAGTCATTTCACAACATATTATACCTCCATGGTAATTGATTCTACATACATTGTATAGCAGAATAAAGTTGCATTACTCATCTGATGATGAAGAGCGGTTTCTTACAGATGAAACCTCTCCACCCTACCAACGAGAAATTCACAATTATGTCCAATGTTCTCCCCCCAAGTTCCTCAATTTCTTCCGAACAGATTCTTAAAGCAGCAGTTTAATGGTTTCAGCCTCATGACCCCAAGTCCAGCCGATGGCTCATTTCCTTCTCTAGGAAAGCTAAGCTCTAGAGTTTTCCTACTGAACTCCTGTTGAGCTCCACAAAAATCCCCACCCTCCTTTTTCAAACCCCCCCTCCCCTCTTCTCATTTCCCTTTCTTGAGGACAAGAGAACAATTAAGGGGGTAACTGCCTTAACTGATAATTGTTCTGCGAAATTGAAAGTTACTAAGGTTTATTTGTAAGCCCTCCACTCTTCCATCAAACAGTATAAATTTCCATAAACAGCTTAACTACTAATTTGTATTAATCATAACATCTTAACTCATTGTCACTAGTTCACTGATTAGTAAATAGTAAAAACAAAAATGTTAAAAGTAATTCTTAAGTCTCAGAATGTCACATAATCAACGATATTTGCCCGTGGTTATCGCAATAAAACCTATTTACTGGTTAAAAATCCCAATGGTAAAGATGGAGTGAATCTCCGTTAGAAATATTGTTACATGTTTTTTTTTAATGTATAAATGTTTAACTAGTATATTAATAATTTTAATAATAGTAATAACAATATAGTTAATTTTTACTATTTTCCAATCTCCATAATATGAGATGTATGAGGTATGTGTGTTGTTGCTTATCATGTTTAGCAATCATTTAATTTATATGGAATTTAAAAGTAAAAATAAATTAAAAATAAAATAACTTTGGATTTGAGGCTTCTGTGATCCATAATATGTTTGACAAAAAACATTTCTGTAGAAATCATATAGGATAAAATCTTTTTTTTTTCAATGTATAAATGTTTAACTAATATATTAATCATTTTAATAATGGTAATAACAATATAGTTAATTTTTACTATTTTTTAATCTTCATAATATGAGATGTATGAGGTATGTGTGTTGTTGCCTATCATGTTTAGCAATCATTTAATTTATATGGAATTTAAAAGTAAAAATAAATTAAAAATAGAATAACTTTGGATTTGAGGTTTCTGTGATCCATAATATGTTTGACAAAAAACATTTCTGTAGAAATCACATAGGATAAAATCTCATGGACACGTGATCTAGGCATTGAAATAAATAGATGTAGAGAAAAGTCAACTAACTGTTAGATTATAAGAGTTAGTTTAGCTCAAGAATTGTTATTAATTGTTTTGGTCAAGAATTGTTATTAATATTAATAAAATTATTATATAGAAAGAAATAATTTATTCAAAATCAATTAATTATAAGTTAATAATAATAATGTTCGACATCTAGACCCCTCAACACAATTCAGAGCTCCCTAAGATTGGTTAAAGACCTTGTGAACCCCAAAGCTCCTCAACACAATTCAGAGCTCCCTAAGATCGGTTAACCATCTTGTGAACCCCAAAGATGGGAAAGGTGTTTACATCATTCCTTGTTCTTGTGGGATACATCTAAAGATTTATGAGCATGCTGCTGACATCAAGCATGGTAGGTCTCCCTTCTCTGCTTTGGCAGAACATGCAGAAAAGACAAATCATCACATCTGCATCCATGGACTATTGCAGTTTTGATTAAAAGTGCTTTTTATTTTTATTTATTTCTTATTTCTTTGTTAATAAAAATATTTATAATAACAAAATTATTATATTTTTCAATTGGTTTTTCTTTATATTTATGGTTTAGATTATTATTATTATAATAAATCTTATTAATAATATTATTTATAATAATACTATTTATAATAAAATTATTTTGAACAATTTCATTCTATATATATAAACAAATATTAAATTTATAAATATTATTTAGTGATAATAATTTCTTATTATAAAATAATTTTTATGTGATTAATAAAGGTTCTTTAGTCAAATTAGCCATTATAATCTTATTATATCTCTTGTTTTCGTAATATTATTAATATAATTCATTTTATTAATAATATTATTTATAATAATAAAATTATTATTACGGATTATTTTTAATAGCATTACTTATAATAAATTTATAAATATTAAAAATAAATATTATTATTTATAATTAATTTATTTTGAATAAATTTTATTAATATTAATAACAATTCTTGAGATAGCCATTATAATCTAATGGCTAGTTGGATTTTAGGTACATCTATTTATTTCAATGTCTAGATGGGGGAACCCCATCTTGTTTGAAGATGGACCGCACTAGCTGGTTGGAAATTTTCTCCTATGTGATTTCTACACAGTTTTTTTTTGTCAAAAATAAAATAACTATCATTAATAGACACACATATCAAAATAAAACATATACCAAATTGGATCAAATTGTTTGTGTGAGTTTAGCCTTATCCCATTATAGGATCAAATACCATGGGAACGGGTACATATCAATCATTGTTAAACATCAAAACACACAATTTGTGATACATTTCACATTACCAAGATTAAAAAACATAATAAAAATTAACTAAATTATAACTCTATTTTAAAAGATCCATTTTAACTCAAAATCTACCAAGAATTGAGAGAGATCAAATTTATTTTCACTCAAAAAGAAGGTTTGCAGTTAGAGATTTGATCCTTCTCGGAACTTACTTGGTAATCAAAATCTACCAAGAACTGAGAGGGGTCCAATTTATTTTTACTGATAAAGAAGGTTTGCTTTCTAGATTTGATCCCTCTCGGAACTTCGTAGAACCCGAGTTTAGATGAATTTCGTTTAATTATATATTTTTTTATTTTTCGAATAGTGAGTTCCAGATTTGATCCTTCTCGGAACTTGGTAGATTAGTTGTTTAGATGGATCTCGTTTAATTATATTTTTTTTGTTTTTCGAACAGTCACCTTCACACTGCATAGTGACTTCACAATACACCCCATCACTGTAATGGGATAGGTTGGTTTAATTATTATAATTATAATTATTTAATTTTATGTATTTTGACTAAATCAAAATGTTTTAATTAATAATTATTTTTTGTGAGAGATTTTTCGGCGAAAATCACATAGAATACCATTTGTCGAACAGTCACCTTCACACTGCATAGTGACTTCACAATACACCCCATCACTGTCGATTCTACACTTAATGGGATAGGTTGGTTTAATTATTATAATTATAATTATTTAATTTTATGTATTTTGACTAAATCAAAATGTTTTAATTAATAATTATTTTTTGTGAGAGATTTTTCGGTGAAAATCACATGGAATACCACCCCATCACTGTCGATTCTACACTTAATGGGATAGGTTGGTTTAATTATTATAATAATAATTATTTCATTTGATGTATTTGGACTAAATCAAAATGTTTTAATTAATAATTATTTTTTGTGAGAGATTTTTCGGCGAAAATCACATGGATTTGTTCGACCCATTTCGAACCAAACCAACTAATGTAGTTTATGGTCAGGACAAGTTAATAATTAATAATTATTATTTTATAATTTTTTTTTATTAATTATTTGTATAATTTTACAGAGTCAAAAAATTTATATAACATAACACGAACACTAAATTTAAATTTTAAAAACTCTATTCCAAAATACACACTAGAAATAGTTAATACTATAATAACTATAAATATATAAATAAAAAAATAAAATATAAATGAAGTGTCACTGTCAATTAACTGATTTATATAAATAAAAAAATAAAGTATAAATGAAGTGTCACTTAACTGATTTATATGACATTTAGTGTGATTAAGCTATTTGACAAAATCTCATAAGAAGGGTTGAAGGTCCTATAGTAACTGTTAGAACAGCAAAATGAGATATCCAAACTGGTGGCACAATTATCATGACAACATCTTAAGCGAGGGTCGATGATGAGCCAGGGTGAATGTCTGGAAACGTCCATTTTAACGATTATAGATGCGATGATTACGGAAAAAACTTCTACACAACATCCCATAAATAAATCAATTTTCTATTTAATATTGGAATTAGCACCTGCCTAGATTGATTATGACTCGCAATATAGCCCCAATTTGGAAGTGATAAAAGGCAGTATTATCTTGTCTGTGGTCAGGACTTTCTATGGGTGGAATTGGCCATTAGATTGGGTATTCCACGAAGACACTATATTTTCTGCGATCAGGAGTCTCTCTCCATGGCATTGGTCATCTAGATTGGGTATTCAACAAATACAGTATTGTGTAATCTTTCCCAAATCGCTCAAAATCGCTTGCGTTAAGTAACGGCCGAAGGTGATCGACGATAAACCAGGTAATATCTTTCGCGGGCCTGTAACGGCTGAATTATCTGTGAATTCCGGCAATTTCAGTGCCCAGGGTCATTTTTACTTCCTTCTTAATTTTGTTTTTAATGTGTATTTAGTTCGAGTGGTAGGGATGGTAGTTTGCCATCCATCCAGGGCGGCCTTCAAGTTTATAGAAACCTGGCCCATAATAGTAAGCTGAAAAATAAAGTAAATTCCTGTATATGTGGTTTATAGAATGTTGCATATATATGAACGTTCCATATATATGGAAAAAATTTAATTTTGTTTTTAAATCGCTGTCCTTTCGCTATGAAAAGATCAGTTGGGTCTACATTTCCGTCCGCAATGGGGGATGCAATAAAGAATCGCGATGGCTGTTCTTCGACCTCGAGATCGGTTACCACCACTGTCAATGGATCGCACAACTTCGTAATACAGGGTTTTTCTCTGTCCAAGGGCATGGGCGTCGGCAGGCGCATTTCCAGCGAGACTTTCTTTGTGGGAGGTTATCAATGGGTTATTTATTTCTACCCGGACGGCAAGAGTGGAGAGGACGAACCGCGTTATTCCTCGTGTTTCCTAGCGCTGGCCAGTGAGGACACGAACGTTCGTGCTGTCAACGAATTGACGTTACTGGATCAAAGCGGGCAGGGCAAGAACAAGACGTTCCACGGCCATTGGTGTCCGGGGCGGGAGAGACGGCCTTTCACTTTTAAGGATCGAGGAAGCATGTGCGGTTACGAACGGTTCTTCAGACGGGTTCCACTTATAAACTCCAAGTACCTGAAGGATGATTGCCTGAAACTAAGATGGACAGTAGGCGTTGTGACGTCTGCGAGCGAATACGCTAGGTTGCACTCGATATCTGTTCCTGAATCAGAGTTAGGTTTACACTTTGGAGCACTTTTGGAAAATCACGAAGCCTCAGATGTAATTTTTGATGTGGCTGGGGAGAAATTTCATGCTCATAAACTTATTTTGGCTGCACGATCCCCTGTATTCAGAGCAAAATTTGTTGACTGTGCAGAGCAGAATAATGAAGTTACTATTACAGAGATGGAGCCTACGGTGTTCAAGGCTATGCTGCATTATATTTATACAGACACCCTTCTTGACGAAGATCCATCGTCACCCGGTTCTTCTTCTTCTTCAATAACTGAGACATTGACAGAGCGGTTGCTTGCGGTAGCAGATGCTTATGGTTTGCGGCGATTGATGCTACTTTGTGAATCAAAATTATGCAGAAGAATATCTGTAGATACAGTTGCCTCCACTCTTGCTCTGGCTCACATTTGCCATGCTACTGACTTGAAAGCTGTATGTCTCAAATTTGCGGCACAAAATCTTGGAGAGGTTGTGCGTACAAAGGGTTTTGAGTATTTGAAGGAAAAATGCCCTTTAGTTCAGTTAGAACTCCTGAACACAGTAGCTCACATTCCGGATGATTGCAGCAGCGAAGAAAGTCGTAGGACTTTAAAGTCTCAACTTAACGATGACATATTAATGGCAGGAGAGTAAAACCGAAGGCATAGCATTTAAAGTTCCGATTGGTCTCTGTGGAGGATCAGTAAAAAAATAATGACACTGTAGAACATTAATTGGGGCTTACTTCCTCTGTTTGTGTGTTTATGTGCATGCTGAGAAGGGCATTTGCTAGAAAGTTAAACTTCACTCTAGAGGAACTATGATTGCGATTTTTAAAATACTTCTTTGTTTGTGTTTAATGGAAGAATCGCAGATGATTTTTGTTTTTGTAATCATGTCAGCAATATTGGCATCGGTTGTCCTACTGAAGCAGTGGAACCATATTATTGCTCGTTTTTTGGTCATATGTTATACTCACACTTTTAACTCGTATTTTTATCAGTTTATGAATAATTTTTTCTGGCTTATAAACTTCCCTGGCAGAAGGTTATATCTAGTTCCTTGTTGTTACAGTATGAACAGGCATTTTGTTGTTACAGTATGAACAGGCATTTGATGCTTCAAACATCGATGAATTTATTATACGATCATCTTTCCCTATTTCTGATGGGGAATGGATGGAGCGTTATGTCTCCTTTGGTAGCCATAGGCTCTTATGAATTTAAAATCAATGAAAATACCAAGGTAGAATTTGTAAAAGATGAACAAATTTAGTATGTGAATGATTGTTTGCAAAAATAGATATAAGGATCATTGAGTAAGAATTACACACTCACAAATGATGGAATGCTAAAATTCAAATACCTGTGATATATACCCTCCTTTGGTGACTTGAACAAGCCCATTCTAGAAGAGTTTCACAAAATAACGTATTTAGGTCATCCCATATATAAAAATATGACTACCACTTTCAAGAATATGTATTATTGGTTGGGTATGAAAAAGGAAGCCTCAGAGTAATTTTTCAAGTGTTTACAATGCCAACAAATGAGTTTGGAACGCAAGCATGTAGCTGGATTGTTGCAACCAATTCCAATCCTTAAGTGGAAGTGGGAATTCATATCCATGGTCTTCATCATGGGATTACTGAGGGAATTGAAAAAATCATGATTCCATAATGGTTGTAGTGGACAAATTGAGTAAGGTCGATCATTTCATACCTGTCAATTCTACCCACAGAGCCATTGATATTGTATAGATATTCATGAAGGAGATATTTAGGCTACATGCAATACCCAAGAATATAATCTCTAATCAAGATTCCAAATTCACACCAAACTTTTGTAACGAACTATTCCGTAGATTTGGAACTCGGTTGCAATTTAGTACAACATGCCATCCTCAAACTGATGGACAAACTAAGAGATTGAATAAGGTGTTTGAATACATGTTGAGAATTTATGTTAAACAAAACCAAAAGCATGGGAGGATTTTCATACCTTCTTTGAATTTCTATATAATAATAACTATCAAGTATCACTGAGGATGAGCCCTTCGGAGGCTTTGTATAGAAGACAATGTAATATAACCATTAGCTTGGATGACCCAGTAAACATGGTGTTGGAATTATGGCTAATGTGTTTTCCTTGATGGAAACCTACTTGATAAAGATGTCAACATTGTGATAACATGATGATTATGTAGACCTTTACAAATTCTAGAGGTGATATGGACAAAGGAATGTGAGTTCAGAAACAAATGGATGATAAAAGAAAAGTTTGAGAAAGTATACACAGGTTGTGAGAGGCAAGGTTGTGTCCATATGTAGGTATTGTGAAGAAAAGTCGCATATAAAATTTGCACCATGATAATATGGATACCAAGGGTCTTTACCATGGTATTGACCCATAGTAATGGATGCGACAACAACTATTTGATTCCGTAAAAAAATATCAACGAAATTACTAAGGGATTGGCCTAAGGTATTGACTAAGGCTAAATCTATATAAAAATATGGAGATATAGGTGTTATGTCTTCAAGTAATAGGTTATTTATGTATGATCTGAGTTGGAACAAGTGTGCACCACGGAGAAAGGAGAAGACTCAGATCTGAAAGATATAAAGTATGTTGACATTTATGGTTATTTGATTTACATTGAAAATGTCTAAGTAACTAACAATGATATATTAGTGGTTATAATGATGTTTCCATCTGAATGAAGTATTCAAAAGTTTATAATTCTGATAGTAAAGGTTGCAGAGAGTGAAATTTTCATATGTGGATGTAGGTATGTTTGGGAATATTCGCGTACATACACAAATCCATCTCTATAGGGTCACATATATATTCTGGAATTTTTTTAATCCTTTTAATTTTTTTTTAGTATGATCATATATGTACATGGGTGTTGTGAATTGTAAACACATAAATACACATATATGCCTTGTGGAAGTGGCGTATACAACTAGGGTTGAAACTAATGCTTGATGTTTACATTTGATGATGTGTGGTTTAATTAATATTGTCTTCCAATGATCTATCTATCATGATGATACGTGTTTAACAATGTTGATTGGGTTGAAGTGATTGTAAAATAAAACATTGATTGGTAATGATGTTACAATATGATCTGTGATTGGTTCAGTGATTGAATCCATAATCTATGAATGATTTAGTATATGATTCAGTGGTTGATTCCATGTTTCGATGACTCAGATTCAGTATTCAGTAAACTGATATATGTGCGCGAGTTTTGTAAAGAGGAAATGCATACATATGTAGCAATGTTAGCTTCAGAATAGTAGAATATACGTTTTGAAGTATATTTGATTAGGGTTTTTTGGTATGGCTTGTTGATGACATTTGTTCAGTTTTGTGTGTTGTTATCCGTCGATGATCTCTCTATCATGATAATATATGTTTGACAATATTGATTAGGTTGAATTGGTTATGGAATGGAATGTTGATTAGTGATCATGCTACAATGTGGTGATCTATGATTGGCATAGTGATCTATGATTGATTCAATACATGGTTGAGTAGCTTTTTCAGTAATATAGTGATTTTAGATCTATATTCATGTATGATATAGAGGAAATGTGTACATACATGGGTCCGCTTAAGGGAAATAATGTATACATTCTAAGGTATGTTTTCGAAGGAAATGTTTGCATGTTTGGGGATAAAGTTGGCCTTTTGTACAACTCATCATCGATAGACAGATGGACAAACATAGTGGGTTAACAATATTCTGGAGGACATGTTGAGGATGTATAAATGCACCAGTAGAGGAGTATCTTCCACTTGTAGAGTTTGCATACAATAATGGGTATCATGGTTCCTTGAGGATGAGTCCACTTGAGGAACCTTTTTGGCAGACATTAGAGGAAATTTCAGCCTTAAAGTGGCCATGAAATTTTCACATAATTTCCATGTCATAATATGTAAACCAATAAAAATCCTTTAAATTTAAAAAGAGGTACATGTAATCTTTTGGATGGAAAATAAAAAAAACCACTTTTTTAATTGTGTTTTTGGATTATCTCCTTATAGGTTTACTCAAATTTTAAGTGTAGACACTCACCGGATGCATAATTAAATTTTGCATCCAACGAGTACCCATTATGCATACTTTTGAGAAGACCCACATTCATAAAAGTTGACACGTTTTTTTAATGTATCTATAATTTTTATAAATATAGGTTTTCTCAAAAGTATGCATAATGGGTAATTGTTGGATGTGGAATTTAAATTGGCATCCAACCAATGTCTACAATTGAAATTTAAGTAAAAATATACGGAGATAATAAAAATATACAATTAAAATAATAGTTTTCTTCTTTTCTCTCCAAAACTCATAACTATTATCTTATTATTTTAACTATTAATTTATTATTTTCCCCTAGGAGGCCACTTCTAGGCTGAAAGTTTGTGTAATGGATGTAATACTCCCATCATCTAAAGTGATCAAATGAACATGGTACTAATTGGACCAAATATGTTGGATGAAATGGAACAAGAAATGCATGTTATCAAGAAGAATCTAAAGGCAACACATGATAGAAAGAAGAGATGTGAATATCAACATAGGAAATGTATGGAGTTTCAAGTTGGGGAGCATGTGTATTTGCACATCAAGCCCATTTGCATCATCTTGGCACATGAGAGGGAAATTGAAGGAAACATAGAGGAGAGTGAAGAAAATAGAGGCCTCAATGATAAAAAGGCTTTTGAGGATCAGTTCCCAACTTTTTGACAGTTCATTTTTGGAGCTCTCTTCTATTTTATCATACACTTGCACGCATAAATCATTCTTGGAGCACTCTAAAATTGGAGAAAGGAATGTAAAGGAAGGACAAGGAAGGAAAAGGATAAGCAAGGAAAGCAAGGACAAGCAAGGAAGGTTGGATCAAGTAGCTTCAACAAGAATATTTTGCAACTAATAGGTTGCATGTGTGATTTCCTAGATGATGCGTCAATGCATGGTTCATGAATTTGTTTATTTGGTTCATTTGTTTTGATTGGCATGGGTTTTTCTTGATTCGACAGTGGTTCTAGCCTTGCCTTGTCATTTCCCAGATATCCATGGTATGATAGGATTCATTTCTTCGTTGAGATTTCGATTGATGGAAGGTTTTGGAACTGGGTGAGGTGGTCTTAGGAAAATTCCCAAGGGATAGGGGTGGAGTTTGTTTAATATCCAGGAAGACCTCGACAGGGAAATTCCCCAAGGTAATGATGAAGAAATTATGAGGCGTCAAAGATTGTTTGGGCTTCATGATCTTTTGATTGGTTTTGGCGAGATCGTGGTAGCTTAAGGGTGAAGGTGGTTTAATCTCTATGAATCCCTCATTGTTTATGACTTGAGATTCCACATTCATTGTTGGAAAATGGCATAGGGGTGATTAGCTAAAAAAAATATTTGGTTCAACCCAATCTATGGTTGGGTGGAACATGGAAGTCCCTGAATTGGTTAGCTTTTGCATTAATTAATAAGAGTTATTTTCTTATTGTATTCTATCAGCACATACACTTGATATTATGATGATTTGATGGCTATTATGACATGGTTACTAATATGGTTATATGTTGGTTATAAGCATGGATCTGTATGGGCTCTAGCTATGGATTTGTTCAACATTTGATAAGTATTTGATTTTTAATGAATGCATGGAATAAAAAGTGTTGTTGGAGCTATTATTAGAGGAAATTAGACCCTCTTGGTGATTCTCAGATAAGTTTCATACTCCTATGATCATATATGCATTCATGACTTGTAGCTTACATGATTTGACGAAATGACTATCATGGTTGGGCTTGGTTAGGTCAGTTTCTTCTTCAACTTTTGTATTAATAGCATTATAATTATGTATCATTCTGAGAAGTTATAAGAATTTCTTGGCAGTGGTATGGAAGATGGCCTCTAAAGGTGGCTCAAATCTCGGGATTGCAACCTCTGAACTAGAGTTTTGGGCTATAACCACATGGAAGCAGTGTCATGCATGCGGTTGGAGCCCTATAATGACAACTTTCTTGGTTTTTCATTCAATTAGGGTGTTAGGTAAGACAAAAATGGCTTCAGCTCAAGGTTTCGTTACTTGGGGTGGTTCTTTGGCTCCTAAGTGCCTTGTAAGCCTTATGGGATGTCTGTGTGTTGTTAGTTGTCTCCCTCACTTCCATAACTGAAGCTTGGAGGCTAGGTTATGTCATAATAAATCTCCGTCTCATGTTTACCCTAGAAGCCTAGTGAAATTGGGTAAATGTGGGGGTGGGGGTGGTTACAACTTACTTCTCAAGTTAATCATCCATTCTACACAAAGTGGTATGTTCAATATGTGTATAGGTGCATTTTTTCATGTGCTTGAGGTTGTGTCTTGGTAGAGGTCTCAAACATGTCTCCCAACTCTTAGAATCCACATTTATTAAAAATAATGGGCACCAAAATGGTTAAATTTTAGCTCTTTCCTTGTTTGTTAGTTTTTTCCAACAATTTACTTAACCTTAATTCATAAATTTACATGGTAGAATATCCCATTCCATTCCTTTATCTCTTTTCATTTTTCCATTCTCATTTTTTGGTTGTTGGTCACTCGCTTTTTCTTGACCTTTGTAGTTTTCTTCCCTTTCTCTTTCTCCAGGTTTTCTTTTGCTACAACTTCTCCTTACCCTAAACCACCCATCAATAACTCCCATTTTTGTTAAGCTTCCCTTTCCTTCCACTTTCACTCGACATATAAACCCATTTTCTCTTACCCTTTTCGAACTTTCAGTTTAATTACTATATCTCCAAGGTAATGAGCGAAAACCCAATGTGACATTGTCTCCTATTACAAGGATCATGGAAGATAAAGTGATAAATAGAGTGGAATCATAGGTGAGGCTATTCCAATCTCTTATTCCAAAACCTATCAAATATTAAATTACAAAAGCTAAAAGATAAATTGGAATTGAAGGAGCCTACCTAACAAATATATAGGTTGTGGGTGGAATTCCTAATTGAGTTCCTAATGTTGGAAACATTCGTGGTTTCTTCATTAAATATGTGTACATTATTGATATCGATTGACACTTAGAGATGCTATTGGGAGAGTGCTATTAGGTTGTAACAAATATTGTTAGGTAAGTTTGACTTAGTAAAATAGTCAAATTTACTTAGTCAATACTGGTGGTTTTGGGAAAACAATTTTGGTTGTCCATGATTTTGTGCCCATGGATTGCATGTAATAAAATGTTTAAATTTTTTGGAAGGAATCCATTATAAGGGTGTGAGGATCTGAGAAGTGGAGGCTCACTTGATCGACTTGGTCGAGTTTTTCCAGAGCACATTAAAAAATATTTTTTTATCTAGTTTCTCCTCACGTTGGGCTTTTCCCAAATAAATATTGTGTGTTTATGATTTGTTCTTTGTTTCTAGTAAAATTACATTTCTCTCAAGTAAACTTTCTTAGCAATTAGTATCAGATCTAGCATGTGATTTTAAGGAGCTAGAGTGTGAGAGAGGCATATGCGTGTGATACCTTGAATGAAACTAGTGACAACTCAGGGAAGAAATATTAAGGGGATAAAAAAAATCGATATTACAATCTATTGAATGCACAAGCCAATAGGGAGAGTAGTCATTGCAACTTCATTATGGTAATGGAATACAAAAAAAGAGCCATAGATATGTGAAAGGAGGCATACATGGAATTGCATCCAAGGTTTCTTGATGATACTATATTTATGTATAATATGCACACAAAGTGTTTGATGAAATATCTTAATGAGATGATTTATCATGGTTTTTTAACTTTAGATTGTATATTCTCAGTTGTGAAATAGGCATTTTATGGAAAAGATAGATGTTGGTTATGTATTATAAACAATAATAATAATAATAATAAAATCATTATAATGGTCTTGAATTTTTTTCACACATAAATGGGCATATGGTTGTAATATTTTGTAAGGAATGTACACCCATAGGAAATAATGAGAAAATTTTGGATTTAGACCTAGGTGATAAGGGGCATGCTAAATTATCGAAAAATATAGATATAAATTTTGAGTATGGTATGACATAGAGGTCAACCATGTTCTCACACTTGGTAGAATTGGGAAAATTTGGTCAAGGGAAATCCAAGTAAGTTTTAAAGGCTGATTTTAGAGTAAAATTGACTCAATGAAATAGACAGTGTTACTTTGTCAATAGTGGTGATTTTGGGCACAAAATTTTGATTTACCATGGTTTTTTTCCTATAGATGTGTTATAGTTAACTATCCAAAAGGAATAAAAAGATTGCATTGTAAGGGTGTCAAGGATGTGAGTGGTGAAGAATCACTTAACTATCATTCTTTGTTATGGCCAATTGAAATTAATAAAATTTTATATTACCTAGTTTTTCTTTGGAATAGAGTTTACGAGATAAATGTTTATGATTTTTTTTGGTTAATATATTTATATTTCTTTTATACAATTTTTTTTAAGGACAAGGCTACGAATAATATCCTTATTATGCTTGATGAACTTCAATCCACTATGGGTGGTTCAGATAGATGTTTACAACATACTTAGGCTCACTTGGGCCTCCCTTTAAGACCGAATTTCTCACCAACGAACACAAGGAGCTAATTACATGATGATGGTTTTAATTTTCTTCCATTTTACTTATTTTTCACGTTGATATTTTAATTTTGAACTTATAGCGGCAATAGTAGCTATAGGGTTTAATTTTTTTTTGTTATTTTGATATCTATAGAGCTTATCAACTTTTGAATGTTAAAAACATTTGGTTTCTAGTGACAAGCCAAGGAAAACCAAAGTATTTATTTTATCGCCGTTAAGAAATGAAAAATAATTTATTACAAAAAAAGGAAAGGAAGAAAGGTGCATAATGAAAAAATAATTAATGATTGTTGGAATACTTTTTTCCTAGTGTAATATTTAAGTGAAATGCATAAATTTTGTGTGATCAATATACGGTTTACAAATTAACATTTAAAAGGATTTTAATACCGATAAAGTGTTTCAACATCCACTTTAAATTTTATATAAATAAAAAAATAACTAAAATCTTATGAAAATATTGTTATTCTAAAGCTAAGTTTTTTTACAAGAAATAATTCTAATGATATTTAACATTAGTTGAATGATATTTTTTTTAAATATTAATGATAAAAAATAATCTTTATTTCTTTACACCTTTGAATAAGAATAGAAATACAAAGTAAAATAATTATTTGGTTACATATCGTATATGCAGTTAACCATTAAGGAAACACACATAGGCAAACATTAAATTATAACTTTATTTTACATTATCATTGTTATTATCTTAAAAAAATATCATTTATTCAAAGATACATGAATATATAAATTTTTATATCCCTCTAGTCATACTTTGAACAAGTTATCATCATCCTACCTATAGAACCAAACTCTAAACACACTATGAAATTTCAGTCTATACATCCAACAAGCTCCTCATGGTCAACAATTCAGCCATGTGACTAATCTCATCTCCAAAAAACAACCTTTGCATCTATTATAGAAAAGACTACACGGAATCAACTTCCTCCCCATCAATTAACTCATAAAGGCATAATGCACCAACTCACCGGGGCATAGTCTCTTTAGAAAAAAAAAATATATATATATATATATATATATATATATATATATATATATATATATATTTAGTCAATTCATGAAGGATATGATGAAAGAAAACCAAATCAAAATAAGTAAGCGTATACTCGATGTCTCTGAGGATGGGTTTGAGTGTAGTATCACCCACCAAATCCTTTTGTGTAACACAATATATCACAAGTTTAGAATCACCCAAGGCTTGTATTTTTTTCACTTCTTTTTTTATTGCCATTTTTTAGACAAACTAGAGTTCAATTGACTCAATTTTATTATTTGAAACTATCTTGAAACACATATGATAAAAAGATCGTGAGTTTTATTGAAGAACAGGATGAGACCATATTCATACAAATTTCATTATTATTATTATTATTTATTTTTGTATGTTAATGATTGTATTGCCTTGAAAAATAAAAACACAGTCATAAATTAGCTAAAGTCAAGGAATTTGGCCTCAAACTCCCACAAAGGAAACCAAATTTGTTGGCCACTTTCTGAACTCTAGTCATAACAGTGAAAAAATTCCAAAAAGTTTATCATGTCAATAACATAAAATTGAAAATAGAATCCTTTTTGAGGTACCTCAACTCAGGAATCCAATGAAGTCACGGGTGTTGGATCTTTATCGTTAAAACCCATTGGAACAAGTGTCTTAAGATCATATTGGAGGTGGCCCTCTAGGTTTTCCATCCAAGCATGGAGACTTTCAAAATATTCACATTGAAATATGAGACCACATTTGAGATCGTAAAATATAGAGAAAATGTTGTATTGTTCCTCTTGTTTTTCCTCTAACAATTTGTTGAGGAGGGTTTAAAGTTGCCACTGGAGAGTAATTGAGTTTGTTTTTTTCTTCCTTCATCCCTTAGTATTCCCAAGGCCAAGAACCCAAGAGGAAACCTCTACAATAATATTAATATCTAGGAGAACAATATTACCATCCACAATGTGGGTTTCAAGGTGATGGATTCCAACTCTAATTTTAGGAGGGACAACAACATGGTAAATTTTTGTATCCTTGTTGGCATGGGCATGGTCTCTACCTATCTTATGGAATCCTTGATGACCCTCGTCTCCACAGTCGCAATTCCCTCCTCGGTGGTTGCACATGCATTGTCGAGGATGAGAGCTCATTTTGAGTTTAGTCGAGGAATGGAAACGTACACATTGATGACCATAGACATAGGGGTATATAAACGAGGCTACAAGGAGATGTCAGAGAATATGTCATATACCAATCTACAATAACTTTTCACCCATGTTAATATCAAGAAATATTTTTTTTTCCCTTACCCATATATTATATTACCCATATATTATATTGTTGAAATGAATTTCATATTTAACCCCATGGATATCTTCTTGCCACTTGGTTTACCTCAATACCATCTTAACTAAATGTAATTATCTCTCACTTTTATGTAATCCTTGGTCTACTTGATTTAGAGTTAAACATTAATGTGCAGATTTTAAGGGTCGATGTCCCCTCTTGTTGAGATACGACTATTAAATGTTGGGAATATGGTGTCTATAAAATTTAAATGGTGTGATATAAATTTTTATGGGGACAACCTTTTTCCCCACCAGCTACGCACCCACTTTCTTTATATTATACTCTAGGATATCCTCACCTAATTTAAGTTTACCTATAGTTCTAATTGTTATCCTAGAAACACTAATGCCATTGTTTACGATTTACACAACTATGACTTAGAGGTAAGGCCTCACGTCTACGCTTAACTGGAGTCATGGTTACATCTTCTCACTTTTATGCTCCACCTCCTATCCACCTACACCATGCATCCTAGACCATGTGAATTGGTACCACGACCCTGTGTCTTCCCTTTTTCCGAGATGATGAGACATCCATGGCTAAGATCTCTTACCTTGCATCGACAGTGTGGATATGTTTGGCTAACCTTAACCTTTCGTGCTGGATGCTATTCACTCATTTGGTTTGCTTCTTTGCTATTGACAAGGAAGGATTTTGCATCCTTCTCCTGTGCTGACATTCTCTGTTGCGTATGCACTGTAAAGATTTACATGGTAACAATGTTGTATCCATTGAGAAGCTCCATGTCTCCTTTGGCCTATTGTTTAAACTCCTTCCTTCAAAACTAGAATGATGGCCACATTTAGAGCGATGGGATTCTATCGGTCGCTTTCCCTCAAATAGTAAATCTGACTTAATGATTCTGGTTTTTTTTTTATTACATCCTCAACTTTATTCTAACTTGTTTTTTTCTTTTCTTTTTCTTTTTGTCATAGGACTGGACTTCAAATCACCCCAAGGTTTCCACGAGATTCAAAAACCCCACCATGGAAGCACCCTCGCTACCCTGTATTCATAGTGAGGAGATTTCACTTACTTGCTAGTGCTTTAACTATGTTTTCTCTCAAAAGTCCCTCCTTCTCTTGCTAAGTCCTGTCGGGGTTGCTCCTGTTTTGTTTTCCCAATTCACAACCTCGACCTCCGCAGAGTCTCTATTCGTGCCCATTGTACAGGTAATGAACATCCTTCTCGCCTTTTATTCTCAATTAATTTATTAGCAGTTAAGCTATTTTTGTCACTAATTCCATCGTACTTGTGGTGGGTTTGGCACAAATACTCCATTGTCTCTCTTTTGCAGATCCAATGTGTCATTTCGTTTATGTTGGAGAACCATGACATGACACTCATTTCCTTCCAGGTTGGTTACTCAATATTCATATTCCTCTACAGTCACCTTACTGCCAATTGGAAAGGGAATTTAAAAATGTTAAAGTTGTAATTGGGGTTCCTTACACTTCTTAAGTGACGATGCCAGGCGCACCCTTGTTTTTTGTTATTGTTGTTTTATGTCTATTAGATTCCTCTATGGAACAAACTATGTGCCGTTACTTAGGGTTTTTAGTCTCCTATTATTCATAGCTTGTGTTAATGGTTTAAAAATGCCTCTAACGCAAGGCTGTAATTGAATTTACCCATTAAACGATATGTTGCTCATGGATATTTCTATAGAACCTCATTTATGAAATTCACTCTTGGTTACTATTTTGGATTTTTTCTCGCCAAAGTTCCTCTTGCAGATGTTGGTGATGTTTTAATCAGTAATCTCTAATGTTTATAGTAATAGGTTAAGTAAGGAATACTATATACTTTTTTCTCACTTTACTTCTTTCCATATACTGTTTCCTTCAACAGTTATGTAACTTAGATTAAAAACTTATTATGTATACAACTATGGGTTGGATGTAAGGAATTGTGTGAGTAATTATCTCAATGGATAGTTTATAACGAATGCCTTGTTGTGCAAGAATTTGTATGAGTGATTTTCTTGATGGGTAGTTTATAATAATTAACTTGCTATGAAGATATTGTGTGATTAACTACTCAGTCAATCATTTGACTTGCGATCAGTAATCAATACATAAGAATAAAGAATTTTCTTATTTTTTGTCTGAAAAATTTAGTCAGATAATCTTATTGTTATGAGTAGTGTTAGCAACACTTCTAGATCTCTCTCACTTTACCAATTCACTGTTTCAAAGCATTCTTAGCGATTTTTTCAAGAAAGGTTTCGTTGATCAACTTAAAACTATGGTAGTTCAATTAGAATTGCGTCTACCTCTACTTGACTAACGTGGAATTCCCCTCTTCCTTTGGGACTAAATGGAATTTAATATTCACCCAATTGAGTTCCCTGTTTGAGTTAAGGTTGTGACCGACACTTAGAGATGAGTTAAGTCTCGTCTCCATAAAGACTCTATGCCTACATATTCTTGCTGCATGACATAGCATCCAGTATTTAAACCATTATTCCTCCACCACTATCTTGTAAAAATATTTCTCCAACATCATCTACCTCTAACCACAGTTGCAAAATAATTTGATGTTCATTAATTTTTCCTACTTCTCTTTTCTAATACTAACTTTCTGTGTTTAGATTTTGCACCATCTCAAAGATCATTTCTTTAGTACCCTAGAATTAATTTTAGTTAATATCCATTGTAATTTCAAAGCTAACCTACCATTAAGGGATTAGATTATCACCTGAGTAAAGTGCTACACTGGGAGAATTAACGCTTGTTAACTGAGTGAGTTGGATTTTCAACTATATAATTCCACTGCCTATTCATATCGAGAAATATGCTCTCTAAGGGCATAGCAGTACATGATATTTTCATTACTCCTCTATTCCAATCACCCTAACTTTCCACATGCACTTATGCATGCATACTCCTCACCTATAATTCTCAAATTTGTGCTTAGTGTGATCATGCATGAAGTAATCTCTACAAAGTTTTTGAACTTAGCAATTAATAAACTACTAGAACCAAATTCTACCCAGGTTTGCAAGGTAAAACCTTTGTGACATACCAGTAAAAGTCGCAAACAATTTTACTTAAATAATCATGAAAGTTTTAGAGATATATTTTCCACAAAGTAAGATAGTGAAACATGAAATTACGTAACAAATACCATTTACTCAATTCGTTACATGATACTTACAATTTAATCATTTCTCTACATTTCAAATACAATTGACTTAAATCCAGGATTTGCAGAATAATAATATAATCAGATAACAAAATAATAAATATCTAACCAACAACCAATAAGGAAATGGTGTGCTTGCCACACTAATCCACCCAACCATGGACCAACGTCTGATCCCCCCCACGCTAAGATGACTTTTCCAAACTTAGTAACCTCTACTCATTCCACACAATGTATTTTTAATGTTATTTTAACCACCATTTTTCCCTTGGCAGCATCCTGCCTTCCAGGGATCTGGTACCCTTTTCGCCTAGGATTTTATCTAGGTTTTCCTTAAAAGCCTACTTTTATCCCCTGTAGCATTTTTCTCAGTATTTATCTCCCACCGATTATATAAATATATTTGCATATACTTTTATTTTATGATTTTTTATTCAAATCTGATTTACTTTAGATTTAGGAAAGCATCTTTTACTTCCGTGTTTCTACCTCCACAATTTCCATCTATATACCAGAAAATTTATTATTAATTACATAATTTTATTGATGATCAACACATCATAGCTCATTATTCCAACATACTAATAATAACTACATATAGAAGTGGGTAATCCAAAATGAACCCATACATGTTCAAATAACAATTTTGCAGTTTGTTCAGCTATAATCTATTTACTATAGGGTATTAAAACACACATTTTGCTAAACCTATCCACAACAACATATAGATAATCATGACCTTTCCTAGATTTAGGCAGTCCTCCAACAAAATCCATGGAAATTCTTTCCCAAGGGTGAGAAGGAACTGGTAATGGAGTGTATAAGCCTAGTTTTCTGTTATTGGGCTTGCTTTTAGCACACATAGCACATCCCTTTACATATCTAGAAACTGTCTCATTCATTTTCGGCCAATAGCAAAACCTTTGCAGCTGTGCAACTGTTTTACTTACCCCAAAGTGACCTGATATCAGAGAAGTATGTGCTTCCCTAATTATCTTTACTCTCTCAGTTTGTGGAATGCAGAGTTTCCCACAATGATATAAGAGCTGGTCCTTCACATGATAGTGCAATTCTTCTACTCTTTTTCCTTGACTCAAAGTTGCATATACATCTTTAAAGTCCATGTCCTGAGCATACTGTTCTATGTAGTTTTCATGCAGCATAGAATTATGCTTAAGTATGGTAGATGCATTTATAATTGGTCTAGATAACATGTTTGCAACCTTGTTATGTATGCCCTTTTTGTATGTGATAACTAAATGAAACTGTTGTAGAAAACCAATCCATCTGTAATGTCTTGGCTGTTGTAACTTAGTTTGGGAGTGTAGATATTAAAGTGGCTCATGATTAGTGTGTATTACTGTTTCTTTTCCCATTAAGTAATGTTTCCACTTTTTCGCACTCTGAACTAATGCATACAATTCTTTATCATAGGTAGGATAGTTAAATACTGAAGGATTAAAAGTCTCATAATGATAACATATGGGTTTACCGTGTTGTGTCAACACTGCTCCCATGGCATGGTCACTGGCATCAATTTGGATCTCAAATGATCTTTGTAGATCTTGCAGTGCTAGTACAGGTGTTGTACTAATATTTTCTTTCAAGGTGTCGAAGGCTTTCTGCTGTTTGCCTCCCCACTGAAACAACTTGTTCAATCCTGTCAAAGCATGTAAGGGAGCTATGATTGAGGAGAAATTTGAAATGAACTTCCTCCAATATTGTGCTGCTCCTAATAATCTTCTCACTTCTATAGCAGACTTGGGTTTAGGCTAGTTTACAATGACTGCCACTTTAGAGGGTTCTATTTTCAATTCACCCTCCCCTACTATATGACCCAAATAATTTAGAGAGGTTTTGCCAAATTCACATTTGGAGAGTTTAACATAAATTTTTTCTCTTTTCAAAACATCTAATGTCTGCCTAACATGCTTTAAATTTTCTTCCCACATTTTACTAAAAATCAGAATGTCAGCCAGATACACAATAACAAAATCATCAAGAAAAGGTTTGAGTACATCATTCATTAATCTCATGAAAGTAGCAGGAGCATTAGTTAGGCCAAAAGGCATAACCAGCCATTCATACAATCCCTGCTTTGTTTTGAAAGCAGTCTTCCATGCATCTTGCTCTGCAACTCTGACCTGATGGTATCCACTGTGCAAATCCAGCTTGGTGAAATAAACAACTTCCTTCAATTGATCTAAAAGATCATCTATGCGAGGAAGAGGATAACGATTTTTGCTTGTTATCTTATTCAGTGCTCGGTAATCAATGCACATTCTCCATGAGTCATCTTTCTTTCTCACCAAAACGATTGGTGACCCACATGGTGACTTGCTAGGCCTAATGAATCCTTTCTCGAAAAACTCTTGCACCTGCTTCTTGATTTCAGCATTCTCTAAAGCAGACAACCTTTTATACCTGTGGCTACAATGATTGTTTCATCTCTCGAGTCTGACCCCAAATCTTCCTGAATAGATGCAACAACTTTCTTCTTTTTGCCCTCAGACTTCTTAGGTCTCAGCTCTAGATGAAGAATCAAACAGTGCTCATCATCATGCCCCTCCTTTTTACAGGGGTGCATGAAGCTTTGCCTTTTTGTGCAGTGTTAGCCTTCCTTGCTTTCCACTTCTGCTTCCTTTTCTCCCTGCTCTTGCTTACAGTGGGTTGGGATGGTCCCCCAACTTCTGGATTTCCATTCTTTCCTCTAGCTTCTAGATGAGTAGCTTGTACAGATACCTCATCTATACTAGTGGGATTAAACATGAGGATGGTATGCCTCATGTAGCTGTTTAGACCACCAATGTACTTCAAAAGAGTCTCTGGTGAGTCTAATGAGATACCCAACATCAATGCTCTTTTTCTGAACTCTTGAGTATACCCTTGCACACTTTGCCCCTTCTACTGCTGAAGAGTTTTCCAACTCATCATGGCTTGTTTCATGTAGACCAATGGATAGAACTGCTTTTGGATTGCAGTAACAAATTCACTCCAGACAGAGATGGTCTTACCATGTCTTTTCATATCAGGTTGGGTTCTGCCTTCCCACCAAACCAAGGTAGTGCCTCCTAGGCATAGGCTTGCAAACTAAATCTTACTCTTTTCTGAGTCTATGTTATGTACTCTGCAATACACATCAATTTGTCTAATCCAATTGTCTAACTTTTCAGCATTTAGCTCTCCACAATATATAGGCAAATCAAATTTAACATCTAGTTTAATCAAAGACGCTTTCTTATTATGCATAGGGCTATTAGGAGGTGTGAGAAAGCTTTCTTCTTTCCCCTTTCCTTTGGAGTGGTCATGGGAATGAGATTCATCTTCTTCTTTATCTTGTTTAGAGCCTGATGAATCTTCACCCTTATGCTTTCTAAAGTCCCTATACATTTCTTCTACCATAGACTTTATAGCTAGGAAACTTTCTATAAATTGAGGGTCTGGTCCTATAGAACCTTCCTCTGACATTGTCTTTCGACAATAGACTCTACCAATTTCAAGATTAGTTTCCACCAGCTCTCCTTCTCCTAATTTGAGCATTGATCTAGTGAGCATTCACAGCTAAACCAACACAAGCTTGTCTAACCTTACAGCCTAGAGCTCTGATACCACTTGATCTGATAATCACCCTATGAGTGACATCAGTTAAGATTGATTAAAACAAAAGGTATTACAGACTCATGTGCTGGTGTGTGTTCTGTGTTATTTAAGCAACGGATCAATCAGATTGCCAATACACAGACATTTAAATCGAAAGACAGTAGAGAAATACAGTAAGCAACACAAAGACACAAACAATTTTTAATAAGGAATTCACCCTATTCTCCAGGTCTACATCTCCGATCTAGCTTTAGTGGTGGCCTTGTTTTATTGTGTCTTTAAGCAGAGAAATACAATTATAGGGACTCAATGGGAGTTCTCCTGAAACAGGTTTGCTGGCAGGGTGGTTCTTGGATTCCCAAAACCACTCAGAGTACACAGACTCTTGTTCTTCCTACCAGCTCTGTGACCCTCAGTCTACAGTGGAAAGAGCCAACTGTGATGCTCAATCCGGACAGATTCCTCTATGGGAAGGCTTGAATCTTCAAGCTCTTTGGGGCTCAATGCTGCCTGTGGTCAGCTCGGCCCTCTATCTCCTCTGTTCGGCTTTACTGCTCTCTGTGTTGAGTCCTCCTCTCAGGGTTCACTGTTCACTGTCTCTCTTTGTCTCTTCCTTCTTCATTCGACTGTCTCTGTTCATGGCTTTAGCCATTCGATCCTCATGCCGGTTTGGTTCCTCTCCCACCTGTGTCGATTCTCCTTCCACCTGTGTGCTGGGAGTTCCCTTTTCTGTGTCAGCGTGAACGCTCGGGAAGTAGCGATGTGTCCCCATTGGAACAGTGCCAGCCTGCTCGTCGATTCATTTCTTCCGTTACGTCGTGTATGCGTTCTTTCTCCACCGTGGTGGTCAAATGGATTCCAAATCCCTTTAGAACACAGATTAATTTCCTGTCGATTCCGCTTCTTTCCATCGAGCGCAATCTCAGCCGTCCGATCTGGGCTCCTCCAGATCCAACGTCATACGCACGTCGAGCGCGGTTGACTTGCTCGACCGATAATGCATGATCACGGTGCTTTTTCTCTCACCTTCGCTGCCACATGTCGATCGCTGAGTGTGATCGCTCCACTTCCTCCAAAACCTCTTACCGTTCAAGGGCACCTCGCTCAAAACCACCTGTTTCCAGGGTGCGGGTCTTGCCTTCGTACATTAGCCCTTTTTCCTTTTTCCACCCGCAGTCCTCTGGATCCCAACGTGACCAAGGGCTTAAGGCCCCTCCATTTTGGCTCCATATGCCCAGGGATGCACGATTAGAGCTAAAAATCGCCTCCTTTTCCTGATCCGAAGCTCCCAGGGGCTGTTTTGGCCTCCTGCGCAGTCTCCATGGGCCTCGGTCAGTGTGCTTTGACCAAGGTCCTCATCGTTCCACACTGGCTGCCATGGCCATTGGTTCAGGGTGTTTTCGATCACTGCTTTGGAATTTTCAAAGATTTGTTCAACCTGATTTAGTCATGGTTCTTTGACAGTCATTTATGGATCCGATTCGGATCACTGTCCCATGCCACAAGGGCCCATTTCTTCTTTTCTTCACCTTAACCCCAGAGAAAGTCTCTTTGAATATTTCTTATATTAGTGATTACACCAGTTGGTGCCATAATGGCTGAAAGCATATAGATAGGGATACTTTGGAGGATAGCCTTAGTTAGAATCAGTCTCCCTATTAGATTCAGTGCTCTATTTGTCCATTTTCTAATCTTATCTTTTAGCTTGTTAAGAATAGTCTCCCAGATATCCTTGAGTAAGGGTTTGTCAATGAGGGGAACTCCCAGGTACTTTGTAGGCAGTGACTCCCTTTGAAAGCCCAAAATTCTGGAAAGATTTCTTTGTATTGAAATATCTGTATTGAAAAAAAAATCTTTGATTTAGTAAGACTTACGTCTGTGCCTGCTGCCCTGGAAAACTCACTCAGAATCTGCTTGAATGCTTTGGCTTCCTTGATAGTGGATGTGCCTTGAAGCATAGTATCATCCACAAATTGCTGATGTGTCGCCGTGTCCCCACCATGAGTGAGTCTCAGACCCTGAATTCTTCCTTCCTCCTTAGCAGCTTTGATTGCTCTCCCTAACCCTTCCATCATTAGAATGAAAAGGAAAGGAGAAAGAGGATCACCTTGCCTGAGACCTCTAGAAGGCTTGAAGGTTACAGAGGGAGAGCCATTGAGAAGAATTGAACACTTGGCAGTGGTGACTAGCACCATAACCCATTTAATCCAATTGTAATCAAAGCCATAGGCTTTTAATATTGCTCTCATGTACGACAAACTAAGTTTGTCATAGGCCTTTGCTATGTCCAGCTGAATTATCATTCCTGCCTGTTTGTTGGTGTTGAGTGAATGAACCATTTCATGTGCTTGAATTATGTTATCTAGAATTTGTCTCCCTTCCACATAGCCCATTTGCTCCTCTGACACTAGGGATGGGAGGAGTGTTTTAAGACGGTTGGCAATTACTTTGGATATTATTTTGTATACCACATTGCATAGTGCTATAGGTCTAAATCTGTCTAAGAGGTGGCCTTTTCCTGTTTGGGGATTAAGGCTATGAAAGATTCATTGAGCGCCTTTAAGACTGTCTTAAAATGACAAGAGTCTTCCACTACCTCCAGGATATCCAGTTTAACTATCTTCCAACAAGCTTTGAAAAAGTCCACATTGAAGCCATCCGGGCCTGGTGCTTTCCCATTGTGCATCTGTTTAACGACATCCTCAATTTCTTCCTCTGTAACTGGTTTGTTGAGATTGTAATTTTCTTGTCTAGTAACCAATTTAGGGATGTACTGAGAAATTTTTTCCGTAAACTGGGTTCTGTCTTCCGAGGTTTCCTCAACAATTTTCTAAAAATGCTAGACTAGAACCTTCTCCATCTCTTCATGAGTGTTTCTTTCTATTCCATGCCGATCTTTAAGTTTCACAATTCTATTGTTGTTTCTTTGAGCTATGGTGGATCTGTGAAAGAATTTGGTGTTTCTCTCCCGTTTTTTAATCCATTAAACTCTGGATTTCTATCTCCAGAATATTTCCTCTTGAAGACATCTGTTATCCCATTCCTGCTGGAGTGACTCTGCCATCTCTTTCCTCTCATCTGGATAGCCTTCTATGGTAGGAATATGGTTTATTTCCTTTAGTTTCTTTTCCACATCTCCTTTAGCTTTGAAGATATTACCAAATTCCTTTTTATTCAACTCTTTGAGTCCGTCTTTGATGTGTTTGATCCTGCAGTGTAGGGGGAACATTTTTGTGCCTTGAAGGTGAAGCTCTTCTTCCACCATTTTTCAATGTTTGTGAGGAAATCTGAGTGAGTGAGCAAAGCATTCTCAAATATAAAGGGGGAGTTCCTTGGTTCACCAAGGAACGAAGCTTCCAATCGGATAGGCTAGTGATTTGAACCTCCAAAAGGCAGTATGTGCGTAGAAATGTTGTTCCCCATGAGAAGAAGTTCCTCTGAAACAATCAATCTGTCCAATTTTGAGGCTACTTGGGTATGGCCCCCTCTTTTGTTATTCCAAGTGTAGATTCCATTGCTTTTTTCCATATCAACCAATTTCATATTTGTGATGAAGTTCTGGAAGGCAACTGAACCTCTACGAAGTGTTCTAGTTCCTCCTTTCTTCTCCATGAGTGATTTTATCATGTTAAAATCCCCTCGAAGAATCCAGGGTAGAGCTGGGTATCTCTTCTTCAAATCCTCCAGTGTTGTGAGGAGTCGAAGTTTGTCCTCCATTGGCTGTGGACCATAGACATTGGTGATCATGTAACATTGTCTGTCACCCACCAGTTGGAGTATCAGAGAAAGGTGATGTCTGGATGTCTCTGCATCAAGCACACCAAATTTCTGTTGATCCCATAGAGTGAGAATGCCACCAATAGATTTATTTGCCTTAACTTCAAGGTATTCATATCTATTTAACCATTTTCTATGTCTCTTGTGGATCTTCTCCACTGAGCATTTTGTTTCCTATATGAATACTATGTCAGGCTTTTCCTCTCTGATCCTGTTACCTAGGTTTCTTTGTTTTCTTCTGCTCCCTAGTCCTCTAATATTCCAGGTTGTGATTTTCATTGAGGTGGGGTTTTAAAGGAGTAATTGGAAAGATATTTCATCCTTCCTGAGTCAATCATGAGTTTGCCACATTCCAACAGTAGTTCTTTCTGTCTTTTTCTTCCCCTCCTTTTACCTGGATTTTTTGTCAGTTTTCCTGTTATTAATCCTATTGAGGAATTTCCTTTATTTTCCTGGTTATCATGTCCTCTTTTGACTCCTGCAGCTGTTTGATGTGACTTGTTAAGGAATATCTGTTGTACCTTGTCCACATCCTCCTGAGGGATGGAGTTTATTCCCAGGTTTCCTCCTTGTTCTAGGAACTTTTCCAGCTCTAGGTTCTCCCTTTCTAGGATCTCCTGTAAGTCTTGGTCCTCTGTACCACTTTCACTTTGAGTCATTTCCTGGTATTTTTCTATTTCCATGGTACTCAAAGGGTTCTTTGTGTGTTCATTATGTTCCTGTGTGAACTCCATACTGGTCTCTTTTCCTTTCCCCCTTGCTGACTAATTCTCTGTACTCTCTTGATCACCTCCATCTACTTCTTTTTCTCCTAAGATCTCAAAACTATTGTGACTTCTTGTTTTGTTATCATTTGCAATAGGGTTCTTTTGTGTCTTCCTTCCCCCTCCTTTTCCTTTTCCTCCTACTTTGGTGAAACTTGTCTGGTCTTTCGCTTTGCTAGTGTTTAGGTTTTCCTCTCTTCTATTAAGAGGACAATCTCTAGATAGGTGCCCATGCTCATGACATTTGTGACATCTGAACGGGATATGTTCATAGTCAACTGTTTGAACCCATTCCTCATCATAGACTTCTAGAATGACCTCATCTAGAAGGGCTCCTGATAGGTCCATCTCCACACATATACGGGCATAGGAGGTGTATTTTCCCCATAGAGTTTCCTCTGATATTTTTAAGAAATGACCTAATTTATTGCCTATAGCTTTTAAAGACTCTGGCATCCAGTAATCTAAAGGTAAGGAGTAGAGTCTAATCCATACAGGTACCGAAGTGAAGGTTTCTCGTTTTGGCGCAAAGTTCATCGTCCATGGCCACATATAGAGACAAGCAGCTGCAAAGAACTATGGTCCTCCTTCAAAAATCCTGTCTCTATCTTCCATGTTCGTGAACACCACTGTAAAAAAACCTTTAGATCCAAGATGTATATTTAACTCCCCCTTTGGTTTCCAGTTGTATTTTATCCAAGTGTACAACGCTCTCTCTGATGGCCAGATTCCCATAAATTTTCAAATGATGGCATAGTTTTCCATGTGATCCCTGTGCGCTTGCAAAGCTGGATCATTTAGAATAACCGAAGGTTTAGTTGTGGTCTTGGGTTTACAAGGCCCCATCTTGGCTTTGTTCTATATTCCCTGACCTCTGTCTTCCACTTTCTCCTCCTGTCGGTCTTCTTCATGGGCCCCTTGTTCTGCTTCGGTTTTGCTGCCTTCCGCCTTTTGAGTTTCAGAATTTTTTGTCTTGACCTCCAAGGGTTGTGGAGGTTTGTTCTTATTCCCTCCTCTTCCTCTGTTTGAAACCACATTACTGTAGGAGGGAGTAGAGCTCTCTCCTCCCTGGGCCTCCATGGGTCCCTGTTGCCCTCTGTCACTCTCTTAGATAAACCCTAGAACCCTCTGTGGCACCAATTCATCGCAGCCCTTGAATCACAACTCAGAACCGAAGGTTCTACCGACATCATATTTTCCAAAAAAAAAATCAATTTAATACAATTAATTAATATTTAATATATAATCCATTTAATTAAATAAAAATTAATTATATATTAATTAGATTATCATTAATTAAAATTAATTGTATATATTAGTTAACTAATAATTAAGCTAGAATTAATTATTAAATAATTAAAATCTAATTTAGGATTAGAATTTAATTAATAAATTCTGATTTTTGGGCCTAGGTAACAAAAATTTCCAGAATTCTACCATATTTGACTCATCAAATTTAGACACTCATAGATTGAGTTTTACTTGGCCAAATGAGGCCCATGATGGCTCATTAGAAAGATAAAATCATGGAAAACATTTTTGAGGAGCTCTCACTAATAGATTTGATCATGTATTAGGTCTAAAATCTAGCAGAAGGTCAAGCTACGAATTTTGAATAAAAATAACCTGAGTTTTATTTTCTACATTTTCATTTGCCCAAGACCCTTCTAAATGAAAATCTATTCGTCAATGATATTCTTGGCCAATTAAATCATCACATGCATTAATAGAAAGATTAGATTTCTTTTTCACTCATTTATTTATATGAATTTCATTGGATTTGCTTTAAATACAGATTTGGCATTTTGATTTTATTTTTATATTTTAAGTTTGTTTTGATTTGATTTTGTAGGAAAATAGTTGAAGAGATGAAGAGAAAAGAATCTCAATCAATGATAAGGGTCCAGTAATAAAAGAATGGAATTTGGAGCCAATGAAAATTGATTAAACAAATTTATTCTTCAACAAACATTCCTATTCCAAATTCTTTTGTAAATATTATAAATACTAGATTGTAGAATGTAAAAAGGGTTGCTCTCCTCTGCAATTGTGGAATACTAAAAGAACTTCTGTATTGGTAATTTAGAGTTCTATGTGGGAGGAGACAAAATCTCAGATGTGGGGATTATTGAGGATTTTTCTTTTGCACTTCTGAATTATGTATGGAGAACAGAGCTAGCACTTCTGCAGTTTTTGTTTTGATTGCAAAATTTCAAGTATTGTAAAATACTGTTGGGGAGTAGAGTGAGGAAAATTGATTCAATAAATTGGTATTTATAATATATTATTTTAAATGCTGGTTTCATTTTATGATGGTAGGAATGTGTCAATTTATTCATATTTGTGTACTTTTTTCAATATGGGTAATTTGCCTCAATACTATGTTATTATTTATCTCTACTCTTATGGATTAAATTCTGATTTTTGAGTAACCATTTACTCAAAAGTCTGTTTTATAAAACTGATTTATTAAATAGTGATATGTTGTGAACTATTTCCGCATATTATTGTTTAATTATTGGAATTACTGATTTGACAATCAATATCATTTTGTGAACTTCTTCCTAAATGTTGTTAGTTTATTATTTTAGTTAAGAAGTCACTGAATATAATATGTTTTGGTATACCTAACGTCAAGTTAATTGAACTACTTCGTTAGCTTGATATTCATTATAAGCCAGACATATTTAAATCACAATCATTTAAATATCTTGGTCTTAATTGGGTTAGATTTATATTTGCTAAATTGAGATAGGATTAAGATTTAGTTCCTTTTGCTTGCATTATAGAATAAGTTTGCATCTAGATTAATTTGTACATTCCTTTAAGTCCTATTCCCAAAAAGACAAATTTTAGTTGTGGCTTGGTTGAACCCTAAATCAGCTTAAGGATCATTTTCTTGCCTGATGAGAAAGGAGGATGATCTGATGTATCTTCTCTATTATTGGATGAAAGTCATATTTTAAGTCATTAGAGACTAAGAGAAGGTAACTAGACCTAGTTGAACCAGTTGGAACCATCATTCCAAATGGAAAAGAAGCTGCTTTAAGTTCTGCATCGGGTGGTCATCCCCCAATGTTGAGGCAGACTTTTTTGGCCTTCAACATTTTTGGCGCTAGAAGGAGGGTCTGAAACTTGTTGTCTATTGATGTCTTTGTATTCTAACATCATATTTTTATTACAATGGTTCCTCTTAAACTTCCAATTTGGATTTGTATCCATGGACGTGCATCTTCCAATACTCCACCGGAAGTGGTAAGACTCTTGTCTCATGTAAAGTTTAATGGTAAGAGAAATTCTTATGCTTTTAATCATGCCTTTCAATTTATTCAAAATTTTTCAAATTTTACTCCTCAAGGAATTGGTGATGGTAATTTATGCAGAATTTTTACTCTTACATTCTTGGTAAAAGCCAGAAGCTGGTGTCAATCGCTTCTAGTTTCCTTAATTCATAGCTGGGATCAATTTGTAGCAATGTGCCTTTGTAAATTTGATGGCTATAACTATGAACATGTATGTGACGATTTTGAATATTTACAAAGATTCGAAAATGAATCTTTGATTGATTTTACAATCACGTTTCGTTTAAATTGTTTGAAATTTAAAATTGAAGAAAAACCTACGGATGAGTAATTATTAGATTGCTATGAACATATTTTCTCTCTTCCTCCCATTCATAATCCATGCGAAACTATTTCAATATTTTCTCAAACTGCTTCCAATTACATTAAGACAATTGAGAATTCCAATATGAAGATGCAAACAAATGATGAAGAAGTGGCCTCTATTATGTACTATTAATTTCTTCATTTAGTGTGCACTTCTTACAGTATTGATAGTGATCAAGATGGACCTTCACATGTCAGCAAATATCAATCACAAAGCTTGGAGAGTTTTACTATTCAAGTGCAAGAAGATACTAGCAATAATCTTGAAGAAGATACCACATTGAAATCTGAAAATCAATACGCGTTAAATTCAGAAAATCAAAACATAAATCAACAAGTACAAGCAGCAATCGAAGTTTCCAATAGCGCGAAATCTGTTGTACACATTTCTGAACTTTTTGATGATGAGAAAATGCCAAATTCAGGACAACAAAGCAACATTCTTCAAGTAAGCACAAGTATACAAATGAATGATCTCAAATCTGAAATTTACAATGAGTAGAATGCAGAAGAGTTCCTAAAAAGAGACATTTTTATAAATATTTCTTATGATTCTCATTTTTCCCTATATACTGATATTTTCGCTAATAGCAATTTATCCCCTCTTAACAGTAATGATATATCAGAAAAAAGAGAGGTTGATCTTAATGAATTGACAATTAGTTTTTATCGAGATAGAGAATTAATTATTGATCATTCTTCTGGCATTAATGAACATGTCCTTTATATTCCTTCTTGTTTTGATACATTGTATAAGATCGAAGGGAATTCTAATGAATGTTGTGAGGTCATTTACAATAGTTACTTTGACATAGAGGACATTGATTTGTCTACTTCACTATTGAATCCTTATGAGAAAAGTCTAATAAAATGTGAAAATGAAGAACACCTTAATTTAGAAATTGTTTCAAGTAGTTCTCATTTTCAAATAATTAATCATTCTAATGATTTCAGCATTCGAGAAAACATTCCAATCTATGATTTATATGAAGATCAAGATCTCATTCCTATTCATAGTTATGATTCTCTTTCTAATTCACAAATTGGTATTAGGAATCATTCGAATTGTATTATTCTGACCAAGTCTTGTGAAAAGGAAATTGTTTTAAGTCGGTCCCAATCGTACTGTAAAAATAATTGTAACACTAGTGTAAACTATGATCTGATTTTGTTTTGTTTAAATTCAGATTTATTTTCTGTTTTTAATTTTCAATTTTTAGATAATTTGTGCTGACAGATTGAGAAGTTCAGTATTAAACACTCAATTGATGTAGAAGTTTCAGGTTTTAATTGTGAACATAAAGAGCTATTTCTCTTCTAATTTCAACTCATGTTCATTTCTTATCGATTACTTCTACCTTCTCAAAGGCACTGTCAACAAGAGAGTGTATTTTCACAATATGGCCAACAATCTGATTTAATTAACAATATTCCATTGTATTTAACAAATTTCCATCCACATTTCATAGACCCCTTTGAAAAATATTTGGAAAGTTTTCCTTCATGGAAGATTGTTAATAGTTTAACACTTGTACATAAGACTAAAAAATTTATGTAGGACATTGTATCTAAAAACTCATTTCCATGATCTGGCATGTCATCCCCTCTTTTGAATCCCTTTCAATCATTAATAGAAGTCCATCCACATTTCTATGATCCAATTGAAATTCAATTGGAAAGGGAATTTCAAGAGAAGGTAATTATAAATAAACTGCTAGCAGTAACTATACATTTTAAACTCAGATTTATTTTCTTTAGTTTAATTTTATATGTGTTTTTGTTACTAATGATTAATTTGTACATACATGCAGGAATTAAAGTGAGAAAGTGGTTACATTGGAATTATGACTATACCTAGTCATGTTTCTTTAATTAAGTTAGAAGTAGGAATACACTAATTTAGAATACAATTCTTTTCTGTTAGCACTTATTTCATTATTTCTAATTTCAATAAAGAAAATAATGAATCTCACTTCTTATGGGCATTCCCTTTAACTTTTGGAAAAACAACTTAGAATATTTTATAAGCTGTTAGATCATACACATTTATTGTGTTATTTTGCAAAAAAAATCATCATGATGATCACATATGAAGAAATTCCATGAATTTCCTACAACTTAACAATCCTTGATTCATAAGTATGTCTGAAAAAGAGCTCAGTTTCACCACTCTTGTCTTCCAATGTAAATTGGAGGTGGATGTAATATGAAAATTCATTAATTAGCATTTTAGATTAAATAAATAGATGATCTTGAACATATGGGAATTTTTAAAAATACATGGGAGAAATTGAAGATTCATGAGGTAAACTTACGATCAAAATTCTTCCAGGTATGCATTTTAAAGGTTCGTCTTTGTATATTGTTTGATTTTCATTTTCATAATTTATTTCCTACTTACGTTCGGTTTATTTTTGCAGGTTTTCATTCATTTAAGAGATTTGAAACAAGCAGGAAACTATTTTAAATTTGTAGGATGCTCAGGGAGGTATTAGTTTTTTTTCCAAAGAAAAAAATCAAACTTTTTATTAAAAAAAAAAAAAGTTACATAGTATATGCATTAAGCATTCAATTTGGCTGTATGAAAGTAGATCCTGCAGCCCACAGGATACAGTCCTGCCTAATAGCAAAAAAAGAAAGTGCAGCTCCTATCATCTGGAGTGCATCCCACAAAAAAAACCCACTGGCCTAAGTCTTTCTACCCTTCTTCTTCTCCACTTTTCGCCAACCATCCATGTTGGGAGTGGAGTCAATAATGGCAAGCTGGTTTTCCATTGTGTTCATTTTTTGCTCCTTATCTGAATCCGAACCTTCAGGATTGTGACTTCGTTTGTTACCACTTATTTCCAGCTGGAGTTCTTGTTCCTTTTCCTCATTAATCTCCTTATCCTTATTGTCCTGATCTTTATCCTTTGCTGTATTTAGTTCTTCTTTCTTTGCTGTAGTTGCCTTCTTAAATGCAGCATCTATGTTCTGCCATCCTTTCGGCTTCCTTTGTTGTTGCTTTCTCTTGTTGAGGTTTGGACATGCATTGTACAGATGACCTGTTTGTTGACATCCCCGACATCTGAAAGCTGTATTCTCATAGTCCAAAGGTTGTTTCCACTGTGTATTATTGAAATTCAGGATGATGCTTTCAGGTAGTCCTCGGTTGAGATCTACCTCGACACATATTCTGGAAAAGGTAAATATTCCTTTTAGATGTTTCTCTCCGTCTATCTTTAACATTCTCCCCAAGGTATTTCCAATTGCTATTAGAGCCTTGGAATGCCAAAAATGTAAAGGAAGATTATGCATCCTAACCCATATTGGCATCCTTGATACCACCATGGTGTTGGCATCAAAATCAGGGAACCAAGGGGTAATAAAAAGTCCAGCACTGCCCCAGAACCATGGCCCTTGGTTGAGAATTGTTTCCTTTTCTTCTTCTGTGTGAAAACATACTATAAAAAACCCTTTAGGGTATAGGTAGATTTGGAAATTTTTTGTCCAAACCGAGTGGATCCATTTATACAATGCATCAGTTCTAGGCCAAAAGCCATTGAATCTACAAATAACTACATTTTTTTGTAGATCTGAATATAAATTATTTACCTCTGGTATTTCGATGGAGATAGATGGGCTCTCTGGCATTTGATCTACAATGTACTACCCCGAAGGTTCAGTGACAGCTATAGGGTTTTCCCCTTTTCCCTTCACTACTTCCTTAAAAGACCCTTTGCTTTGCGAGCTATTTCCAGCGCTTTCAGCTCCTCCTCGTAATCTCATATTGAGAATGATTGTAGAGCCTGGCTTGATGTTGTATTCTTGCATGGTTCTGCTTTCCTGCAGCGATCTGCCCTCATTTAATAGGTGTTGTTTCTCAGTCGGATAGCCAATCTGATTGGCGATATTGTTCTTCAAATCTGAAACCCTGTCACTGTCATAAGTCCAGATCATGATTGTGTTTCATTTTGGGGTCTTTACAAAAATTTGGAAACCAGACCTGACAATCTGAGGTGGCTCAATTCTTGTTAGATCTGAGCCATCCAACTCCGCATCCGATCTATTTAAAACCTTCATTTCCTGAGCATAGCTTTGGATCTCACTTGCCTTATGGAGATCCTCTGCGCCTGAAAATGGATTCGTGGTAAAATAATTTGATTTGTTCCCAGATCCATACTTTGGTTCTACTCGGATCCCAAAACAAACCTGCAGCAACTTCTGAAAATCCAAAATACCGGCGACTTCATCTCCGTTTGCTACTGCCGCTGAGCAGGCATTCAATTGCCCGATCCGCAGATCCTTCTTTTGTCGAACCGCTTCATTAACTCCAATCGATGCTCATCCATTGCGGGGTTCCAATTGAGGAAGATCAGCACGCAGCGGAGTCGTCCAGGTTCCTATATCTGGTCGTTTTTTCAGCTCCAAATTTAGCAATTGATTCGGCAACCCCGCTCTTGACGGTGCATCTGGGCTTCGTGCGAGATTAGGCATGGATTCACCGAGGTTTTCAGAGACGCAGTGAGCCATTGCATCTGGTTCCCTCAGGGAGGTATTAGTTGTTTTTTCAGAATTTGAAGATTCATTAATTTTCCTTATATATTTCATTCAAATTCCATTTATACTTTTAAATATATTCTCGGAAAATTCATGTTGGATCATTGTAATATCGCAACTCTTCTCATGAGAAAGTTGCGATAACATCTTCCTCTGATGGAATGCTTCGATGGTCAATCAAATTATTAAGTGGAGTTTTTATAGAAAGGAAAAATTGAATTGAGCACTTCTATTTTCGATACTTTAAAACATCCCAATCTTGTCATATTGTCGTATATCATTATCAGAGCATCCTAATGTTGGGACATTTCATATAAAGCATTAATCGAAGTATTGTGATATCCACCAAATTCTGGACTCGATACCACATTTCATTCTAGTTCTAAAATATATCGCATCCATTTATAAATCACAATTTCAATTATGACGTACGTTTAAAACTTCTGATGTCCTGGACCCGATATGTCATTTAATTTCAGTTTTAAAAGATATCGAACCCGCTCTTAAAATCACAATTTTGATTAGGGCATCCATTTAAAAATTTTGATATTCTGGATCCGATGAGATTGAATCTATTTAATAAAATTATCGCATCCATTCTTCATCGCAAATCGGCGTATCAATGATATTACATCCTGTATTCAAAATCTTCTGTTTGCTGATTTCTTATAAACTTCAAAGTCGATCCCACAAATATGCTACGTCTCATATCGCATTTCACATATTAGAAGTTTTCAATTGAGCATATCTCCAATATCTTGAATCACTGATCTCCGATAGTTGATTTTGCCAATATTTCGATGACCATATAATCTCACATCCGATATGACATTTAAATCAAATTTTAAAATATATCACGTCCATCGCAATTCCAGTTGGGGCGTATGTTTAGAAGTTCAGGTGTGCCGAATCCGATATGAAGTTAAATCCATATCATTAAAAGAGTCGGGTTCCTTCCATATCGCATATCAGCGTATCAATGATATTACATCCCGTATTCGAAATCTTCTGATTATCAATTTCTTATAAAATTCAAATCCAATCTGAGCAGTGAGCCACATCATCTATCACAATCCTATTATCGCAAGAATCATATTGACATTTCATTTTGTTAACAACTCTGATCGTCGATATGACTATTCTCCGATATAGCAATCACTCCATCGCAATTTCTCATTGCATATGCTCATATCGCAACACTTATATCGTATATTGTCTTGACATCCTCTGATGTGATAAACTCTAATATATGCCTCTCTTCCAATTAATTTTAACTATTACATAACATTCAATCACATATCGGCAAAGGTGAATCTCGTAGTTTGAAGTTATGCATGGAAGAGAAACTTGCGATGCAAAAAATTCGATTAGACTTTGTGTTGTATAAAATATTTTAAACCACTCTTATTCAACCACTATGGTAATGAACCACTTGGTAACAAAATTGCAACATGGTTAAATTATTTTTATTTCTCTTATATTTGAGTTTTAGATATATCACTCTATATTTAATATATGAAATTCAAGACCTCCCCATCTACACATCTGTATTTCATTATCTTGGATTTGGTCTTAATTCTGAAATATTTATGAAAATCATGGAGTTGATATGAAACTTATAATATTATGAGAACATTCATCGTTGCAATTCATTAAAAAACATCCTTTCATTTCTGATGAATTCAGTTCACTTCAGATTCCTAGAACATGAAACATTGTTTTCTTCTAGTTTGTTGCTTGTTTTAGTATAGATTTAATAAATGATGATTTTGGGTTAATAAGATTTCAGTTAGTTCAACTTCTTCATGCTTTTAATTCTAATTAAAGTAAGAAGTTAGCTAGTATTGGAGAAAATGATATCTTTCAGGTAAGATTAAATGCAATTCTCCAATGGTAAGTTTCATGTACCCATTCTCATTACTTTACTTTTGTTTTTTTTTTTTTTTTTTTTTATCTTGAACTTTGTTTTTGTAGGTCTTCATGAATCTATTGCACCTCTACCAGATTAGTGTTGAATTTCATTCTCTTTTGTTTAGTATGATTTGAGATTCTTGAATGAAGCAGTAATGATCCTTAGTAAATAAGCTAAACTGGGGATTTTCATAACCCTTATCTGTTTCCTTAAGCATTTCTTTTATTCGAAAATGATTAAGATTATTTTTGCATTTTTTTCTTCGAAACAAGAAAGTTTGCAGCAGAAAAATACTTCTCATTTAGTATATTATTTATCATCACTGCTATCGGAAGCCAAAATGCTTATAACTCTACAAGATAAAATTTATCTAAATCTCAAAAAAAGAAGGAAGAGTCACATGATTATTTCTTTTATCTCTTTTGTTGAGACATTTGTATGAGTAGTCTTGATGGAGTTTATCTTTTAAATTTGGATTTTTCTTTCTTCAATTTTATTTTGGTTTGATGATTTCTTTGTTTACCTTAGTTTAAGAATTATTTTCCTTTTTCTTTCAGTTTTGATTTCATTTTGGTGACTCTGCCATGATTTATATGAAAGGCTTTTTTCCTCGCCTTACAACATTTGCAAACATGAGAAATCTCTTAACTCTACCCATTTCAGTGAATTTCATTTATCATTAAAGGTGTATCCTTATGGAACCATAAGATCATCTAACTTTAAATATTTTTCATGGAGGAACACACATCCTTTCTAGGTGATTGAGTTTACTTTTTCAAGGAAACAATTGATTTGAGTTTAACAAAATGAATCCCTACCACCCCTCCACATAAAATCCTCTGATTGATAGCTACAGGGAAATAATTCAGAGCAAACATTATAAAAGTATTATGTCCATTAAACATAAATCTCTATTACCATCCCACCTCTTTTAGTCAAATATATCATAAACTACAAGTTTGCAAATATGCTTGTCAAAAGATTGATTAAGGAGGAAGCATGAGAAATACAAGTAAACTTGTCGAGGCTATGAACGCTTATTGGTAGCGGGACTAGGCTTGTATGGCATAAAAGACAACTTTGTCAGGGTACTGTTCAGGCTCGTTGGCAGCGAAGCGATGTCAAAGAAAATCATAAAATGGATATATGCTTTATCAAAAACTCTTATCTCTACCTTCTTCTATTATTATATGAGGTGGTTTTAAAACAAATTTTCCCAAATTTAGTCCGTTTTGAGTACTCATCTTTACAAACTCATATTACATAATCTATTTAAGTGGGACCTATGAAAGTCTTTTACTGTTAGATGGTTTCCTGAACTCCATTATTTTTAACCTTTGGATAAATTAAAGTTCATTAATATTAACTAGAGATAATTGGTTCTTCCTAGTGTATCGCCATTGTTATAGGGAAAACCCAACACCCCCCATTTTTGACTTATTGACTGAAATAGTGGGGACTCTTTCTATAAATTTTTGGCTAAGCCTAATTTATGATTTTCATTTAAGTTAATTGTCTTACAATTTTATCATTTTTTGTTTTCGTTGGATTTATGTTTTGGTTGTTTCATTGAATCCAACTTTTCACAAGCTTTCCATCGATACTTGTTTCAACTCATTTGGTCAACCGGTTTGTAAATGGCACTGCTTTGAACTTTGATCATTTTCTCGCCTAAACTAAAATTGTAAATAAATGTATAATATTTCAATTTTTGTAATTAATTAAGTTCATTAGTCATTCATTGTAAATATTGAATTTCAGATAACTTTTATTAATTTTTAGTTTTCTCACTAAAGATTCTACAAAATGACCCAACTAAATCATACAACGGATGAAAACGCATTTTACGATCTTAGTAATTTACTCCAATTTATTATTTTGAAATCAATTGCCAAGATCAGATTCTCAAAATTGCAAAGTAGCTATAGTTCAATTTGTAAGATTAATAATTCACGCAAGCCTCACTCATCTTCATTAATTTAATAGCCCCCGAAACCAAAGTCACAAAAAACTTATAAAGAAAAAATCATTAAATAATAAATCCATATAGGTGAGGAGAAATTTAGATAGAGGAGGAATGACCTATTATAGAGATTTATGAACCCAATGTTTTGGACTACCAAGTGAGTCCATCATCGGGGGATGCGTCAATAGATTTAAGAATATTTTAGCTCCTCGATACATCATTAATATCTTCTTAAATCTATTGACGCATCTCGTGATGATGGACTCACTTGGTAGTCTAAAACGTTGGGTTCATAAAACTCTATAACAGGTCACTCCTCCTCTATCTTAAAAAAAAATCATATCGAGAAAATTGTCGCAAAAACTTATCGCATTAATTTTAAAAGCCTTAACAATTCAAAACATAAAAGTGCGATAAGTCGATGCAAGAAATACTAAGACCTTCGTTCTATTTCCAATTCATTTGGAAGAAGTTAACATATACGTTGATATGCTAAACTAACCCATATATATTAAATGTTAATAATTTAATATTATTAAATTAATTTAATATAATTAATTAATATTTAATATGTAATTAATTAAATTAAATTAAAATTAATTATATGTTAATTAGATTAGAATTAATTGTATATATTAGTTTACTCATAATTAAGCTAGAATTAATTATTAAATAATTAAAATCTTATTTAGGATTAAAATTTAATTAATAAATTCTGATTTTTGGGCCTAGGCAACAAAATTTCCAGAATTCTGTCATATTTCACTCATCAATTTTGGAGACTCATAGAATGAGTTTTACTTGGCCAAATGAGGCCCACGACGGCTCATTGGAAAGATAAAATCATGAAGAACATTTCTGATGAGGTTTGGTTAACAGATTTGATCATTTATTGAATATAAATGCTAGTAGAAGGTCAAGCTCCAAATTTTGAATAAAAATAATTTTCTTGAGTTTTATTTTTGCATTTTCAGTTGCCCAAGCCTCTTCTGAATGAAAATCCATTCATCAATGATATCCTTGGCCAATTAAATCATCATAGGCATCAATGGAAAGATTATATTTGCTTTTCAATTATTTATTTAATTCAATTTGATTATTTTTTTTTAAATCCAGATTTGGCATTTTGATTTTATTTTTACATTTTAATTTTGTTTTGATTTGATTTTGCAGGAAAACAGTTGAACAAATGAGGAGAAAAGAATCTCAATCAATGAGAAGGCTCCAACAATAGAAGAATGAAATTTTGAGCCAATGAAAATTGATTAAACAAATTTATTCTTCAACAAATTTTCATATTCTAAATTGTTTTGTAAATATTATAAATACCAGATTGTAGAATGTAAAAAGGGTTACTCTCCTCTGCAATTCTGGAATTCTAAAAGCACTTTTGTAATTATGTATGGAGAACAGAGCTAGCACTTCTGCAGTTCTTGTTTTAACAACAGAAGTTCAAGCATTGTAAAAGATCATTGGATATCAAAGCCAGTGAAACAGATTCAATAAATTGGTATTTATAATACTATTATTTTAAATGTTGGTTTCATTTTATGATGGCAGGAATGTGTCAATTTATTCATATTTGTGCACCTTTATCGATATGGGTAATTTGCCTCAATACTATGTTATTATTTATCTCTTCTCTTATGGATTGAATTCCGATTTCTGAGTAACTATTTAATAAAACTAATTTATTAAATAGTGATATGTTGTGAACTATTGCCGCATATTATTGTTTAATTATTAGAATTATTTATTTGACAATCAATATCATTTTGTGAACTTCTTCCTAAATGTTGTTGGTTTATTATTTCAGTTAAGAAGTCACTGAATATAATATGTTTTGGTATACATAACATCAAGTTAATTGAACTACTTCATTAGCTTGATATTCATTAAAAGCCATACATATTTAACTCCCAATCATTTAAATATCTTGCCCTTAGTTTGGTTAGACCTATATCTTCGTAATTAAGATAGGATAAGGAATTAGTTCCTTTTGATTGCATTAAGGAATAAGTTTGCATCTATATTAATTTCTACATTCCTTTAAGTCCTCTTCCCAAAAAAAAAATTTTAGTTGTGGCTTGGTTGAACCCCAAATCAGGTTAAGGATCATTTTCTTGCCTGATCAGCAAGAAGTTTGATATGATGTCTCTTCTCTATTGGTGGATGAAAGTCATTAGAGACTGAGAGAAGGTAACTTGACCTATTTGAACTGGTTGGAGCCATCATTCCAAACAGGAAAGGAGTTACTTTAAGGTCTGGACCAGGTGGTCATCCCCCAATGTTGAGGCAGACATTTTTGGCCTTCAACACTTACCAAGGATAAATTGGCAATTACGTCCAATGTTCTCTTGCCAAGCTTAATTTATTCCAAACAGATTGTTAAGGCAGCAATTTAATGGTTTCGGCCTCAGGACCCCAAGTCCAGCTGATGGCTCATTTCTTTCTCTAGGAAAGCTAAGCTCTAAAGTTTTCCTACTGAACTCCTGTTTAGCTCCAGGAAACTCCCCACCGTCCCTTTTCCAACCCCCCCTTCCCCCTTCTCCTTTCCCTTTTCTTGAGGATGAGAGAACAGTTAAGTGGGTAACGACCTTAACTAATAGTTGTTCCATGAAATTGAGAGTTACTGAGGTTTATCTGTAAGCCCTCAACTCTTCCATTGAACAATAGAAATTTCCATAAACAGCTTAACTACTAATTTGTATTAATCATAACATATTAACTGGTTGTCACTAGTTTAGTGATTAGTAAATAGTAAAAACAAAAATGTTAAAAGTAATTCTTAAGTCTGGGAATGTCACAATTCCCCCGCCTTAGTGGAACACTGTCTCGGTGCTCATTCCTCTATCTGTTCCTGAAACTATCCAGGATATTCCTCCTACACAAAATCTTTGTCTTCCCAAGTGTCCTCTTCCGAGATGAAGTGTTTCCATTGCACTTTAACGTGGATGATAGCTCACCTCCACAATATTACTTCTCTATGATCGAGTATGCGTAGGGGCTCGACCAGAAAATCCCCTTCTGGTTCAACCTACCACAAGTACCATTGCCATTTAACACATATAAACCCATGTAAAATATTTATAACTCACAAATTTCCACATGTAAATATATGTCATACCTGAAGCTCTTGCCAATTTATAATGTGCCTGGGATCATATACATACTTCTTTAAAAGAGAAACATGAAACACGTTGTGAACTCGAATGTGACTAGGTAAGGCGAGTCGATAAGCTACGAGTCCTATTCTATCTAGAATTTGAAAAGGGCCACAGAACAGGGGAGCCAACTTGGCACATTTTCCTCATCTGAGAGTGCTTCTCTTTGGTTTGATTCGCACATAAATGTGATCCCCTACTTGAAATTCTCTGTAGGTTCTTCTCCTATCAGCATAAGCCTTCTCTCTATCCTAAGCATCTTTCAAATTTTTTCGCGCCTTTCCCACTGTTCTTTCCATCTCCTCCCACATGTCCAATCCTAGAATCATCTTATTCTCGAGACTATTCCAATTTGCAGGGATTGTACACTTCCTCCCATAGAGTACTTCAAAAGGACTCATTTTCAGCGACCCGTGATACCCATTGTTATATGCAAATTCTACCAAGTGTAGGTTCTCTTCCCATTTTCCTGGTTGCTGCACCACATACATGCGCAACATGTCCTCCACCACCTGGTTAACTCTTTCAGTCTATCCATCGGTCTGAGGGTGATCGACAGTGCTGAAATGGATTTGCGTGCCCAAACCTGTAAATAATGCCTTCCAAAAAGCAAAGGTAAACTTAACATCCCGATCAGGAATTATGACTAGAGGGATGGCATGCAGCCTGAAGATCTCTTTCATGAATATATCAACTATCTGAGTTGTTTGATAGGTGGACTTAATTGGTATGAAATGAGCAGTCTTGCTCAGTTTGTCTAACACAACCATGATTGAGTCATTTTGTCTCTTTATGGTATCCCATTTCCATTTAGGAATGCGTAAGGGGTGTAGTAACCTAGCGGGGTGTTGGTGCTCTGCTTTAACTTGCTAAAATTCTAAGCACCTAGTCAAATATTCTGCAATATCCTTTCTCATGCTAGGCTAATAATAAATTTTCTTGATGACCATGAAGAACTTTTGATAACCACGGTGAGTAGCATAAGGACTTCTATGCAACTCATCTAATATAATATGCTTAATCGACACTTGGTTGGGAAAATAAATGTGATTTCTCAACATCAACAAGATTTCAGGATTAACACTGTACTCTTTTTGCTCCGCAGCATTCCGGGCCAGTTCAACTTGCTCCCAAAGGAAATCATATTCCACGTCCTCTTTGGCTACTTCCTTTATCTGCTTGGCAAAGTTGAACTCTACTTGACTAAAGCAAATTTCATAAACATAATGTAGTTTTCTACTTAACGCATTTGCCACACGATTATCTTTCCCCTTCAAATATTTGATTTCAAAATCAATCTCGCTTCAGAGTGCAGTCCATCACGCTTGACACACATTCAAGGTAGGTTGGTTAAAAAAATTCGTTAGTCTATTGTGATCAGTTCTTAATAAAAACTTATTTCTTAACAAATAGTGCTGCCATACTTTTAAGGCGTGAACTACAACAGTCAGGTCCCGATCATAAGCATAATATTTCTGCTCATGCTCTTTTAACTTATGGGATTCATAATCAACTACCTTGCCATTTTGCATTAGAAGCCCACCTACACCTTCTTTACACACACCCGTACATACTATGAAATCCTCTTCATGATTTGCAATATTCAAAACTAGCGTGGTGTTGAGTAGATGCTTTAGTTTTTCAAAACTTTCCTGATAGTCCCTGTTAGCACTGCTACATGTTTGAGCATTTTTGAAGGTCTCGAACAGCTTGGTCGTAGTGTTTTCTGCAAATATGGGCTAGCAGCAGTTCATTCAGTCTTTTCCTCCATTTTCCTTCATCTTCTCTTTTCCCATAGCCCCCTGTCCTATCTTTCCCCATTTTTCAAAGTTCCCTTTTTGGCCCCAGTCCTAAAGCGCAAGTCAAATCTTTCATAAGACCCAACCATATAACTTTGCGCTTTCTTTCCTCATCGCAATCGGTAAATCGCATATCTGTGTGCATAAAGGCCCAAACCTCTTGACTCCCGCTGATGCGATATTGCGATGCCCCTTCTTCAGTCTTAAATATGGTTAACTCCCCTATCGGATCCATGGCCTAGTCGCAAGTCGCAATTGGAGCTTTCAGCAGGTCTTGCTTAAGTCATGTCCATAGCATCGCCGATCGTCGATTACCGACTGCCCATGCTGGATGTGACGTGATTTTAAGCTGCTGTTAAAAGATTTGATTGGGTTCGTCGCACCATCGCAATTGGCGCTTTCAATATGCCAAGGTATTTTCCGATTTGCGATGCGATATTAAATATCAGACCCGATACTATTCACTACTCCTGTGTATAAAGTTTCAAGTCCGCAGGTTCCCCTCCGATAGTATGTTTGCCATATTGCATAGCTTTCCCCGCAAGCCAATCTCTACTGTCCGATTGTCCCGACCGTTGATCCAACGTTGTGTGCAAGTCCCGCTCTGTCAACCTGCACGTTATATAATCTGCGGGAAAGTGGTATTCTGCCATCCATGTGCCCTAGTCCTATTGCATCGCACTGCCCTGTACGATTACCTTTGCAGCACAAAAGTGGTGCGGGAAAACGACTTCCCGCCATCGTACCAGCTCCCCGCCCATGAACCATCGCTCTCTTCTGACATCTGATCATCGTCTGATTGCCTCATCCCATGATTTAATGGCCCTCGTTCGCCCTGATCATCCGCCTCCTAATAGCTCATTCTAGCATGATCTCAGCTGTCCATTCCTTTAATGTAATGGATCATATTCAAATTGCGCCTTCCCATTGTCTCCCGATAGTAGATCTTACTATTCTTTTTGCCATCCGACGGCTAGTGTTTCATCTCGGCCCTTGTTCGATTTCAAAATATTTCTAAGGGTATTTTGCAATGTTTCTCAGGGCCTGTTCTGCACGCATAAAGGAGGAAACAAGCCATCAACACCCTGTATTCAGTGCATTAAAACCCTCAGCTACCTGCATTCAACATAGCATGGCCAAAGACAAAGAAAATGCTCCTCGAATAGTTCAATGACAGCAGCAGTTATTGAAAAATTATGAAGATAATATTTCAACTGTTCAGGAAGGACTCTGAAGTACAAAAAGAGCCATTTTTTTCATTTAAAACAGTGAGGATGTAGTAGAGAACCCATATCAAATTGTAAATACGGTTGGTAATTAATTAAGAAACCTCCATGCACGCCCTAGCAGAGATTTTTGTAAACTGATTCTATATATACCTAGAAAAATGATGTAATTAGTTTGATGAGTGTTAGATGAATGCTAGTGTGTTGTAGGCTTCAACTTCTGGAGACCGTAAATACTGTGAGACCCACAACGTCTGGTTTTCATTTCCAACTAATACAAGCTTCTTTTGTTGTCATTTGCTCACTTTTCACTTCTTCTATGTCCTAAGTTGTGCCTGTTTTGCATTATTTCATGTGCTGTGAATGTTTAGCATCAGAGGGGTTGTCATCCCACCTCTGTGTTAAAATTTAGCTGTTCATTGAAATTTCTTGCAGGTTTATCTTGTTTTAATGCATAGAGAGCTGTCATCCTGTCTGTGTGTTAGATAATAGATTTACAGACCTCCTAACTGGTTGTAGCTGGCCATCACAGGGTCCTATGTATCTACTGGTGTAGTCAGTCTTCTCCATCATTACATTTTGTTCAAACTGTGAATAATTGGTGGTTGAAAGCCTTGTAGTCTGGGGGTGTTCACCCATGTCTAGGGTTAATCATAGTAGGAGTGGTTATCTGGCTTGAATGTGTAGCATTTATTTCATTCATCCATCATTTTATCCAACATTTTGTTGAGTTTGTAATGTTCCGGAGCATCACTGATATACAACCTAGGTGAGTTTCTTGGGGTGATAACATTAATTGGTGTCGTTGCCGGGGAGAGGAGAATCAAAGCTCACCTTCCCTGGGAGAATGACACAACTTCAAGCTTTGATGACAGACAAGGTTTGAACACATATTTTGGTTGTAATCATCTATCTGGCGACTCCGTTGAAGTTAAGACCATCTTTTGGCGACTCCACATTGAAGTTCTGGCTCAGTTTGTGAGACACACTCGAAGAAATCCTTAGAAATCTCCAGCTGAACCAGTGCGTGCACTTGAGAGGACTGCTAAATCAAAGAGAGTTTCACAGAAAGGGGCGTCAGGATTAGGTAAGCCTAAGAAGTCTCATGCATCTCTGAAAGATAAAGTTGTTGCTGAAGATTTACAGTTTGAAGATTTAGAAAATAGCACTGTTAATCAGGAAATTCCTTCAGAGATTAGTTCTGCCCCTTGTATAGTTAGTTCTCCTTTGAATCTTAGTCCAAAGAAAGCCTCCATTTCAATCCAAAACATCCATTTATCATTGCCATCCATCACATTACTTCCTACTCCTTCATCTGTTAGTATTCTTCCAAATATTCCAAATATGGCAGGACAGCAGCACCTACGAGGATTGAGAGGATTGTTGCTGCTAGATATGGACCGTTGGTATTACCTATCCCTTTAAATCCTATGTCCATGGGAGAATATTAGAAATATATGCCTAAATTTACTGGTACAGAGGGAGTAACAACAGAAGAACACCTAAAAGCTTTTTACAGTTATGCTGATAATTTAGATATAAGTGAAAATGATGTATGGATGAGAGTTTTTGTCCAGAGCCTTGATGGAGAGGCTAGGAAGTGTTTAGAGAATTACCCCAAAGATCTATAACTGATATTGAAGCATTAGATGATGCATTTTTAAAACAATGGGGAGATAAGAAGGACTTGTTGTATTACCATACAGAGTTTGGTAATCTGAAGAGGGAAAATGGGGAATCTTTGCCTGATTTTAATAAAAGGTTCAATAGGATGTACAGTAAGATCCCAGCTGAGGTAAAGCCTACTCCAACCTCTGCCAAACTCACTTATGCCAATGCTTTTGACTCTAATTTATGCCTGTTTTTGAGAGAAAGAAGATGTGCTACGCTGGCAAACATGTAGGATGCAGCCCTGGAGGTAGAATCTAATATCATGGCTGCAGAGAAGTTAAAGAGTCAAGCTGACAGAAGAAGACAGAGAAATCAGGCATCCACTTCTTCTGCATCATCTTCAGAGCCTAAGTTAGATAAAATGACCAAGATGATAGAGTCATTGGCTGCTGAAATTTTTAAGCTTAAGGTTGAGCAGAATTCTGGAAAAACAAGGCAGCAAAATACATTTGCTCCAAGAATTCAGAATCCTTTTAGAAGAGCAAATGAGCAGTTACAGATTATGCAGAGGGGTGAAGAATTAAAAGAATATAACAAAGTTAAAGCTCCCTTCCAAAATGTAGTCATGGAGGAGGAACGATTTGAAGAAGATGAGGATGAAATTCACTGCATGGAAGATAAAGGCAACACTGCATTCTTGACATTGGCTGAATATGAATAATCTTTGCTGCACGAACAAAGTAGTCAAGAGTGGGACAAAGGAGCTGTTCTACAAACCGTGATCAGCAGAGATATAACCTTAGGTCAAATGCAAAGAATGCTAAGGAAAACCCTGCACAAAGAATTGTTGTCCAAACAGAACCACGGAATATCAAGCAGAGAAGACCAGCAGCTGATCCTGTCATCCTCAAAGCTCCAATTTAAAAGGTAAAAAGTTTTGATAAGTCATCCTCTTCTTTCAGCTTGGAGTCAAAAGTTCAGAAATTGAAGATATCTGTGCCTCTGGTTGAGTTGGTGAAGAGTGAAATGTTTAGAAAGCCTATACTTGAAGCCCTTGAGCTAGAAGCCAAACAAACCTGCACTGACTCTGTCAATTTACAAGATGACAAGCCTGCCATCGTGCTCAGCCCTATGATTGAACCTGCTGATAATAATTCTCCATATTTTTATGTCTCATTGACCATTCATGATAAAATGCTCCACAATTTCCTGCTGGACATAGGGGCCAGCCACAATTTGATGCCTAAGGATGTCATGGAAGAGTTGGGCCTTGATATCACTAGACCCTATCATGATTTGTTTTCTTTTAATTCAAGGAAGGTGAAATGTCTTGGATTGATTAAAGATCTGGCCATTACCTTAACTCAGCTACCCATGAAGAGCATGGTGATGGATATTGTGGTAGTTGATGTCCCTCCCAAGTTTGGCATGCTGTTGTCTAGATGGTGGATTAAGAGACTAGGCGGGACACTACAAAATGATCTATCTTATGCGACTGTCCCAGTGTTTGGAGGAGAGAGCAGGAGGTTATATAGAGAGGCATTGTTGGCATACAATATCAGTGATGAGAAGAATCCTACAAATCATCCTATATATGCAGTGGACACTGATTTTGGAGCATGTATTCTCCAAATAGAAGAATCTCATAAGGCAGAAATGCAGCTCAGGAAACCAATCGTTCAGGCCAAGAGAGAGCAAGGAAGTTAGGTTTGGGAGATGTTCTTTGATGGAGCATGTTCCAGGGAGACTGCAGGAGCAGGAGTGGTGCTAGTATCTCCACAACAAGAAAGCATTCAACTGTCTTTTAAGCTGGTTTTTAAAGTGACTAACAATATAACAGAATATGAAGCACTGCTATTGGACCTTAATGCAACAAAAGACGGAGGAATTAAGAAGTTAAAGGTATTTGGAGATGCTGATATGATAATTCAGCAAGTAAATAAAACATTTCATGCAAAGCACCCAAGGCTGAAAGCATACAGAATGAGGTATGGAGAATCAGAGACCTTTTTGATTTTTTCTGTATTTCTTACATTCCTAGAGCCAAAAATCAGCTTTCTAATTCCCTTTCTGTTTCTGCTAGTCTATGTATTCCTCCTATGCCTCCCAGACTAGTTTATGAAGTCCAAATGAAGTACATACCATCCTTCCCCGATAATGTCCACCATAGGAAAGTTTTTGAAGATGATGATGAGTTGAATAGGTTCCTTCAAATCATTGATGAATTTTTAGAAATACAAATTGGCCAAGAGAATGATGCCTTGCATGAAAATCCCAAGTCCCAGATTAGAAATAAAATTGGTAAAGATAGCATTGTCCAGCTTCCTAGTAATCATATTCCCAAAGGTCTAATTCCTCTTGAAAGACTATTTGACCAAAATGATGTGCCTTACAAGGCTGCTCAAAAAGAAGATCAGTCTGCAGTCTGTAAGCATGATATAGGAAGTCCAGGTGTGCCCAAATTTATAAATCTGTCCACTCATCTATCTGCTGACCGAAGTGTTGAATACTGCAATTTAATGAGGCAATTTGTTGATGTGTTTGCCTGGGAGTATAGTGATCTGAAAACATATGACAAGAATATAATTCAACATAAAATCCCTCTTGAAAAGGACATTGTTCCTTTCAAATAGAAGTTGAGACCAATAAATCCTATGCTTCTTCCACTGATCGAAAAAAGAAATTAAAAAGTTGCTGGTTGCCAAAATCATTGTTCCTCTTAGATATTCAAAGTGGGTGGCCAACCTAGTGGTGGTAAGGAAGAACAGTGGTGAAATCCGACTATGCATCGATTTCATAAATTTAAACAAATGCTCAAAGAAAGATAATTATCCTCTGCAAAAAATGGAGCATTTGCTGCAGAGGGTCTCAAGAGCAAAGTTAATGTCTCTCATAGATGGATTTTCAGGCTTTAATCAGATTGTTGTGCACCCAGATGACCAAGAAAAAACTGCATTTACCACTCCTTGGGGCATGTTTATGTATGCTAAAATGCCATTTGGATTGATGAATGCTGGAGCCACTTTTCAGAGAGCTATGGATATAGCCTTTGTGGGAGAGAAGGACAAATTTGTGCTTATCTACCTTGATGATATAACTGTTTATTCCAGCAGCCATCAAAATCATTTGCAGCATTTGAAAAAGGTGTTCTTAAAGTGCAGAAGGTTTGGAATATCAGTCAATCCCAAAAAATCACAATTTGCTTTACATGAAGGCAAGCTATTGGGACATATTGTGTCTACTGCAGGTGTTCAGATTGACCCAGAAAGAGTCAAAGCAATTCAGGCTTTGATTGTCCCCAGATCAAAGAAAGATATACAGTCTTTTCTGGGCAAAATTAATTTTGTCAGGAGGTTTATTCTGAATTTTGCAGAGTTGGTAAAGCACGTAACCTCCATGTTGAAGAAAGGAGCAGAGGTAAGATGGACTGAAGCAACAAGAAAATCATTTGATTATATCAAGAAGGCTATAATGGAAGCTCCCACATTAATAAGTCCTGACTACAGTAAGGAGTTCCACATATTTTCTTTTGCCTCTGAGGATAGTATTGTAGCTGTTTTATTGCAACAAGATGAAGAAGGTTCAGAGTATCTAGTGGCATTTTTCAGCAAGAATTTGAGGGATGCTGAGCTAAAGTATGATATTATATAGAAACAGGCATATGCTCTTATTAAATCCTTAAAGGCTTTCAGAGTTTATATGTTGCATTCAAAAATAATTGCATATGTTTCCTCGGCAGCAATAAAAGATGTCTTAACTCAACCTGATGCTGATGGAAGAAGGGCAAAATGGATTGCTAAAATGATAGAATTTAACATAGAGTTGAAGCCCACCAAGCTGGTCAGAGGTCAGCATCTTGCCAAGTTATTGGCTGAAGAAAATTGCAGAACTTTAGACATTGATTTCCTATGCACTATGGCAGAAATTGGTCAAATAGAAGAAGAGGAAACAATGAAAGAACAGTCAGTGGCCGAGAATCTAGCTTCATCTAACTGGCATGCTGAAATAATCAATTTCTTGCTGAAGCTAGAAATCCCTTCAGGATTTACTCAAAGTCAAGCTAGAACTTTGAAACTTAGAGTAGAAAAATATTGCATTATGGAAAATCTGCTCTAGTGGAGGGATCCATCTGGAATATTTTTAAGGTGTCTGGACAAAGAACAGTCAGTAGATGTCATGCAGCAGTTTCATTCCAGCATGTGTGGAGGGCACCATTATTGGAAAACTACAACCCATAAAATTCTCAGAGCTGGGTTCTATTGGCCCACTTCATTTTTTGATGTATTTGGTTTTGTTAAATATTGTGACAGGTGCCAAAGGTTTGAAGGAAAACAACAGTTGAAGTCCCTGCCCCTAAAACCAATAATTGCAAAAGGACCTTTTCAACAATGGGGTTTGGAATTCATCGGAGAAATCAATCCACATTCCAGTGGCCAGCACAGGTGGATATTGGTTACCACTGATTATTTTACAAAGTGGATTGAATCAGTCCCTACAAGGAAGGCTGATCATAATGTGGTCATAAAGTTTTTGACAGAAAATATCTTCACCAGATTTGGTTGTCCACATAAATTAATCACAAACAATGCAGTAGTCTTCAGGGCAAAATAATTGGTGGAAATGTGTGATTCAATGGGAATTAAACTTGTTCATTCCACCTCATATTATCCTCAAGGAAATGGTCTAGCAGAATCCTCTAATAAAAGTCTGATCAGGATAATTAAAAAGCTGTTAGAGGACAATAAAAAGAATTGGGATTCAAAGCTCAAGTATGCACTATGGGTTGACAGAGTGACCATTAAGAGATCTACAGGGAGTTCTCCATTCAAGCTGGTATATGGCACTGAGGCTGTATTTCCAATCCAGCTAACTCTCCCTGTGGCAAAGTTCCTTCAAGAAGAACAGAATGATGAAGATGATATGGCAAACAGAATCACTGATTTAATAGAGTTGCATCAGAACAGAGAAAAAATGGTGGAAAAAGCTGCAGCACATCAGAGAAGCATCAAGGAAGCCTTCGACAAGAAGGCAAAAGCAAACAATTTTCAGGTTGGTGACTTAGTTCTGAAATGGGATGCACTGAAGGAAAAGAAAGGCAATCATGGGAAATTTGATGCTTTCTGGACAAGGCCTTTCATCATTTCACAGGTTCAAGGGAACAATACCTTCATACTGAAAAGTATAGGAGGTGAAATAGTTTTTGATGGCCTAGTTAATGGGCGATTTTTGAAAGTTTATGTGGTTTAAGGTCTTTTGGCCTTAAAAATTGTAAATATTTTGTTTTATCAGTTGTAGTGCAGGATCAGTTAGACTCCATGCCCAATGGAACACTAGGAATTTTGATTAGTTTATTTTCAGCTAGGAAGGCATTGATCTGCAGGTTCTTGAGACCTCACAGGGAGGATCTCATCCCCAGAAGGAGCCAGTGTTAGCATTGCTACATGTTTGAGCATTTTTGAAGGTCTCGGACAGCTTGGTCGTAGTGTTTTCTGCAAAGATGGGCTAGCAGCAGTTCATTCAGTCTTTTCCTCCATTTTCCTCCATTTTCTCTTTTACCATAGCCCTGCCATCTTTGTTTTCCTCCTAAAACCTCCTCATTCCCCATTCAAATCCCTCCAAAATTCATCAAAGTCCCTTTTTGGCCCTAGTCCTAAAGCGCAAGTCAAATCTTTCATAAGACCCAACCATATAGCCTTGCGCTTTATTTCCTCATCGCAATCGGTAAATCGCATATCTGTGTGCAAAAATGCCCAAACCTCTTGACTCTCACTCATGCGATATTGCGATGCCCCTTCTTCAGTCTTAATTATGGTTAACTCCCCTATCGGGTCTGCGGCCTAGTCGCATGTCGCAATCAAAACTTTCAGCAGGTCTCATTAAGTCATGTCCATAGCATCGTCGATCGCTGATTACCGACTGCCCATGCCGGACGTGACGTGATTTTAAGCTGTTGTTAAAAGATTTCATCGGGTCCATCGCACCATCGCAATTGGCGCTTTCAATATGCCAAGGTCTTTTCCGATTTGCGATGCAATATTAAATATCAGACCCGATACTATTCACTGCTCCTATGTATAAAGTTTCAAGTCCGCAGGTTCCCCTCCGATAGTATGTTTGCCATATTGCATAGCTTTCCCCGCAAGCCAATCTCCGTCGTCCGATTGTCCTGCCCGTTGATCCAACATTGTGCACAAGTCCCGCTCTGTCAACCTGCATGTTATATAATCCGTGGGAAAGTGGTATTCTGCCATCCACGTGCCTCAGTCCTATTGCATCGCACTGCCCTGTACGATTACCGCCGCAGCACAAAAGTGGTGCGAGAAAACCACTTCCCGCCATTGCACCGGCTCCCCGACTGTTAACCATCGCTCTCTTCTGACATCCGATTACCTCATCCCATGATTTAATGGCCCTCATTCGCCATGATCATCCACCTCCCAATAGCTCATTCTAGCATGATCTCAGCCGTCCATTCCTTTAATCTAACGACTCATATTCAAATTGCGCCTTCCCATTGCCTCCCGATAGCAGATCTTGGTTGTTCTTTTTGCCATCTGACGGCCAGTGTTTCATCTCGGCCCTTGTTCGAATTCAAAATATTTCTAAGGGTATTCTGCAATGTTTCTCAGGGCCTGTTCTGCGCGCGTAAAGGAGGAAACAAGCCATTAATTCCCTGTACTCGGTGCATTAAAACCCTCAGCTACCTGCATTCAACACAACATGGCCAAAGACAAAGAAAATTCTCCTCGAACAATTCAATGACAACAACAGTTATTGAAAAATTATGAAGATAATATTTCAACTGTTCAGGAAGGACTTTGAAGTACAAAAAGAGCCATTTTGTTCATTTAAAACAGTCAGGATGTAGTAGAGAACCCATATCAAATTGTAAATATGGTTGGTGATTAATTAAGACACCTCCACGCACACCCTAGCAGAGATTTTTGTAAACTGATTCTATATATACCTAGAAAAATGATGTAATTAGTTTGATGAGTGTTAGATGAATGCTAGTGTGTTGTAGGCTTCAACTTCTAGAGACCGTAAATATTGTGAGACCTGCAGCATCTGGCCTTCATTTCCAACTAATAAAAGCTTCTTTTGCCATCATTTGCTCACTTTTCATTTCTTCTATGTCCTAGGCTGTGCCTGTTTTGCATTATTTCATGTGCTGTGAATGTTTAGCATCAGAGGGGCTGTCATCCCACCTCTGTGTTAAAATTTAGCTGTTCATTGAAATTGCTTGCAGGTTTCTGTTGTTTTAATGCATAGAGAGCTGTCATCCTATCTGTGTGTTAGATAATAGATTTATAGATCTCCTAACTGGTTGCAGCTGGCCATCACAGGGTCCTGTGTATCTGCTGGTGTAGTCAGTCTTCTCCATCATTACATTTTGTTCAAACTGTGAGTAATTGGTGGTTGAAAACCTTGTAGTCTGGGGGTGTTCACCCATGTCTGGGGTTAATCATAGTAGGAGTGGTTATCTGGCTTGAATGTGCAACATTTCTTTCATTCATCCATCATTTTATCCAACAGTCCCTACTCCATTTAAAATTTTCTCCCTTTCTCTGCAAGGAAGTAATGGGATAAACAACCTTAGAAAATCTCCATATGAACAATCTATAGTAACTAGATGAGCCCAAAAAGGCGCATATATTCGTCACATTTGCGGGAACCAGCCAGTCCATTATGGTCTTGTTTTTCTCCGGATCCACTGCTATGCCTTCAGAGGAAATAACATGCCCAAGGTATTGGATTTGATCCTTAAAGAAGTCACATTTTCTAAATTTGGCGTACTGTTGATTTTCTCTTAAAGTTTGCAATACCACCCGAAGATGTTCCATGTCTTCCTCTATACTCCTGGACTATAACAGAATGTCATCAATAAAAATAAGAACGAACTTGTCAAGTAAGGGGTGGAAAATTCCATTCATCATACTCATGAAGGTTGCTGGAGTGTTTGTTAGTCCAAATGGTAAAACCACGAACACATAATGGACATATCACGTTCTGAATGCAGTTTTATGAATGTCTTCCTCTTTAATGCAGATTTGATGATACCCGGATCGTAGATCAATTTTTTAGAACACTACTTCTCCCTTAACTTGATCGAAAAGATCGTCAATTTGGGGTAGATGATATTTATTCTTAATTGTTAACTTGTTTAATCATCTGAAATCTATACACAACCACAGGGTACCATCCTTTTTTCTTACGACAAAACTAGGGCTCCCCAAGGGGATACACTAGGCCGAATGTAGCCTTTGTCCAACAGCTCTTGAAGTTGCATTTTTAACTCTGTTAACTCGGGGATGCTCATTTTGTAAGGGGATTTGGAGATTGTAGCAGCTCCAGGGACCAATTCTATGGTAAAATAGACTTTCCTCTTGGGTAGTAGTCCAGGGATATCTTCTTGAAAGACATATTTGAATTCCTGCACGACTGCAATTTTCTCTAAAGCAGCCAGCTTATCTTTGGATTTTGTGTACCATACTTGAACCACATATATTTTACAACCTTTACGCATACATTGTGCTAGCTAATGGGTTGTAATGGGACACAACTTCACTTCACTTATTACACCTTGAATCTCTATTCTGGTGCCATCACTGGACAAGAAATTAATTGTTTTATCTTTACAATTTTCTAAGGTCCACTGAAGTTCCAACGAGTCCATTCCTATCAGAACATCATAGGAGCCTAATGGTAAAACATTTAAAGTTGTCCTAGTCTAATGTCCTGCCAACTCAATTTCACAATATTCTATTTTGGCACTAACTCTTCCTTTTGCTCATGTGGCTAATTCGAGTAGCCACGGGCTTCTAAACTTTATACTTTTTAATTGGCATATCTCAACTATTCTTTGGCTAGCTCAAGCTTGCACCATGGTCGATTAAAATGGAAACGGGAAGAACAGATATCTTACCTTCAAGTTCTACCATAGAAGGTTGTTATTCTGCTTGGTGACCTTCCAGTGCTACATTGATTCGCGTATGATCCTAGCCACATCACCAACAATAGACTCCTCTTGAACATTCATAATTGGGTCTTGTCTTCCCCTACGAGGACAAATTTTTTAATAGTGAGGTTCCCCACAACCCCAACATTGCAATGGAGGTTTGGAAAGCTGTCTAGATTCCAATTTGTTTGATGCTTCATTTTTTTTGCTTCATTCTGAGGTTTATACCTCTGCTGGTTCCAGTTCGTAATTCCATTTGATCCCTTATGTCCTGCATATTTGGCACGAGTCTGTTTCACATTTTTATTGGCTATAAAAAATTTTGTCCTTTCTTACTTGGCCAGTTTTTATTACTTTCACCTTTCTGCCTCATCTGGTGATAACAGATCTGAGTCTTTTGGACTGCTTCCTCCATTGTTTTAGGGTTATCAAATTCCAAATTTTCATTCATGTAGATAGGTAAGCTACTAATAAAACACTGGAATTTGGCCTTCTCTTCACGGATATAGGGAACATATCTCAGTAGCGAAGAAAATTTGGCTATGAAGTCATCCGTAGTCTGTTGTCCCAATTTTAGCTTATGAAACTCTTTGGCTCTGTCATTGTAAAACCACTCTATCAAATACCTGTCCTTAAAATGCTTCTGGAATTGCTCCCACGTAACTTCCTGCTCGCTAATTTCTTTGACTATTTTGCTTTCCTCCCACCATAAGTTGGCTTTTCCCTATAGCTGGTAAATTGTTAATCTTGCTTTCAAGTTGTCATCATTTCGTATATATGGAAGTATTTATTCATATTAATAAACCGTGCCTTCGCCGCTTCTTTAGCCTCTTCATTATATACCAGATGTTTGATCTTTTTGAACTCCCCCTGGAGCTCAATTTTTTGCCTTTTGGTATTCTTCTTACTAGAGACATTATTTGATTCTCCCTTATTGCCAGTTCATCCTGCTTCCGACGCCATGCACCCTTCCTTCTATTTATGGTACTCAGTCCCATGTTCCTCATCCTGACTGGGGTTTGGGTTTCTTTGATTCTATCTATCTGATAGGATTTTCATGATATTTTCTTGCTCCAAACGTAATCTCTCATTATGGACCCACAAATTCTACATCTCTGCTCGAAGCTGTTGAACTGTTTCTAGTAGCACCACATTTGTATTCTGGTTTACATCCCCCATCTATACCCACACCTCTAGGTTGTGACCAACAACACCTCCAGGGAGGGTGGGTCCCACTCCTTGTCTCATCTTGCGGCTGCTCCCTCTCTGTGTATCATAATCATTTTGTTATTTAATGACTAACCACTTAGGCCTCAATGTAGTAACCCGAGGGCTCTCATACCAATTGTAACACACATGAAATCTACCATATAATTTATTTATTTATTTGTTACTCATTATATATATATTATGTACGCACTTAATAATCCAGTTGCGGATGTTAGTTAACCCATATCGCATGTTACATAGTTACTAAAGCTCTGAATAATTTAATATTTGGAATTAATGCTTAATCAAATATACATGATTTTAAATATTCTAAGCACTCAACATTAATGTTAGTGTGATGGCCGAGGTGGTGTATTCACATCCTGGGTTCAAAAGACAGGTTCCCGAGGAGTGAACCCTTCCCCTTAGCTCTACACGCTGGTACATTAATATTTTAGGTCATGTCGTAATTACTCCGCTTAGCTGGGCTGCAGTCCTAACGCTGCTAGCTGCTCGGTCCAGGCTCTTCCATTTGCGAGATGGTGCTCATATGTGCCTAGAGAATGGGAGAAGATCCCAGAGCTCGTCCTCACGCTTGCAGTAGAGGTTATCCTCTCAAAATTTGATCTTTATGCCTGGATTGTCGACCAGATCTTGACTCCAACCTTTGATCCTACAACTGCTAAATGGAAATGGAAGCATACCTGCGTCTTGACCTCATTACTACCATTCAACATATCTACAGGTGTGCTCAGAACCTCCATTGAACTCCTTAGGACACAGGAACTACCCCGTTCAACACCTAATTCACTACCTTTGATGGCAGGTATATTTTCTATTACAGAGGTTAATTCTAATGTTACTATTTCTCACGCTTTTCATTCCTTTTTTTTCATCGACGACTGATTATAAATCTTGTCCGTTTACCCAGGTGAAAACACAGTAACACCTTCAAGTTTCTCTTTGATATTGGCAGAAGGAAAACCCTCTCCATCCTTCCATAAGTGAGGCATAACTCCTCATTTCATTTATTTGTATTTGTGAAATGTCTCCTATGATTTGGTGCTGACATTCTTACTGCTCTGGATTGCAGGTTGCAAAGATCTGTGGTGATGGGGTTACGCATTGAGCTGTTACACTCCTACTGCAAGTAGCAGGACGAACCTTTCATGCCAAGAGCTACGGTATGGGAATGCCTCGACATGCTAGCTTGAAGTTTCATGCTTCTCATTTCTAATTAGAATTGGACTAAGTAGGGTTTTCTTTTAAAGAATGATTCCCATTGCTAATGTAATGCTTTGAACGACTTCTTCTCTCGACGATATCTTGAGTAATTAATGTAGAGGAATCTGCATGGTTTATTTATGTTTTTTAACTGTTTATAAAGACCTCTTTCCTAATTTTTTTTTTTTGTAAAATAATGTCATATGAGCTCACTATATATATATATATATATATATAGATATACATCTTTACTTAATTTCAGAATTGTCCAACTGGCTTCATCGATGTGTTTCAGTGCTGACTATTAAACTAGTATTTTATTGTCTTTATTACATTGTTCCAATCACGGTTATAGGGTTGATTGAGGATCTTGGAAAACTAAATCTTTGAATTAGAGTCGTTAAATTATTTACCTTTAGCAGCAAAACGACCTCTTAGGTGTCCCTTTTGGGACTAGCCGAGGAGTAAATCTGCTAGGGTTAGAGATTTTGTGCATAATAGTTTAAACACAGTGTTTGCTGTTCTTTGCGAGATTGAGGATCGAAACACTCTATTCGCTTGCCTCCTTTTCTGGTGCAGAGGAATCGTAACCTTATTCATGCTATAGTTAATTTTAAAGGGAACCAACGCTGTGTTAACAATTACAATGCATAACACTTTTCTTTTACGTTTAGCACCCACCATCCCTAACCAGGGGTTCTATCTTGTCGGAATGGTTGGGACCAACTACCTTGAATTATGTTAAATATGATTATCTTTACCCTTTGTATCATTTGAATTTTTCTTTTAACCGAACAATATCAATCATTATCGCGATTTGCTTACTCATTCACTTCTAAGTGTCTCCGCGATGGTATTTTTGTCTACTTCGGGGCTTTTCTCTCCTCACGGTTTCCTTATTTTAATTAAAGGCCTGGGGCCTCAGAATCCTTTAAAATCTTAATGAAACTATCCACAATGTAGAAAACATCGAGTATATGTTTACTAATAATAACAGTGGCTTATACAATATATTTCTCATTGCAATCATACCAACAAGATAGGCATGCCTTAAAGTCTAATAGCAAAGTAGAGTTGCCTTTTTATCTAATTAAAATCTACCTCACAGTTATTTCATAACAATCATTTCACAATAGATTTGACCTGCATGGTAATTGATTCTATAGACATTGTATAGAAGAATAAAGTTGCATTCTTATCTCATTAAAATCAACTCCACAATTATTTCATAGCAGTCATTTCACAACATATTAAACCTCCATGGTAATTGATTCTACATACATTGTATAGCAGAATAAAGTTGCATTCTTATCTCATTAAAATCTACTCCACAATTATTTCACAGCAGTCATTTCACAACATATTAAACCTCCATGGTAATTGATTCTACATACATTGTATAGCAGAATAAAGTTGCATTACTCATCCGATGATGAAGAGCGGTTTCTTACAGATGAAACCTCTCCACCCTACCAACGAGAAATTCACAATTATGTCCAATGTTCTCACCCCAAGTTCCTCAATTTCTTCCGAACAGATTCTTAAAGCAGCAGTTTAATGGTTTCAGCCTCATGACCCCAAGTCCAGCCGATGGCTCATTTCCTTCTCTAGGAAAGCTAAGCTCTAGAGTTTTCCTACTGAACTCCTGTTCAGCTCCACAAAACTCCCCACCCTCCTTTTTCTAACCCCTCCTCCCCTCTTCTCATTTCCCTTTCTTGAGGATGAGAGAACAGTTAAGGGGGTAACTGCCTTAACTGATAATTGTTCCGCGAAATTGAGAGTTACTGAGGTTTATTTGTAAGCCCTCCACTCTTCCATCAAACAGTATAAATTTCCATAAACAGCTTAACTACTAATTTGTATTAATCATAACATATTAACTCATTGTCGCTAGTTCACTGATTAGTAAATAGTAAAAACAAAAATGTTAAAAGTAATTCTTAAGTCTCAGAATGTCACATAATCAACGATATTTGCCCGTGGTTATCGCAATAAAACCTATTTACTGGTTAAAAATCCCAATGGTAAAGATGGAGTGAATCTCCATTAGAAATATTGCTACATGTTTTTTTTTAATGTATAAATGTTTAACTAGTATATTAATAATTTTAATAATAGTAATAACAATATAGTTAATTTTTACTATTTTCCAATCTCCATAATATGAGATGTATGAGGTATGTGTGTTGTTGCTTATCATGTTTAGCAATCATTTAATTTATATGGAATTTAATAGTAAAAATAAATTAAAAATAAAATAACTTTTGATTTGAGGCTTCTGTGATCCATAATATGTTTGACAAAAAACATTTATGTAGAAATCACATAGGATAAAATCTTTTTTTTCAATGTATAAATGTTTAACTAATATATTAATCCTTTTAATAATAGTAATAACAATATAATTATTTTTTACTATTTTTTAATCTTCATAATACGAGATGTATGAGGTATGTGTGTTGTTGCCTATCATGTTTAGCAATCATTTAATTTATATGGAATTTAAAAGTAAAAATAAATTAAAAATAAAATAACTTTGGATTTGAGGTTTCTGTGATCCATAATATGTTTGACAAAAAACATTTCTGTAGAAATCACATAGGATAAAATCTCATGGACACGTGATCTAGGCATTGAAATAAATAGATGTAGAGAAAAGTCAACTAACTGTTAGATTATAACAATTAGTTTAGCTCAAGAATTGTTATTAATAGTTTTGGTCAAGAATTGTTATTAATATTAATAAAATTATTATATAGAAAGAAATAATTTATTCAAAATCAATTAATTATAAGTTAATAATAATAATGCTCGACATCTAGGCCCCTCAACACAATTCAGAGCACCCTAAGATTGGTTAAAGACCTTGTGAACCCAAAGCTCCTCAGCACAATCCAGAGCTCCCTAAGATCGGTTAACCACCTTGTGAACCCCAAAGATGGGAAAGGTGTTTACATCATTCCTTGTTCATGTGAGATACATCTAAAGATTTATGAGCACGCTGCTGACATCAAGCATGATAGGTCTCCCTCCTCTGCTTTGGCAGAACATGCAGAAAAGACAAATCATCACATCTGCATCCATGGACTATTGTAATTTTGATTAAAAGTGCTTTTTATTTTTATTTATTTCTTATTTCTTTGTTAATAAAAATATTTATAATAACAAAATTATTATATTTTTTAATTGGTTTTTCTTTATATTTATGGTTTAGATTATTATTATTATAATAAATCTTATTAATAATATTATTTATAATAATACTATTTATAATACAATTATTTTGAACAATTTCATTGTATATATCTATAAATAAATATTAAATTTATAAATATTATTTAGTGATAACAATTTCTTATTATAAAATAATTTCTATGTGATTAATAAAGGTTCTTTCGTCAAATTAGCCATTATAATCTTATTATATCTCTTGTTTTCGTAATATTATTAATATAATTCATTTTATTAATAATATTATTTATAATAATAAATTCTTATTACGGATTATTTTTAATAGCATTACTTATAATAAATTTATAAATATTATAAATAAATATTATTATTTATGATTAATTCATTTTGAATAAATTTTATTAATATTAATAACAATTCTTGAGATAGCCATTATAATCTAATGGCTAGTTGGATTTTAGGTACATCTATTTATTTCAATGTTTAGATGGGGGAACCCCATCTTGTTTGAAGATGGACCACACTAGCTGGTTGGAAATTTTCTCCTATGTGATTTCTACACAGTTTTTTTTTGTCAAAAATAAAATAACTATCATTAATAGACACACATATCAAAATAAAACATATACCAAATTGGATCAAATTGTTTGTGTGAGTTTAGCCTTATCCCATTATTGGATCAAATACCGTGGGAACGGGTACATATCAATCAATGTTAAACATCAAAACACACAATTTGTGATACATTTCACATTACCAAGATTAAAAAACATAATAAAAATTAACTAAATTATAACTCTATTTTAAAAGATCCTTTTTAACTCAAAATCTACCAAGAATTGAGAGGGATCAAATTTATTTTCACTCAAAAAGAAGGTTTGCAGTTAGAGATTTGATCCTTCTCGGAACTTGGTAATCAAAATCTACCAAGAATTGAGAGGGGTCAAATTTATTTTTACTCATAAAGAAGGTTTGCTTTCTAGATTTGATCCCTCTCGGAACTTGGTAGATCCCGAGTTTAGATGGATTTCGTTTAATTTTAATTATATATTTTTTTGTTTTTCGAATAGTGAGTTCCAGATTTGATCCTTCTCGGAACTTGGTAGATTAGTTGTTTAGATGGATCTCATTTAATTATATTTTTTTTGTTTTTCGAACAGTCACCTTCACACTGCATAGTGACTTCACAATACACCCCATCACTGTCGATTCTACACTTAACGGGATAGGTTGGTTTAATTATTATAATTATAATTATTTAATTTTATGTATTTTGACTAAATCAAAATGTTTTAATTAATAATTATTTTTTGTGAGAGATTTTTCGGCGAAAATCACATGGAATACCATTTGTGTGACTTCACAATACACCCCATCACTGTCCATTCTACACTTAATGTGATAGGTTGGTTTAATTATTATAATTATAATTATTTAATTTTATGTATTTTGACTAAATCAAAATGTTTTAATTAATAATTATTTTTTGTGAGAGATTTTTCGGCGAAAATCACATGGAATACCATTTGTCGAACAGTCACCTTCACACTGCATAGTGACTTCACAATACACCCCATCACTGTTGATTCTACACTTAATGGGATAGGTTGGTTTAATTATTATAATTGTAATTATTTAATTTTATGTATTTTGACTAAATCAAACCGTTTTAATTAATAAAACACACATGGACAGCAAAGACAATGTGAAAGATAAAACATGCAATTCATTTTTTTATTAACATGAGATATGCATTTATAGTACAACATATGACTCTTGGGTTTCAGATCCCAAGGTCTCTTGGACTGCTTTGGTCTATTCGGATTCCACACTAACCCATTTAGGATTAGGTGTCCAACATTCCCCTCCCTTAATCCGAAGGGTTCTGTATGAGTCCAAGAAGAGAGATGAAATACAAAATGTGCAAAAATGCATGGCAACACTAGGCTGAATGTGCTCTATGAAATGTTGGTATAAAGGGCAGTGGTTTAAGGATGACCACCAACACTGGAACGCTTAGTGCAGTTCCCGGAACTCTTCCAAAACTGGCAAGAAAATGAAGTTTTCTGCTAGAGGAAGTGATCCTATTGTTTTAAAGAGGGAAACCTTCAACCATAAAAGGGAGGTCTCACCCTACATAAAAGGTAAAACTTCAACCTGAAAAAGGGAAGTCTCAACCTGTGATGGTTTAAGGATGACCAACAACTCTGGAATGCTTAATGCAATTCCTGGAACTCTTCCAAAACTAGCAAGAAGCTGGTGTCTTCTACTAGAGGAAGTGTTCTCAATTGTGTTCCTGGAATTCTTCCAAAACTGGCAAGAAGCTGAAGTCTTCTACTAGAGGAAGTGTCCCAGATTGCCAACTGAAGGCATGTTCAGGGGCATCTTTTCTTTTGGCTACAACTCTGAATCTGATATGGCAGGTTGTGGCTCAGGCTCGCTTGATGTGGCTTTGAAGCTTGTAGATGACCATCATTTCCCCCCCTGTCAGGTACAAGGTGAGAAGATGGAGAAAACTCAACTGCAAAACTGTTCAATACTCTGGAACAAGTTCTGACATGTGTTTGGAATATCTTCTTAGCTGTTGATGCCCATTGCCAAGAAGCGATCCATCCAAGATGAATCTTTGTTCTTGCATGATGTTTGTTTCTTAAGTATCTGTGTGAAGAATGGCTGGTTTTATGACAGTGCTTACATGAATGAAGATCAAAACAGTGATCTTTCAAATGGCCAACTCGGTCACAGTGTTGGCATTTCATGATTTGTTGTTTTTGTTGTTGTTGTTATTGTGGAAGAGGGGCAAAGTCTGGAACAGCTGGAGGTGCACTGTCATGAGGAGCAAGTGAACTGTTATGAATGAATCCAGCACTCTGAAACTGAATGGGCTTGGCATAGTCTGGAATATGAAAGGACAAGTCCTTGTCATATCCAAGACCAGTTCTGTGCTTGTTGTGGACAAGTTGTTCCCAAGGTCTGATGATGGGCTTGGGAAGTGCAGACTGAGTTTCTGCATCTGCATGTACAACTGTTGCTTTATTTGAATGAACTGTAACATTATTAACATGCTGCTGATGGATGGTTGTCTCAATGTTCTGAACAAAAACAGGTTCAGAATGGTGTCTATTTTGATGTAGCTCTTCTTGCTGTAGCTGTGACTCAAGCTGCAAAAAATCGATCTTTTCCTGTGCATTTTATAGACATGTCTGAATTTCTGAGAGAGATCCTTTGCTGATTTGTAATGTGTCATCAATAGTAGATAATATCAGAGTTTTAAGGAACTGTAATATTTCATTGGTTCTGGCCATTTTTTCTTCAATGTCTGATTTACACCTTAAAAAACTGATCACAACTACTACTCAATGCAGAAAAGTAATATCTACTCACAGTACACAGCAATATCCTTTATAAATGTCAGCAAATGATCAGTGTGCAATATAAAAGATTACAATCAATTCACCAAAATCCTTATGTAGCAATGGAATCAAGGAATCAATGCACTATAATGAGTTTTAAATACAATGCCACAATTGGGGCAGCAGCAACTGCAAACTTGTTTGGATCCTTCAAATACTCCTTCACTCTTCAACGTATATCAACACTTCAGTATCAGCTAATGAGAAGAATATACAGCCACACAAATAGTCTCTAAATGGCATCCAAATTGTGACAAACTCATTCTAGTATGGTAGAAATTGACCCAGAATACCAACAGCCAGCAGCAATATATTAAGTAACTAGATAACTGTGTTTGAGCTCCTCCAAGTACAAACACTTTATAATTCGGCTCAGATCAGGAAGATGAACTCAGCGAGGTGAGTTGTAGTTTTGAATCGGAAACAGGAGTTCAAAGAAGCCTTTAGAGATGGAGATTCAGTTACCATTGCATTGTCATTTGGTTTCTTGTGTGTAAATTACGTAGAGGAATAAGCCAGATAATCAATTCGGTGCAGAGGTTATATAAGAATACTGATATATATAGCAGTGGCACCCATAAATAAACTTTTTTTCTTTTTAATCTGAATACACAGTCCACAAATAGAAGTACAGAGGTCGTTTGCTTCCTAATATTGGCCAAATAAACAAGGTGAATAAAATATTGGAACCTGGTTGCTTAGCTTAATTTGCAGCCCCTATATCTCTTCAAACTCGGCTTCTTTACACTAGCAATCTGCCAAGAATTTATCTTTGATGTAACACATAGCCCCAAGAAAGCAAACTCGGTCCAGAAGTAGTTGTCAAGTGGTGTACGACTCCCTTGCTGTCACTTTTAGAACTCGTGGCTAGCTCAGAACTGGAGATTCAGTCATAGGAAATTAATCTGGCCACGTTCAACTGATGCACTCGGTCTTATACATTCTCAGCAAACTCAGTACTTCGAATTCAAGGACTCAGGTGTGAACTTGTCTTCAGGTTGCAGAAAATCAACTCGGGTAGGAGATAACTCAGGCAGCAACAAAAAATGAGTGGGTTCTCAAGACACCCGTCCAGCTACCATGTTCACGTCTGCCATCGAAATTGAAATTGCAACAAACCAAAATAGAATATAACAGGGAACCAGACAAATATTCAAGACTTTCAAATGCCTGAAAACCTAGAGCAAATGCAGAAATTTCTTATAAGATATAATAGAAACTCCGTCGATATCAATCTTTCACACAAATCTAATGTTTATTCAGCCAAGCTATAAAGCGTAGCAGCCTTATATATCTGATTGTAGGACTCCGCGATCGTTCCTATCTATGAACATTGAGAGAGGCTTTGGAAGACTCAATTCAAGCAACTCAAGCAAATTCAAAATAAACACCCACTACCAGGAGCAACAATGCCGTTTCTCGAATTTCTTCTCACTGATCATCGACCCTCCTCGATCGGAAAAACAGGGAAGCTCAAGACCTCCTCGCCAATTTCGACAGTGAATTCTTCCGGTCCTTCGTCTTCGTTTCAATAGAAATGAGTGGAACGAGGTGATGACGAACACATTATTCTATGCTTTTCGCCGACGATCTTCTCAAGATTGATTACGGTCGAACGAGTTGGAGTTCCAAACGATCAGGGATATGGAGATTGCAGTGAGGGAAAGAGAGGAGCGCGCGCTATTGAACCGATGGTGAGAGATTGAAGCTCTCGACGCCGGTCCGGCTGGATCCCCGGAGGAGGACCTGGAATTCCGTAGGTTTAAAGAACAATGGTTCTCTGATGCTTTTAGATTTTTAATCAAGTTACCGGAAGAAACTCATATATGGTGTGGGTGTCACAAAGTTATGTGGCCTCTATTGGAACCTTTTAGGGGTGAGCTATTGTCATTCTATGCAAATTTGTCACCGAGATCTGAAACTGGAAAATACTCTTCTGGATGGGAGCCCTGCCCCTCGCCTCAAGATCTGTGACTTTGGCTATTCCAAGTCTGCTTTGCTTCATTCTCAGCCGAAATCCACCGTGGGAACGCCTGCGTACATAGCCCCTGAGATTTTGTCCAAAAAAGAATATGATGGCAAGATTGCGGATGTGTGGTCCTGTGGTGTAACACTTTACGTTATGTTAGTGGGAGCATATCCGTTTGAAGACCCGGACGATCCCAGGAATTTTAAAAAAACTATTGGGCGAATTTTGGGGGTGCAGTACACAATCCCAGATTATGTCCACGTCTCTGCAGAATGCCGTCACCTCCTATCAAGGATTTTTGTTGCAGACCCTGACAAGCGAATTACTATTCCTGAAATTCGGAATCATGAATGGTTTTTAAAGAACCTACCTGCAGATTTAGTAGATGCAGCTGATACTATTAGCAATGAGTCTGACGATCCTGACCAGCCTACTCAAAGTATTGACGAGATTATGAGAATTATTGCAGAAGCTAGGATCCCTGCACCAGGGTTAGGACTAGGCCAATACTTTGGAGATAGCTTCGAATTGAATTCACGCAGCCTCGGTTTGAAGAATCTCAAACGTTCACCAAGTCAGGCGTTAACCATGTTAGGCGTTATGGCAGAGTATGGCACGGTAAACGAATAGGGGCAGTGTACCAAAACAACGTTCAATGCATGGCACAGCGCTTCCAGAATCTTACTACAGTCCAGATGGTCAAATTGCAGGTTGTCCAGCTGATCTCAAGGGCATTCTACTCAGCGATTCAAAGGATTCTCCAGGCCAACGCTAAAAATACCATGGACAGCGTTTCTTTTATGAAACGTTTATGAACAGTCAGGATAGCCAGAGAGCGCAGGTAATGCAAGGGTCAGGACTGTAAAAGACAGAGGGCGCAGGTAACGCAGAAGAGAGTCTTAAAAATAGCCAGAGTCAGGTGCAGCGTATACAGTGCCAGAGGTCAGGTAATGGGCAGAACTGACATATATATAGAGACCACAAAACAAGTGGCTCAAATTGGAGCAGGACCAGCAATCGCCTGCTCTGATACCATGTTAAACACACATGGACAGCAAAGACAATGTGAAAGATAAAACATGCAATTCATTTTTTTATTAACATGAGATATACATTTATAGTACAACATATGACTCTTGGGTTTCAGATCCCAAGGTCTCTTGGACTGCTTTGGTCTATTCGGCTTCCACACTAACCCATTTAGGATTAGGTGTCCAACAAATAATTATTTTTTGTGAGAGATTTTTTGGTGAAAATCACATGGAATACCACCCCATCATTGTCGACTCTACACTTAATGGGATAGGTTGGTTTAATTATTATAATTATAATTATTTAATTTTATGTATTTTGACTAAATCAAAATGTTTTAATTAATAATTATTTTTTGTGAGAGATTTTTCGAAAATCACATGGAATACCATTTGTCGACGGTTTCAAACCAACTAGTGTAATTTATCGTCATGACAAGTTAATAATTAATAATTATTATTTTATAATTTTTTTTTATTAATTTTTTGTATAATTTTACAGAGTCAAAAAATTTACATAACATAACACGAACCCTAAATTTAAATTTTAAGAACTCTATTCCAAAATACACACTAGAAATAGTTAATACTATAATAACTATAAATATATAAATAAAAAAATAAAGTATAAATGAAGTGTCACTGTCAATTAACTGATTTATATGACATTTAGTGTGATTAAGCTATTTGACAAAATCTGATAGGAAGGGTTGAAGGTCCTATAGTAACTGTTAGAACTGCACAATGAGATATCCAAACCGGTGGCACAATTATCACGACAACATCTTAAGCCACGGTCGATGATGAACCAGGGTGAATGACTGGAAACGTCCATTTTAACAATTATAGATGCGATGATTACGGAAAAAACTTTACACAACATCCCATAAATAAATCAATTTTCTATTTAATATTGGAATTAGCACCTGCCTATTGATTACAACTCGCAATATAGCCCCAATTTGGAAGTGATAAAAGGCAGTATTATCTTGTCTGTGGTCAAGACTTTCTATGGGTGGAATTGGCCATTAGATTGGGTATTCCACGAAGACACTATATTTTCTGCGATCAGGAGTTTCTCTCCATGGCATTGGTCATCTAGATTGGGTATTCAACAAATACAGTATTGTGTAATTTTTCCAAATCGCTCAAAATCGCTTGCGTTAAGTTACGGCCGGAGGTGATCGACGATAAACCAGGTAATATCTTTCGCGGGCCTGTAACGGCTGAATTATTTGTGAATTCCGGCGATTTCAGTGCCCAGGGGTCATTTTTACTTCATTCTTAATTTTGTTTTTAATGTGTATTTAGTTCGAGTGGTAGGGATGGCAGTTTGCCATCCATCCAGGGCGGCCTTCAAGTTTATAGAAACATGGCCCATAATAGTAAGCTGAAAAATAAAGTAAATTCCTGTATATGTGGTTTACAGAATGTTGCATATATATGAACGTTCCATATATATGGAATTTTTTTTTTTTTTTTTTAAATCTCTGTCCTTTCGCTGTGAAAAGATCAGTTGGGTCTACATTTCCGTCCCCAATGGGGGATGCAATCAAGAATGGCGATGGCTGTTCTTCGACCTCGAGATCGGTTACCACCACTGTCAATGGATCGCACAACTTCGTAAGACAGGGTTTTTCTCTGGCCAAGGGCATGGGCGTCTGCAGGCGCATTTCCAGCGACTTTCTTTGTGGGAGGTTATCAATGGGTTATTTATTTCTACCCCGACGGCAAGAGTGCAGAGGACGAACCGCGTTATGCTTCGTGTTTCCTAGCGCTGGCCAGTGAGGACAGGAACGTTCGTGCTGTCAACGAATTGACGTTACTGGATCAAAGCGGGCAGGGCAAGGACAAGACGTTCCACGGCCATTGGGGTCCGGGACGGGAGAGACCGCCTTTCACTTTTAAGGATCGAGGAAGCATGTGCGGTTGCGAACGGTTCTTCAGACGGCCTCCACTTAAAAACTCCAAGTACCTGAAGGATGATTGCCTGAAACTAAGATGGACAGTAGGCGTTGTGACGTCTGCGAGCGAATACGCTAGGTTGCACTCGATATCTGTTCCTGAATCAGAGTTAGGTTTACACTTTGGTGCACTTTTGAAAAATCACGAAGCCTCAGATGTAATTTTTGATGTGGCTGGGGAGAAATTTCATGCTCATAAACTTGTTTTGGCTGCACGATCCCCTGTATTCAGAGCAAAATTTGTTGACTGTGCAGAGCAGAATAATGAAGTTACTATTACAGAGATGGAGCCTACGGTGTTCAAGGCTATGCTGCATTATATTTATACAGACACCCTTCTTGACGAAGATCCATCGTCACCCGGTTCTTCTTCTTCTTCAATAACTGAGACATTGACAGAGCGGTTGCTTGCGGTAGCAGATGCTTATGGTTTGCGGCGATTGATGCTACTTTGTGAATCAAAATTATGCAGAAGAATATCTGAAGATACAGTTGCCTCCACTCTTGCTCTGGCTCACATTTGCCATGCTACTGACTTGAAAGCTGTATGTCTCAAATTTGCGGCACAAAATCTTGGAGAGGTTATGCGTACAAAGGGTTTTGAGTATTTGAAGGAAAAATGCCCTTTAGTTCAGTCAGAACTCCTGAACACAGTAGCTCACATTCAGGATGATTGCAGCAGCGAAGAAAGTCGTAGGACTGTAAAGTCTCAACTTAACGATGACACTGATATTAATGGCAGGAGAGTAAAACCAAAAGCATAGCATTTATTCATAGTAATTTTTTCTGGCTTATAAACTTCCCTGGCAGAAGGTTATATCACGTTCCTTGTTGTTACAGTATGAACAGGCATTTGATGCTTCAAACATCGATGAATTTATTATACGATCAGCTTTCCCTATTTCTGATGGGGAATGGATGGAGCGTTATGTCTCCCTCTTATTCATTTGTTTGCTCATGCCATTTTTGGTTTCTCTTTCAAGGATTTTAAATTAATTTTCTATTGGCTTAGTAAGTAAAAAAATAGATATATTTACAATACTTCAGTAGTATATTTTTAAATTTTTTATATTTCATTTGTTTAAATTTTGAGTAAAAGTTAGTGATCAGAATGGATTGGGGATGTACAAGATTAAGCTTGCTATTCCAGTTTAAACAATTTACATATTAAAAATGAAGTCCGTATCTAATTATTGATACATGTATGTTTTTTTATAAAAATATAATAATTATTATAAAGGTAATCATAAACAAAAATTAAAAAGTTAAATAAACATCCAATTAAATAATTTTCTTTCAAATTTTTCATTTAAGGAGGACATGGATTTTTCTATGAATCGAAAAAGGTTAAAGAAACATGAAATAAATTGTCACCTACTACCTGGAAATGAAATCAAATTTTCATGCATTAAAAATGTGAGGACATTATTTTGGGTGAATGAAATTTGTATTGATGTTAGACTATGAATGTCTTAAACATTTGTTCCACTAATCTAAATTGAAAGTAAGAAAATCTAGCTGGTTATCCCTCAATGAATTTTACTTCAAGATCAAGAACATCAAGGGTAAGGAGAACAAGGAAGTTGATGCACTTAACATAAGTATCTCTTATGAATTTAAAATCAATGAAAATACCAGGAAAGAATTTGTAAAAGATGAACAAATTTAGTATGTGAATGATTGTTTGCAAAAATAGATATAAGGATCATTGAGTAAGAATTACACACTCACAAATGATGGAATGCTAAAATTCAAATACCGGTGATATATACCCTCCTTTGGTGACTTGAACAAGCCCATTCTAGAAGAGTTTCACAAAATAACGTATTTAGGTCATCCCATATATAAAAAAATGACTACCACTTTCAAGAATATGTATTATTGGTTGGGTATGAAAAAGGAAGCCTCAGAGTAACTTTTCAAGTGTTTACAATGCCAACAAATGAGTTTGGAACGCAAACATGTAGCTGGATTGTTGCAACCAATTCCAATCCTTAAGTGGAAGTGGGAATTCATGTCCATGGTCTTCATCATGGGATTACTAAGGGAACTAAAAAAATCATGATTCCATAATGGTTGTAGTGGACAAATTGAGTAAGGTAGATCAGTTCATACCTGTCAATTCTACCCACAGAGCCATTGATATTGTATAGATATTCATGAAGGAGATATTTAGGCTACATGGCATACCCAAGAATATAATCTCTAATCAAGATTCCAAATTCACACCAAACTTTTGTAACGAACTATTCCCTAGATTTGGAACTCGATTTCCATTTAGTACAACATGCCATCCTCAAATTGATGGACAAATTAAGAGATTGAATAAGGTGTTTGAATACATGTTGAGAATTTATGTTAAACAAAACCAAAAGCATGGGAGGATTTTCATACCATCTTTGAATTTCTATATAACAATAGCTATCAAGTATCACTGAGGATGAGCCCTTCGGAGGCTTTGTATGGAAGACAATGTAATACAACCATTAGCTTGGATGACCCAGTAAACATGGTGTTGGAATTATGGCTAATGTGTTTTCCTTTATGGAAACCTACTTGATAAAGATGTCAACATTGTGATAACATGATGATTATGTAGACCTTTATAAATGCTAGAGGTGATATGGACAAAGGAATGTGAGTTCAGACACAAATGGACGATAAAAGAAAAGTTTGAGAAAGTATACACAAGTTGTGAGAAGCAAGATTGTGTCCATATGTAGGTATTGTGAAGAAAAGTCACATATAAAATTTGCACCATGATAATATGGATACCAAGGGTCTTTACCATGGTATTGACCTATAGTAATGGATGTGATAACAACTATTTGATTCCGTAAAAAAATATCAACGAAATTACTAAGGGATCGGCCTAAGGTATTGACTAAGTCTAAATCTATATAAAAATATGGAGATATAGGTGTTATGTCTTCAAGTAATAGGTTATTTATGTATGATCTTAGTTGGAACAAGTGTGCACCACGGAGAAAGGAGAAGACTTGGATCTGAAAGATATGAAGTATGTTGACATTTATGGTTATTTGATTTACATTGAAAAGGTCTAAGTAACTAACAATGATATATTAGTGGTTATAATGATGTTTCCATTTTAATGAAGTATTCAGAAGTTTATAATTCTGATAGTAAAGGTTGCAGAGAGTGAAATTGTGTTTGCAGTGAAAATTTTCATATGTGGATGCAGGTATGTTTGGGAATATTCGCGTACATACACAGATCCATCTCTATAGGGTCACATATATATTCTGGAATTTTTTTAATCTTTTTAATTTTTTTTTTTAGTATGATCATATATGTACATGGGTGTTGTGAATTGTAAACACATAAATACACATATATGCCTTGTGGAAGTGGCATATACAACTAGGGTTGAAACTAATGCTTGATGTTTATAGTTGATGATGTGTGGTTTAATTAATATTGTCTTCCAATGATCTATCTATCATGATGATACGTGTTTAACAATGTTGATTGGGTTGAAGTGATTCTAAAATAAAACATTGATTGGTAATGATGTTACAATATGATCTGTGATTGGTTCAGTGATTGATTCAATAATCTATGATTGATTTAGTATATGATTCAGTGGTTGATTCCATGTTCCGATGACTCAGATTCAGTATTCAGTAAACTGATATATGTACGTGAGTTTTGTAAAGAGGAAATGCATACATATGTAGCAATGCTAGCTTCCGAATAGTAGAATATACGTTTTGAAGTATATTTGATTAGGGTTTTTTGGTATGGCTTGTTTATGACATTTGTTCAGATTTGTGTGTTGTTATCTGTCGATGATCTCTCTATCATGATAATATATGTTTGACAATATTGATTTGGTTGAATTGGTTATGGAATGGAATGTTGATTAGTGATTATGCTACAATGTGGTGATCTATGATTGGCATAGTGATCTATGATTGATTCAATACATGGTTGAGTAGCTTTTTCAGTAATATAGTGATTTTAGATCTATATTCATGTATGATATAGAGAAAATGTGTACATACATGGGTCCGCTTAAGGGAAATAATGTATACATTCTAAGGTATGTTTTCGAAGGAAATGTTTGCATGTTTGGGGATAAAGTTGGCCTTTTGTACAACTCATCATCCATAGACAGATGGACAAACATAGTGGGTTAACAATATTCTGGAGGACATGTTGAGGATGTATGAATGCACCAGTAGAGGAGTATCTTCCACTTGTAGAATTTGCATAGAATAATAGGTATCATGGTTCCTTGAGGATGAGTCCACTTGAGGAACATTTTTTGGCAGACATTAGAGGAAATTTCAGCCTTGAAGTGGCCATGAAATTTTCACATAATTTCCATGTCATAATATGTAAACCAATAAAAATCCTTTAAATTTAAAAAGAGGTACATGTAATCTTTTGGATGGAAAATAAAAAAACCACTTTTTTAATTGTGTTTTTGGATTATCTCCTTATAGGTTTACTCAAATTTGAAGTGTAGACACTCACCAGATGCATAATTAAATTTCACATCCAACGATTACCCATTATGCATACTTTTGAGAAGACCCACATTGATAAAAGTTGACACGTTTTTTTAATGTATCTACAATTTTTATAAATATAGGTTTTCTCAAAAGTATGCATAATGGGTACTTGTTGGATGTGGAATTTAAATTGGCATCCAACCAATGTCTATAATTGAAATCTAAGTAAAAATATACGGAGATAATAAAAATATACGATTAAAATAATAGTTTTCTTCTTTTCTCTCCAAAACTCATAACTATAAATCTTATTATTTTAACTGTTAATTTATTATTTTCCCCTAGGAGGCCACTTCTAGGCTGAAATTTTGTGTAATGGATATAATACTCCCATCATCTAAAGTGATCAAATGAACATGGTACTAATTGGACCAAATATGTTGGATGAAATGGAACAAGAAATGCAGGTTATCAAGAAGAATCTAAAGGCAACACATGATAGAAAGAAGAGATGTGAAGATCAACATAGGAAATTTATGAAGTTTCAAGTTGGGGAGCATGTGTATTTGCACATCAAGCCCATTTGCATCATCTTGGCACATGAGAGGGAAATTGAAGGAAACATAGAGGAGAGTGAAGAAAATAGAGGCCTCAATGATAAAAAGGCTTTCAAGGATCAGTTCCCAACTTTCTGACAGTTCATTTTTGGAGCTCTCTTCTATTTTATCATACGCTTGCACGCATAAATCATTCTTGGAGCACTCTAAAATTGGAGAAAGGAATGTAAAGGAATGACAAGGAAAGGAAAGGATAAGCAAGGAAAGCAAGGACAATCAAGGAAGGTTGGATCAAGTAGCCTCAACAAGAATATTTTGCAAGTAATAGGTTTCATGTGTGATTTCCTAGATGATGTGTCAATGCGTGGTTCATGAATTTGTTTATTTGGTTCATTTGTTTTCATTGGCATGGGTTTTTCTTGATTCGACAATGGTTCTAGCCTTGCCTTGTCATTTCCCAGATATCCATGGTATGATAGCATTCATTTCTTCGTTGTGTTTTTGATTGATGGAAGGTTTTGGAACTGGGTGAGGTGGTCTTAGGAAAATTCCCAAGGGATAGGGGTGGAGTTTGTTTAATATCCAGGAAGACCTCGACAGGTGGGTGGAGATAGGGAAATTCCCCAAGGGAATGATGAAGAAATTATGAGGCGTCAAAGATTATTTGGGCTTCATGATCTTTTGATTGGTTTTGGCGAGATCGAGGTAGCTTAAGGGTGAAGGTGGTTTAATCTCTATGAATCCCTCATTGTTTATGACTTGAGATTCCACATTCATTGTTGGAATATGGCATAGGGGTGATTAGTTGAAAAAAATATTTGGTTCAACCCAATCTATGGTTGGGTGGAACGTGGAAGTCCCTCAATTGGTTAGCTTTTGCATTAATTAATAAGAGTTATTTTCTTATTGTATTCTATCAGCACATACACTTGATATTATGATGATTTGATGGCTATTATGACATGGTTAATAATATGGTTATATGCTAGTTATAAGCATGGATCTATATGGGCTCTAACTATGGCTTTGTTCAACATTTGATAAGTATTTGATTTTTAATGAATGCATGGAATAAAAAGTGTTGTTGGAGCTATTATGAGAGGAAATTAGACCCTCTTGGTGATTCTCAGATAAGTTTCATACTCCTATGATCATATATGCATTCGTGACTTGTAGCTTACATGATTTGACGAAATGACTATCATGGTTGGGCTTGGTTAGGTCAATTTCTTCTTCAAATTTTGTATTAATACCATTATAGTTATGTCATTTATCATTCTGAGAAGTTATAAGAATTTCTTGGCAGTGGTATGGAAGATGGCCTCTAAAGGTGGCTCAAATCTCGGGACTGCAACCTCTGAACTGGAGTTTTGGGCTATAACCACATGGAAGCAGTGTCATGCATGCGGTTGGAGCCCTATAATGACACCTTTCTTGGTTTTTTCATTCAATTGGGGTGTTAGGTAAGACAAAAATGGCTTCAGCTCAAGGTTTCGTCACTTGGGGTGGTTCTTTGGCTCTTGAGTGCCTTGTAAGCCTTATGGGATGTCTGTGTGTTGTTAGTTGTCTCCCCCACTTCCATAACTGAAGCTTGGAGGCTAGGTTATGTCATAATAAATCTTCGTCTCATGTTTACCCTAGAAGCCTAGTGAAATGGGTAAATGTGGGGGTGGAGGTGGTTACAACTTACTTCTCAAGTTAATCATCCATTCTACACAAAGTGGTATGTTCAACATGTGTATAGGTGCATTTTCTCATGTGCTTGAGGTTGTGTCTTGGTAGAGGTCTCAATCATGTCTCCCAACTCTTAGAATCCACATTTATTAAAAATAATGGGCACCAACATGGTTAAGTTTTAGCTCTTTCCTTGTTTGTTAGTTTTTTCCAACAATTTACTTAACCTTAATTCATAAATTTACATGGTAGGATATCCCATTCCCTTCCTTTATCTCTTTTCATTTTGCCATTCTCATTTTTTGGTTGTTGGTCACTCGCTTTCGCTTGACCTTTGTAGTTTTCTTCCCTTTCTCTTTCTCCAGGTCTTCTTTTGCTACAACTTCTCCTTACCCTAAACCACCCATCAATAACTCCCATTTTTGTTAAGCTTCCCTTTCCTTCCACTTCCACTCGACATATAAACCCATTTTCTCTTACCCTTTTCGAACTTTCAATTTAATTGCTATATTTCCAAGGTAATGAGCCAAAACCCAATGTGACATTGTCTCCTATTACAAGGATCATGGAAGATAAAGTGATAAATAGAGTGGAATCATAGGCGAGGCTATTCCAATCTCTTATTCCAAAATCTATCAAATATTAATTTACAAAAGCTAAAAGATAAATTGGAAGTAAAGGAGCCTACCTAACAAATATATAGGTTGTGGGTGGAATTCCTAATTGAGTTCCTAATGTTGGAAACATTCGTGGTTTCTTCATTAAATATGTGTACATTATTGATATCGATTGACACTTAGAGATGTTATTGGGAGAGTGCTATTAGGTTGTAACAAATATTGTTAGGTAAGCTTGACTTAGTAAAATAGTCAAATTTACTTAGTCAATACTGGTGGTTTTGGGAAAACAATTTTGGTTGTCCATGATTTTGTGCCCATGGATTGCATGTAATAAAATGTTTAAATTTTTTGGAAGGAATTCATTATAAGGGTGTGAGGATCTGAGAAGTGGAGGCTCACTTGATCGACTTGGTCGAGTTTTTCCATAGTACATTAAAAAATATTTTTTTTATCTAGTTTCTCCTCACGTTGGGCTTTTCCCAAATAAATATTGTGTGTTTATGATTTGTTCTTTGTTTCTAGTAAAATTATATTTCTCTCAAGTAAACTTTCTTAGCAATTAGTATCAGATCTAGCATGTGATTTTAAGGAACTAGAGTGTGAGAGAGGCATATGCGTGTGATACCTTGAATGAAACTAGTGACAACTCAGGGAAGAAATATTAATGAGATAAAAGTTGCAATGACTACTCTCCCTATTGGCTTGTACATTTGCAGAGTCAAACTATTGAAATACTAGATGTTGGTTTCAATTTTCTTCCATTTTACTTATTTTTCACGTTGATATTTTAGTTTTGAACTTATAGCGGCAATAGTAGCTATAGGGTTTATTTTTTTTTTGTAATTTTGATATCTATAAAGCTTATCAACTTTTGAATGTTAAAAACATTTGGTTTTTAGTGACAAGCCAAGGAAAACCAAAGTATTTATTTTATCGCCGTTAAGAAATGAAAAATAATTTATTACAAAAAAGGAAAGGAAGAAAGGTGCATAATGAAAAAATAATTAATGATTGTTGGAATACTTTTTTCCTAGTGTAATATTTAAGTGAAATGCATTAATTTTGTGTGATCAATATACGGTTTACAAATTAACATTTAAAAGGATTTTAATACCGATAAAGTGTTTCAACATCCACTTTAAATTTTATATAAATTAAAAAAATAACTAAAATCTTATGAAAATATTGTTATTTCTAAAGCTAAGTTTTTTTTACAAGAAATAATTATAATGATATTTAACATTAATTGAAGGATATTTATTTTTTTAAATATCAATAATAAAAAATAATTTTTATTCTTTACACCTTTGAATAAGAATAGAGATACAAAGTAAAATAATTATTTGGTTATATACATATTATATATGCAGTTAACCATTAAGGCAACACACATAGGTAAACATTAAATTATAATTTTATCTTACATTATCATTGTTATTATCTTAAAAAAACATCATTTATTCAAGATACATGAATATATAAATTTTTATATCTCTGTAGTCATACTTTGAACAAGTTATCATCATCTTACCTATAGAACCAAACTCTAAACACACTATGAAATTTCAGTCTATACATCCAACAAGCCCCTCATGGTCAACAATTCAGCCATGTGACTGATCTCATCTCCAAAAAACAACCTTTGCATCTATTATAGAAAAGACTACATGGAATCAACTTCCTCCCCATCAATTAACTCATATAGGCATAATGCACCAACTCACCGGGGCATAGTCTCTTTAGAAAAATATATATTTTCTTAGTCAATTCATGAAGGATATGACGAAAGAAAACCAAATAAAAATAAATAAGCGTATACTCGATGTCTCTGAGGATGGGTTTGAGTGTAGTATCACCCACCAAATCCTTTTGTGTAACACAATATATCACAAGTTTAGAATCACCCAAGGCCTGTAGTTTTCTCACTTCTTTTTTTATTGCCATTTTCTAGACAAACTAGAGTTCAATCAACTCAATTTTATTATTTGAAACTATCTTGAAACACATATGATAAAAAGATGGTGAGTTTTATTGAAGAACAAGATGAGACCATCTTCATACAATTTTCATTATTATTATTATTTATTTTTGTATGTTAATGATTGTATTGACTTGAAAAATAAAAACACATTCATACATTAGCTAAAGTCAAGGAATTTGGCCTCAAACTCCCACAAAGGAAACCAAATTTGTTGGCCACTTTCTGAACTCTAGTCATAACAATGAAAAAATTCCAAAAAGTTTATCATGTCAATAACATAAAATTGAAAATAGAATCCTTTTTGAGATACCTCAACTCAGGAATCCAATGAAGTCACGGGTGTTGGATCTTTATCGTTAAAACCCATTGGAACAAGTGTCTTAAGATCATATTGGAGGTGGCCCAATAGGTTTTCCATCCAAGCATGGAGACTTTCAAAATATTCACATTGAAATATGAGACCACATTTGAGATCGTAAAATATAGAAAAAATTTTGTATTGTTCCTCTTGTTTTTCCTCTAACAATTTGTTGAGGAGGGTTTAAAGTTGCCACTGGAGAGTAATTGAGTTTGTTTTTTTCTTCCTTCATCCCTTAGTATTCCCAAGGCCAAGAACCCAAGGGGAAACCTCTACAATAATATTAAATCTAGGAGAACAAGATTACCATCCACAATGTGGGTTTCAAGGTGATGGATTCCATCTCTAATTTTAGGAGGGACAACAACATGGTAAATTTTTGTATCCTTGTTGGCATGGGCATGGTCTCTACCTATCTTATGGAATCCTTGATGACCCTCGTCTCCACAGTCGCAATTCCCTCCTCGGTGGTTGCACATGCATTATCGAGGATGAGAGCTCATTTTGAGTTCAGTCGAGGAATGGAAACGTACACATTGATGACCACGGACATAGGGGTATATAAACGAGGCTACAAGGAGATGTCAGAGAATATGTCATATACCAATCTACAATAACTTTTCACCCATGTTAATATCAAGAAATAATTTCTTTTCCTTACCAATATATTATATTGCTGAAATGAATTTCCTATTTAACCCCATGGATATCTTCTTGCTACTTGGTTTACCTCGATACCATCTTAACCAGATGTAATTATCTCTCACTTTTATGTAATCCTTGGTCTACTTGATTTAGAGTTAAATATTAATGTGCATATTTTATGGATCGATGTCCCTTCTTGTTGAGATACGACTATTAAATGTTGGGAATATGGTGTCTATAAAATTTAAATGGTGTGATATAATTTTTTATGGGGACAACCTTTTTCCCCACTAGCTACGCACCCACTTGCTTTATATTATACTCTAGGATATCCTCACCTAATTTAGGTTTACCTATAGTTCTAATTGTTATCCTAGAAATGCTAATGCCATTTTTTACGATTTACACAACTATGACATGGAGGTAAGGCCTCACGTCTACGCTTAACTGTATTCATGGTTACATATTCTCACTTTTATGCTCCACCTCCTGTCCACCTACACCACGCATCCTAGACCATGTGAATTGGTACCACAACCCAGTGTCTTCCCTTTTTCTGAGACGATGAGACATCCACGACTAAGATCTCTTACCTTGCATCGATGGTGTGGATATGTTTGGCTAACCCTAACCTTTCATGATGGATGCTATTCACTCATTTGGTTTGCTTCTTTGCTATTGATAAGGAAGGATTTTTCATCCTTGTCCTGTGCCGACATTCTCTGTTGCATATGCATTGTAAAGATTTACATGGTAACAATGTTGTATCCATTGAGAAGCTCCATGTATCCCTTGGCCTATTGTTTAAACTCCTTCCTTCAAAACTAGAATGATGGCCACATTTAGAGCGATGGGATTCTATCGGTCGCTTTCCCTCAAATAGTATATCTCACTTAATGATTCTGGTTCTTTTTAATTACATCCTCAACTTTATTCTAACTTGTTTTTTTTTCTTTTTCTTTTTGTCATAGGACTGGACTTCAAATCACCCCAAGGTTTCCACGAGATTCAAAACCCCACCATGGAAGCACGTGTTGGCATTATGATTCAGGTGTTGTCCTTGATGGCAAACTCATTCAGATGATAAATCAAGAAGGACGCAGAAAATATGTTCAGCAAGTGCGTCCCCGCAGGTAGACCATGCAGAACCCGCGTCCAGGGACGCAGGCCAGCCGTTCAGGAGATGCGTCCGCCCAGTGCACACATTTCAAGGCAGAGAAAAGCACGTGGGGGTTTCTTGTGTGGTATCTAGCCGACGGGTTTTGTGTTTCTATGGTGTCGGCTCGTGGTATTGTTCCACACTTTGGGGAGAAGCTTGCCTATATAAAGCAAAGGAGTTCATTTGGATTGATCATCATCTTGGTTGAATATCTCTTGGTGAGATCTAGTCCAAATCTATAAGGGCGAATCTTCTAATGGACTACGATCTATATGGCGCATGATCAGATCTGTGGATCTGAGTGTTTGGGTTGGTTCTGAAGTCCTCTTATCTTCTATATCTGAAGGGACGCAGATTCAGTGAAGGGAAAGTGCGCCGGGACGCAGTACAGTAAAGACTCAGGTGCGTCTCTGAAGCAAAGGACGCGGCGCGACTGTGGTATTGGGTGCGTCTCTTAAGCGAAAGACGCGGCGCGATAGTGTTTCTTGGTGTGTCGGTCGCAGAAAAGCAAAAGGAACAGTGCGTCTGCACGCAGAACAGCATAAGGTATACTGCGTCCAGTCGCAGGCCACAGAAAGAAAATATGCGTCCCTGTCTTAAGATGATCTGTTGACTGTATATTTCTGTTCATAAGGTGTTCTGGGTTGTTTATGTAATTACTGATCTGATATCTGTAGTAGACTGTATCTGTTGTATACTTGTTGATCATTTGATTCTTCATAAAAGGAAGTAGGGGGTTGTAGCTCCCTTCCAGGAGAAACTGGAAAACGAGAGAGAGTTGTAGCTCTCTGCAGGTTGCAGCCTGCGTGCTGGTAAAGGACTGCACCAGTACAAAATCATTGTAAAAAGAATTTCTTGAAAGAAGATAGAGACATATTGCAGCAGGTGGTTTTTCTCCCGCATTGGGTTTCCACCTTACATCATGTGTTCTTTGGTGTGACTGTCTATTTCCTTTATTCATGCTCATTGTTTTATGGTACTGATATGCAAGAATATTTCAAAAGATCAAATAAGGAAGATTTGGTAAATTGCTAGATAATACTGATTCACCCCCCCTCTCAGTATTATTTCCAACAATTGGTATCAGAGCAGGTCCTTCAGAAAAGCTTGATCGCTTGAAGGTAGATCGTTCATCATGAGCAACTACGAGAGAGAAGCATCAATCAGGCCACCCATCTTCGATGGGACAAATTTCAATTATTGGAAGGTAAGAGTTACTGCATATCTTCAATCTCTTGGTACAGAAGTTTGGAACATTGTAGAATCAGGCTATGCCTTTCGTTCAGCTACTCCTACAGATCCAGCTGAGAAAAAGCAGTATGAAACAAATTCAAAAGCAGTCAGTACTCTATTAGGAAGTATATCTCAAACAGAGTTCATGAAGGTCATGCACTTCAAATCAGCAAAAGAGATATGGGACAAAATGATCACTAGCTATGAAGGAGATGAACAGGTAAAAGAAGCTAAACTTCAAACTCTCAGGATTCAATATGAGACTCTCAAGATGTATAATGATGAAAGTGTGGCTAATTATTTTCTTCGGGTAGATGAGATTGTTAATTGTATGAAAAATTTGGGTGAAGAAATAAAAGAGACTATAGTAGTTCAAAAGATTCTAAGATCTTTATCCCCCAAGTTTGAATCTAAAGTATCTGCAGTAGAAGAAAAGGAAAATCTCCGTGTTCTCACTATGTCTCAGCTGCATGGAATTCTAACTGCTTATGAAATGAGAAAGGGAGGTCCATCAGACAGAAGGGAAGCTGCTTTTAAAGCATCAGGCAAAGAAGATCACTATGAAGCAAGTCATGTTCCAGAAGAAGAGGAAGAAGAATCAAATTTTGTCAGAAATCTTCAAAGGGGTTCTGGAAGGTTCAGAGGTAAGCTACCTTTCAAATGTTTTGCTTGTGGAAGAGTAGGTCATTATGCTGCAAAATGCTCTTATAAGGATAAAGGAAAGGAACCAGTTAGATGGAACAAGAAACAGAGTGCAAATAAGAAAAGCTACTACACCCATGAAGATAGTGATGGCTTATCAAACAGTGATGAAGATGAACAAGGTAACAAATATAGATTGTTAATGGCATTTGAAGATGATGATTATGAGGATGCTGTAGATGTGGATAACCTTTATGATGAAATTACTAGACTCAAGAGATGTATAGAAGAAAAGAACATGATTATTGATACTCTACAATTTCAAATTGATGAAAAGGAAAAACATCTTGAAAAATTAGAAGGTGAAATTGTTGGTCTCAGAAAAGAAATTGAGAAAACAAAAACTATTAATCTCAAGTTTGTCAAAGGATCTGAAACTTTGAATGAGATTATCAGTGTGCAACGGTCTCCTCTAAATAAGACAGGTCTGGGCTATAATGGAGAAACTTCTCAAGCATCCACTTCAAAAAGTTATCTTGATGCAGCAAGAAGAAATGAGCAAGAGCACAAGGAAGATCATCAGGTAAAGCAGGGACAAACGTCAAACAGAAACTATCAGGGGCAATCCAGCTTAAGGGTGAACAAAAGCCACAACCAGCCACAGGTAAAATCTTCCCAATTTGGTTCAAGAATAGATGAAAATAGAAATTACAATCAGTTGGTTGGTAGATTCAATAATCGCAGAAACTTCTTCAATGGACAATGCTTTTCTTGCCATAACTTTGGTCACAAAGCAGCTCAATGTGTTGCATATAAAACAATCATGACTAGGGAAGCTCAAAAACAAAGAAGTATGACAGGGATTACAAAAAGGACCTATAACAACTTTTCAGCTCTTGAAAATGAAGTTGAATGCTCAATTTGCAATAATTTTGGACATGAAGATTTTGAATGCAGAAGCAGGTTTCCGGAAAGAAAGGTACAAGAACAAAAAAAGGAACAAACCTCAGGCACCAAAACATGGAAAATAAAGGAACCTCAAACAGAAAGATGTGGGATAGCATTCTATGCAGAAGGACAAGAAAATCTATGGTACATTGACAGTGGATGTTCAAAGCATATGACAGGTGATAAAGAAAAACTTGAATCTTATTCTAATTTAGAAAAGGGAAAGAAAGTCTCTTTTGGAAATGATACTCCTGCAACTATAAAAGGAAAAGGTATTGCTCCTTTAAAAGAAGATGTTAAGGCTGGAAATGTTTTGTTTGTTGATGGACTAAAGCATAATCTTCTAAGTGTAAGCCAGATGTGTGATCAAAGAACCGAGGTTATATTCAGATCAAATGGATGTCTTGTTCGTGATCTTGATACAGGTAAAACAGTTCTCAAAGGAAAAAGAACTCCAAATAATCTATACATATTTGATGAAGGACAACAACAATGCTATCTAAGCAAGGATGAAGAGCACTGGTTATGGAATCGAAGGTTGGGACATCTAAGCTTCTCACAAATAAGGAAAGCTTGCAAATATCAGGCAGTTCGCGATCTTCCAGATATCAAAATTCCTGACAACACCATATGCAGATCATGTCAGTTTGGAAAACAGACCAGAACTAACTTTCCAGAGAAAGAAGGATCAGCCAGCATGCCTCTTGAGCTAGTACACACAGATGTATGTGGACCATTCAGAAAAAGAACACCTAGAGGAGAGGAATACTTGATATTATTTATTGACGATTTCTCCAGGTTTGTTTGGTTAGGACTTATGAAGCACAAAGATGAAGCTTTCGAAAAGTTCAAATCCTTCAAAGCTTTGGTTGAAAATGAATCAGGTCACAAAATTAAGTGCCTCAGATCCGACAGAGGTGGAGAATTTACTTCAAATGAATTTTTCGATTTCTGTGATGAACATGGGATAAGGAGAGAATTTTCTACAGCTAGAACTCCTCAGCAAAATGGAGTAGTGGAAAGAATGAACAGAACAATCCAGCAAATGGCTCGTGCTATGCTTGATGAATCAGGAACTCCTGCAACCTTCTGGGGTGAAGCTACACATGCGGCAGTTATTATTCTCAACAAGACAAATGTCCGAGTGAACAGCACTCAAACTCCTCATGAGCTCTGGAGTGGTAAAACTCCTTCGGTAAAGCACTTCAAAATCTTTGGGAGCAAATGCTATATCAAGAATACTGAGGAGCAGCTTGGCAAACTTGATCCTAGAGCAGATGAAGGAATTCTTCTTGGCTACTCTCCACATAGCAAAGCATACAAATGCTACAATAAAAGACTTGGCAGAATTGTTGACAGCATTGATGTAGTGGTTGATGAGAAGGGATACATTCCTAGGCAAATACATCGTGAAGACATTGAAGAAGATGAAAGCTACCCTCAAAGACAGAATGATGAAGAAGAAGAACCGCAAGAACAATCTCAAGAAGGACCTCACGAAGAAGCAGAAGAAAGAACAAGAATAGAAGATAAGACTCCATCCAGATATGTTCAAAAGAACCATCCAGAATCTCAGATCATGGGACAAAAAGAAGCAGGTATACAAACTAGAAGAACAGTTGCAGAAGCTTCAAGTTATTTGGCATTACTCTCCTCTACTGAACCACAAAATGTGAAAGAGGCATGCAAAGATGAATGTTGGGTGAAAGCAATGGATGAAGAACTTGAGCAAATCGAAAAGAACAACACTTGGGAGCTGGTTCCTAGACCAAAGGATAAGAATGTTATCGGAACAAAATGGGTTTTCAAAAATAAATTGAATGAAAATGGAGAAGTAATTAGAAACAAAGCCAGACTTGTTTGTAAAGGGTATGCACAGCAAGAAGGAATAGACTTTGAAGAAACTTTTGCTCCTGTTGCAAGACTTGAGGCCATCCGAATGTTTCTTGCTCTCTCAAGTTGTCAGAACTTCAAAGTATTTCAAATGGATGTGAAATCAGCCTTTCTGAATGGAGACTTGGATGAAGAAGTGTACATTGAACAGCCAGATGGTTTCATTCTTGGAAACGATCCAAATCTTGTATGCCGATTAAAAAAGGCTCTCTATGGTCTCAAACAAGCTCCAAGGGCTTGGTACTACCGGTTGGACAAATATCTTCATCAACAAGGTTTTTCAAAAGGTTCAGCAGATAACAATCTTTATATAAAAGTTGAAAATGACAAATTACTAATACTTGTTGTGTATGTAGATGACATTATTTTTGGCAGTAATGAAGAAGCTATGAGTCAAAGCTTTGCCTCGGTCATGCAGAAAGAATTTGAGATGTCCTTGCTAGGAGAACTGACATACTTCCTTGGTTTGCAAATCCAACAAAAGAAAGGAGGAATCTTTTTATCTCAAACCAAGTATCTCAAGCAGATTTTGAAGAAATATGGCATGGAAGATGCAAAACCAGTATGTACACCCATGGTCACAGGATGTAGTCTCAGTGCAAATGATGAATCTGCAGCAGTACATCAACCAACCTACAGATCTATGATTGGAAGTTTACTATATTTGACAGGTACCCGACCAGACATCATGCATGCAGTTGGAATAGTTGGAAGGTTTCAAGCAAATCCAAAGGAGACTCATCTTCAAGCAGTGAAGAGAATCTTCAAATATCTTCAAGGGACTCAAAATTATGGCCTATGGTATCCTAGAGATACAGATCTCACTCTTCATGCTTATACAGACGCAGATTGGGCCGGAAGCGTGGATGACAGGAAAAGCACAAGTGGTGGTGCTTTCTTTATGGGTCCCAGACTGGTATCTTGGTTCAGCAAGAAACAGAGTTCAATTGCCTTGTCTACAGCTGAAGCGGAATATGTTGCTGCTGCATCTTGTTGCACCCAACTTCTTTGGATGATGCAGACTTTGCAGGATTATCAAATCACTTGTACACCTCCTATTCCTATCTTATGTGACAACACAAGTGCAATCAGCATCTCAAAGAATCCGGTTATGCATTCAAAAACCAAGCACATACCAATCAAGTACCATTTTCTCCGGGAACAAGTACTTGAACAGAAGGTCAAGTTGGAGTATGTTCCTTCTAAGGAACAAGTTGCTGATATTTTCACCAAACCGTTGCCCAGGGACACTTTTGAATACCTCAGGCAAAAGCTGGGGGTTGTTGATGCATCATCTCACTGTTGATCATCTTCCTATTGATGGTATAGGCTCAGGGGGAGCACATAATGCATTGTTGGCATTATGGAGAAGGAGATCTTGGAAATAGCCGCAATATGTCCCTGTCTCCTTCATGATGGATTTCTGGTTACAGATCTGGAGAAGCATGAGCTTAGGGGGAGCATACCCTTTGCCCTTGATGTCAAAGGGGGAGAATGATGAAGCTGAAGATTATGTGGTTGCCATCAAGTCCAAAGGGGGAGTTTGTTGGCATTATGATTCAGGTGTTGTCCTTGATGGCAAACTCATTCAGATGATAAATCAAGAAGGACGCAGAAAATATGTTCAGCAAGTGCGTCCCCGCAGGTAGACCATGCAGAACCCGCGTCCAGGGACGCAGGCCAGCCGTTCAGGAGATGCGTCCGCCCAGTGCACACATTTCAAGGCAGAGAAAAGCACGTGGGGGTTTCTTGTGTGGTATCTAGCCGACGGTTTTTGTGTTTCTATGGTGTCGGCTCGTGGTATTGTTCCACACTTTGGGGAGAAGCTTGCCTATATAAAGCAAAGGAGTTCATTTGGATTTATCATCATCTTGGTTGAATATCTCTTGGTGAGATCTAGTCCAAATCTATAAGGGCGAATCTTCTAATGGACTACGATCTATATGGCGCATGATCAGATCTGTGGATCTGAGTGTTTGGGTTGGTTCTGAAGTCCTCTTATCTTCTATATCTGAAGGGACGCAGATTCAGTGAAGGGAAAGTGCGCCGGGACGCAGTACAGTAAAGACTCAGGTGCGTCTCTGAAGCAAAGGACGCGGCGCGACTGTGGTATTGGGTGCGTCTCTGAAGCGAAAGACGCGGCGCGATAGTGTTTCTTGGTGCGTCGGTCGCAGAAAAGCAAAAGGAACAGTGCGTCTGCACGCAGAACAGCATAAGGTATACTGCGTCCAGTCGCAGGCCACAGAAAGAAAATATGCGTCCCTGTCTTAAGATGATCTGTTGACTGTATATTTCTGTTCATAAGGTGTTCTGGGTTGTTTATGTAATTACTGATCTGATATCTGTAGTAGACTGTATCTGTTGTATACTTGTTGATCATTTGATTCTTCATAAAAGGAAGTAGGGGGTTGTAGCTCCCTTCCAGGAGAAACTGGAAAACGAGAGAGAGTTGTAGCTCTCTGCAGGTTGCAGCCTGCGTGCTGGTAAAGGACTGCACCAGTACAAAATCATTGTAAAAAGAATTTCTTGAAAGAAGATAGAGACATATTGCAGCAGGTGGTTTTTCTCCCGCATTGGGTTTCCACCTTACATCATGTGTTCTTTGGTGTGACTGTCTATTTCCTTTATTCATGCTCATTGTTTTATGGTACTGATATGCAAGAATATTTCAAAAGATCAAATAAGGAAGATTTGGTAAATTGCTAGATAATACTGATTCACCCCCCCTCTCAGTATTATTTCCAACAGCACGCTCGCTACCCTGTATTCATAGTGAGGAGTTTTCACTTACTTGCTAGTGCTTTAACTATGTTTTCTCTCAAAAGTCCCTCCTTCTCTTGCTAATTCCTGTCGGGGTTGCTCCTGTTTTGTTTTCCCAATTCACAGCCTCGACCTCTGCAGAGTCTCTATTCGTGCCCATTGTACAGGTAATGAACATCCTTCTCACCTTTTATTCTCAATTAATTTATTAGCAGTTAAGCTATTTTTGTCACTAATTCCATCGTACTTGTGGTGGTTTGGCACAAATACTCCATTGTCTCTCTTTTTTAGATCCAGTGCGTCATTTCCTTTATGTTGGAGAACCATGACATGACACTCATTTCCTTCCAGGTTGGTTACTCAATATTCATATTCCTCTACAGTCACCTTACTGCCAATTGGAAAGGGAATTTAAAAATGTTAAAGTTGTAATTGGGGTTCCTTACACTTCTTAAGTGACGACACTAGGCGCACCCTTGTTTTTTGTTATTGTTGTTTTATGTCTATTAGATTCCTCTATGGAACAAACTATGTGTCGTTACTTATGGTTTTCAGTCTCCTATTAGTCATAGCTTGTGTTAATGGTTTAAAAATGCCTCTAACGCAAGGCTGTAATTGAATTTACCCATTAAATGATATGTTGCTCATGGATATTTTTGTAGAACCTCATTTATGAAATTCACTCTTGGTTACTGTTTTGGATTTTTTCTCGCCAAAGTTCCTCTTGCAGATGTTGGTGATGTTTTAATCAGTAATCTCTAATGTTTACAGTAATAGGTTAAGTAAGGAATACTATATACTTTTTGCTCAGTTTACTTCTTTCCATATACTGTTTCCTTCAACAGTTATGTAACTTAGATTAAAAACTTATTATGTATACAACTATGGGTTGGATGTAAGGAATTGTGTGAGTAGTTATCTCAATGGATAGTTTATAACGAATACCTTGTTGTGCAAGAATTTGTATGAGTGATTTTCTTGATGGGTAGTTTATAATAATTAACTTGCTATGAAGATATTGTGTGATTAACTACTCAGTCAATCATTCGACTTGTGATCAGTAATCAATACATAAGAATAAAGAATTGTCATATTTTTTGTCTTAACAATTTAGTAGGATAATCTTACTGTTATGAGTAGTGTTAGCAACACTTCTAGATCTCTCTCACTTTAACAATTCACTGTTTCAAAGCATTATTAGCGATTTTTTCAAGAAAGGTTTTGTTGATCAACTTGAAACTATGGTAGTTCAATTAGAATTGCCTCTACCTCTACTTGACTAACGTGGAATTCCCCTCTTCCTTTGGGATTAAATGGAATTTAATATTCACCTAATTGAGTTCCCTGTTTGAGTTAAGGTTGTGACCCACTGTTAGAGATGAGTTAAGTCTCGTCTCCATAAAGACTCTATGCCTACAGATTCTTGCTGCGTGACATAGCATCCAGTATTTAAACCATTATTCCTCCACCACTATCTTGTAAAAATATTTCTCCAGCATCATCTACCTCTAACCACAGTTGCACAATAATTTGATGTTCATTAATTTTTCCTACTTCTCTTTCCTAATACTAACTTTCTGTGTTTAGATTTTGCACCATATCAAATATCATTTCTTCAGTACCCTAGAATTAATTTCAGTTAATATCCATTGTAAATTCCAAGATAACCTACCATTAAGGGATTAGATGATCACCTGAGTAAAGTGCTATACTGGGAGAATTAACGCTTGTTAACTGAGTGAGTTGGATTTTCAACTATATAATTCCACTGCCTATTCATATCGAGAAATATGCTCTTCAAGGCCATAGCAGTACATGATATTTTCATTACTCCTCTATTCCAATCACCCTAACTTTCCACATGCACTTATGCATGCATACACCTCACCTATAATTCTCGAATTTGTGCTTAGTGTGATCATGCATGAAGTAATCTCTACAAATTTTTTGAACTTAGCAATTAATAAACTACTAGAACCAAATTCTACCCAGGTTTGCAAGGTAAAACCTTTGTGACATACCAGTAAAAGTCGCAAACAATTTTACTTAAATAATCATGAAAGTTTTAGAGATATATTTTCCACAGAGTAAGATAGTGAAACATGAAATTACGTAACAAATACCATTTACTCAATTCGTTACATGTTACTTACAATTTAATTATTCCTCTACATTTCAAATACAATTGACTTAAATCCAAGATTTGCAGAATAATAATATAATCAGATAAGAAAATAATAAATATCTAACCAACAACCAATAAGGAAATGGTGTGCTTACCACACTAATCCACCCAACCATGGACCAACGTCTGATCCCCCCACGCTAAGATGACTTTTCCAAACTTAGTAACCTCTACTCATTCCACACAATGTATTTTTAATGTTATTTTAACCACCATTTTTTCCTTGGCAGCATCCTGCCTTCCAAGGATCTGGTACCCTTTTCGCCTATGATTTTCTCTAGGTTTTCCTTAAAAGCCTACTTTTATCCCCTGTAGCATTTTTCTCAGTATTTATCGCCCACCGAGTATATAAATATATTTGCATATTTTTTTATTTTTTTATTTTTAATTCAAATCTTCTTTACTTTAGATTTAGGAAAGCATCTTTTACTTCCGTGTTTCTACCTCCACAATTTCCATCTATATACCAGCAATTTTATTGTTAATTACATAATTTTATTGATGATCAACTCATCATAGCTCATTATTCCAACATACTAATAATAATTACATATAAAAAAATAAACTTATTTTACAATAACGGGGTCTTACATCTTCTCACCCTTGAAAATTAACACCAAACTTGGTGTTTATCAACTCTTTCCTTTCCCTGAAACAATGTTTGGTATGCTTCCTTCATAATATATTTTCATTCTGAGGTTGCCTCACCATGTGTAAAGTGCCTCCACTTCACCTTAACTTGAGCGATGGCTCAATTCTGAAGCATGGTTTCCTTCCGCTCCAGGATGCAAAGTGGCTTGGGCAAGAAATATCATTCGGGTTCCACCTCTAATATATTATAGTCAATTACATGAGATTTTTCATGTACACATATTTTTAATAAGAACACATGAAATACATTATGAACTTTAACATGATCGGGTTGAGCTAAATGATATGCTACTAGACCCACTCAGTCCAAAATTTCAAATGATCAACATAATCGTGTTGCTAGTTTAGCACAACTGCCTGTTCTGGGAGTAATTTTCCTAGGTTTAACTCTGAGATATACATTCTCTCCAACTCGGAACTCTTTTTGTGTCCTCTCTTTTTCCTCGTATCTCTTTTATCGATCTTGTGATATTTTAATACTTTATTGAATTTTTCTTATTGTCTGCTCCATTTCCCGCAAAACATCTGGACCAAGAATCAATCTATCCTTAGGTTGGCTCCAACTGAGTGGTATATGGAATTTTCTTCTATACAGGACTTCAAAGGGGCTCATTTAGATAGATGTTTGATGTTTGTTGTTGTAGGAAAACTCAGCTACATGCAAAAAATATTCCCACTTAGTGGGTCTGTCCATTACATACATCGAGAGCAGATCCTCCAAGATCTGATTAGTCCTTTCCATTTGTGCATTTGTCTGAGGGTGGTATGTATTACTAAAGTTCAACTTAGTTCCCAAGCCTCCAAATAAGCACTAGTACAAAATGCGAGATTATTGACTACATGACTAATAATGTTAGTCACCACAACTATTTCAAGTGAAATACTACTAAATTTAAATAATTTTAATTGACCCAACTAAAATGACTAGCTTAGATGACTAATTTATTCTAGGGATAAAATAAATGACTAGATAATAAGTGACCCAACTAAAAATGACTAACTTAAATGACTAATTTAGTTTAGGACTGAAATATATGACTAGATAATAAGTGACAAAATTAAAAATGATTAACATAAATGACTATTATAGTCCAAGAATAGAAATATGACCAACTAACAAGTACAAAAAGTATATGATTTACTCACTTATGCTGATCATTTTTAATTGTGTCACTTAGAAAATGGAACATTGCAATTTTGATATTGAAGTGTTAAATTTCACTAAATTTTGACACTGTAGATGGACTCAGAGATAAAGGGGGTCTTTGAATCCATCTACAATGTTAAAATTTAGAGACAATGTGGTTGAATCCCCACATTCATGGATGACATCCACAATAAACTTGTTAGTGTGGACTGACACACCTTACTCAAGAGATTTGATCTAGGCATTTGATAGTGTAAAACTAGCCAAATACCCATCAACATTGATAACAAATTGTTTAGCTAACCCTTATTTTCCCTGCGAAAATACTAAAGAGATACTTTTCCACATTTGTGAATACATGTTAAAAATAATTATAACCAACTTAATCACAAATTAATTATAAATTTATTGTTACATGTTATTCTGCTTTGATATAAAAGTGCATGTTTAAAAATCTCTTCAATGAAATGAATGTTTAAAAATGTAATCATAAAGGGATTATGTAAATTATATTATTCACTTAAAAGAAAGGTGAAAAGCTTCTCGAAAACATAAAAACATTTTAAATATTAAAAATATCTTAAAATACAAATTACTCTATTTTTCCATTTTTTTATTTTACAAAAGTTTTTTTTTCTTTCTTCTATTTTTTTTTTTAAAACTCTCCTCAAATTCACAACTTCATACTTTATTTAGCAAAGTCTTTCGGTGGAAATCACATAAGAGAAATTTTTAGCCGACGCTTTTTGAACCAACAAGTGTGGTTCATCATCAGACCAGATGAAGAGGCAGACCATGGCAAAGGCTTAAATTGAGACCAATCTAGAGACATAATGTCAAGTAACAGCTATATTTGAACAATAATATTTAAATTATGATATCAATTTATTAATATGTTAAAAAAATATTATTAAGTAATGACTATATTAAATGGCTACTTTTTGAAAAATAATATTTAAATAATGATATTAGTTTATTAATTTATTAAAAATATTAATAGGTAACGGCTATATTAAACAACTAGTTTTTGAAAATTAATTTAAATATTATTACCAAATATTAATTTAAATATTATTTTTAAAAAACTAGCCGTTTAATATAGTTATTACTATGTATAAACAATTTTTTTGGAAGAAATAACATTGAAGATTTGGGTCGACGCGTTTTGAACTAGTAAGTGTGGTTCATCTTCAGGACATGATGAAGAAATAGATCCAGGAAGAGGGTTAAATAGGAAGATAGGTCAACCTAACAGTTAGAAGAAAACGACTATGTTTGACTATGGGAGGGAGAGGGGATAGATTTGTAATATTTAATAATAATGGTTATATCTGATAATATTCTATTCATATTTATTTATTTATTTATATTTATATTAATGGTTATATCTGATAATATATATATATATATATATATATATATATATATATATATATATATATATATATATATATATATATATATATATATATATATATATATATATATATATATTACAAAGAATTCTTAATAAACACCTATTCATATTAATGAATAATATAAATGTTAAATTGTGAATATATATATTAATAATATATAAATTGTTCACTATGAATAAAAATTAATATAAAATTGTATATTAGGGTTTTATATTATTATTATTATTATTATTATTTAAGTAACAATTTAAAATATAGAAAGCACCTATTCATATTAATAATTAAAAATAATGTTAAATTGTCATTAAACAATTTATATAAATCACTATGTATAAATATTAATATTAGAATTATTAATATTACCATAAAACTATTTATAATGTAAGAACAAATTCTAGAAGAGAGTTAACAATTATTATTTATATATCAATATTCAATAAACAACAACAACAACAACAACAATAATAATAATAATAATAAAAGGCGAAGAAAATTAAGAAGAGAGGGTGGGAATCCAATAGCTACTAATTTTCCAGCCGTCGTCCCTATCAATATTACTAGAGGACTTCTCAATTTCAATGGCTTCCCTAAACTTCCGATGATGAAAATGGGGAATCTTAGCGATAACTCTAGCCTCCTCAATGCATATATGATGCTTGGTCTTCTCTGCATGTTCGGCTAAAGCTGAGGATTTTTTCCTCCCGTGTTTAATATCAGCAGCATGTTCCTTAATCCTCTGGTTTATAGAATGACTAGTTTCACATATGTAAGAGGTTCCAAAGGAGCAAGGGATGATATAAACACCTTTCATATCCATGGGGTTTACTTGGTCTTTAACAAACTTGAGGGAACTCCTAATGGTGCTGAGGGGTCTAAAGGTTGAGGAAATATTATGCTTCTTCAAGATTCTCACAATCTTGTCAGTTGTCCCTTGGATGAAGGGGATGTGGACTCCTAAATTATGGTCGATGGGTTCTTTCTTGATCTTGGGACCTTTGCTCGCTTTGAGGAAGGCTTTGATACCTTGCTGCCTACTATAGCCATTCTAGACAAAGACATTAAGGAGGTGCGACTCTTCTTTGGAAAAGTGGTCTTCATGATAAATCCTCAGAGAACGAGTGGCTAATGTGCCGAGAACACCTATCTTCTGCACAGGGAAATGATGGGAACTTGCATGAAGATACTGCTTAGTGTGAGTTTTCTTTCGATATACCTCATGGGAGAAAGATCCATCAGATTTCCTAGAAATGAGGACATTGAGAAAAGGAAGGCAACCATTAACCTCACGATCTATCATAACCTTGATGGATTTAGAATGATTATTGAGATGCTGGAAAAAGAGATCTAATTTTTCAGGCCCGTGCTGCCAAATGGTGCAGGTGTCATCAACAAATCTTTTCCAAAGCTTAGGTCTAAATAGAGTTGAGGATAAAGCCTTGGATTCAAATTCTTCCATGAAAAAGTTAGCAACAATAGGGGACAGGGGGGAACCCATGGCAACCCCACAAGTTTGTTCATAGATCACACCTTCAAAATAGAAAAAAGTGGAAGTGAGGCAAATCTCAACTAACTTGGCCATGTCGGGATTAGTAAGGTGAAAGATGACATCAAGGGCTTCTTTAATGGGGATGTAAGTGTAAAGGGAAACCACATCAAAACTAACAAGAGTATCGTCAAGTTCAAATTTCATATCTTTTAATTCTTTAACAAAATAAGAGGAGTCTTTGACAAAGGACTATGTTCGCCCCACCAGGGGTTTTAGCTTCATGGCTAAGAATTTAGCTAGAAGGTAGGTTGGTCCACCAATGGTGTTGACAATGGGTCAAAGGGGGACTCCCTCTTTATGGATTTTGGGAAGCCCATAAATTTTGGGAGTGATAGGGCTACTTATTAATTTTTTTAATAAATTAATAAACTAATATCATTATTTAAATATTCTTTTTCAAAATCTAGTCGTTTAATATAGCCATTACGTATTAATAATTTTAATAAATTAATAAACTAATATCATTATTTAAATATGATTTTTCAAAAAGAAGCTGTTTAATATGGTCGTTACTTAATAATATTTGTTCTAATATATTAATAAATTTATATCATAATTTAAATATTAATGTTCAAATATAGCCATTACATGAAATTATGTCTCTACATTGCTCTCTATTTAAGCCTTTGCCATGGTCTGCCTCTTCATCTGGTCCTAATGATGAACCACACTTGTTGGTTCGAAATGTGTCGGCCAAAAGTTTCTTTTATGTGATTTCTACCGAAAGGCTTTACTTAATTCCTTAAGGATCAGAGAAGTCTGAATATAGAAACTTCATGCTTGTTTAAAAAACTAAAAACTCTTCAATACCTTAACACAAATCAAAGGCTAAAAAGTCTTCAATATATTAACAGAAATCAAAGTCATGCAAGGAAAAATCAAAGAAAAACTGAAAAAAAGAGGGAGAATTATACAAAATTTTCAAATACCTTTTTCTCTCTCTGCCATACAATTCCATTATTGGAAACCAAAACCGACTCGGAAAGAAACCAAGAGAGGGGGCCAATTTACATGTTAATATAAATAAGAAAGGACGAGCCTTCCCGATTAACTACTCATAATATATATCTTTGGTAAGATTCAAACCTTCATTAGAACCAATACACCAATGTGCCTTCGGTTGGGCAAGATTCGAACCTTCATCAGAAACAATACACCAATGTGCCTTCGTGCCTCAAGCGATGCACCACTTAACCAACACATTGTTGTACTTTTGGGCCACCAAGATTCCACGCTCGTTCATAGGAGTTCATGGGGATTTGGAGCCCTTTTATTTCAGTCTTTGGTTTTTGAACTAAAATTTGATTGAATTTGCTGGGGTTTTGTTTCATGGTTGTTTCCATGACGTCAACAATTTGGTGGAGATTTTGCAGCAGAGCGATGGATCGATGGATCTATCTCTACGATTTCATGAAGCTCTCATGTAGGAGGGTTTGAAGGGCTTGGCCCGACTTCTGGCAGAGGGCGTCAAAGAGGACCGTTTGATGAAATTGAAAGGAAGATGTGGTGCCAGATTGGTTTATGATGGTGATTGTCATCCAAGCTTGCACCCATTTAGGAGTTCTGCAAAATGGCATGTGGATTCATAATTACATAACTATAAGTGGGTTTGAATTAGATGTTTTTGTTGGAACTTCACTCATCGATATGTATGAAAAGTGTAGGAGTATAGATATTGTGTTTTTTGTGTTTGAAAAAATGCTTGAAAGTGATGTGGTCTCCTAGAATGCCATGATTACTGGACATGTAGTTAATGCAAATACAAGTGAATCTTTGATGTTTCTTAGATGAATGAAACTGGCAGACATTAAACCTCAATTTGTCATCATGGTGAACATGCTCCTAGCTTGTGCCTAGTCAACAGTTGTGCAATGCGGTAAGTGGATCCATGGTTATAATATTAGAACATGATTTGTGTCTGATATTTTAGTGGGGACTACTCTCATAGATATGTATGCCAAATGTGGAAAATAGAACTGGCACACCAATTTTTTGATGAGATGTCTAAATGAGACATAGTTTCATGGAATTCAATAGTTGCTAGTTATGGTGAGCATGCCTTGGAATGTTTTTCCCAAATGAAACTGATAAGCATGAAGCCTAACCATATTATGTTTGTTGGTATTTTATCTACATGCAGTCATGCAGGCCTTATAGATAAGGATTGGCAATACTTTCATTGTATGGATCTAGATTACTCTATCATGCCTAGAGCAGAGAATTATGCTTGCATGGTTGACCTTCTTGGTTGTGCTAGATGTTTGTACGAGGTAGAGGAATTCATCAAAAACATGTCATTAGAACCTAGTGCTAGTGTGTGGGGAGCCTTGCTTGGTGCTTGTAAAATTCACTACAATATTCAATTAGGAGAACATGTAGCTAAATGCCTCCTTGAATTAGAGCTTGAAAATGTTGGATGTTATGTATTGATGTCAAACATCTATGCCATGGCTAGCAAGTGGGATGGTGTGGAAAAAGTGAGAAAAATAATGAAAGATTGACGATTGAAAAAGATACCAGGATGCAGTTATGTTGAATTAAATAAAAAGGTACATTGTTTCCTTACAGGAGATAGATCACATGCTTAAACAGATGAAATCTATGAAATGTTGGAGACTTTGGCTGGGAAGATGAAGGAGGCAAGATATGTCCCTAAAACAACCTTTACACTGCACAATGTTGAGGATGAAGTGAAGGAACACCTTTTGTGCAGTCACAATGAAAAGTTAGCCATATCTTTTGCTCTTATCAATACAAACCTTGGAAGCACTATACAGATAACAAAAAAACCTTCATGTTTGTGATGACTGCCACAATGCAATGAAGTTCATCTTCGAGATCGTGAAGTGATAAATTATTGTAAGGGATGCAAACCAGTTTCATCATTTTAAGGATGGATTGTGTTCTTGTGGGGACTACTAGTAATGGCTATCTATATGAGCATTAGTCATGGACTTGTATGATTTCAAAATTTTAACATTTGTTTCCTACAATTTCCAGTAAGTGCTAGGTATTACTTTTTCATTTCTAGCACAATGTTATGTACATTATGTAATTTGTGGTCAATAAAGAGATGGAGTAGTCACTTAACGGAGTATGACATAGTTTAATAACTTAATGGAATGAGTAGACTAGACAAAAATTAGCTTAGCATAACAACATGGATCTTGACAGAATTGAGCACAAGCAATGAAGATATAAAGTAGATGGAGGCTAGTAGAGGAAACATGGTAAACACTTAGTCATCTAAATCTGCTAAAAAATACTTCATTTCTAGTGTTGCGGATCTGAACTAAATGCCTATACCTAGTCCTAAATAAGGTATTACCTCGGAAAAAAACATAGAAAATGAGTTGTTGCAAATGGGGATTATCATTCCCCTAGTTAATCTTCAATAGTACTAATTAAACCAATGTATTTCTAATTTTTTAGCAACCACCTAATGGGTGTTCAGTCCATTCCTCTTCTTGCTTTATTCAATTTTTTTTCATAGTACAATCCTATTCCCAATCAACAATATTTACTATCAATTCATCCAACCTACTCTTGAAGTGTTGTATTTTCATATTGAATAATATATACAAATCATGAAGTGTCACGAGGTTAACCCATGATAACCTTAGGAAAAATACTTGGAGCTTCTTGTTCATGCTGACCCTCTTCAAAAATCTTCTTTTACTTGTCTTTTCTTTACTATATTCTACAAGCACTTGTTGTGGTTGAGTCTCTCAATGTTGCAACTAATCCATTAAGTTTATGATTTACTGATGTCACTCCCAAATTGTAGTGTTTTCTATTGCGTAAGTTATTTTAGGTGTTTGTATGGTTGATACTGCTTGGCATCCTCTAAGTCTGGATATTTCATCCATTCATCTTCTTGTTTTGATTCAGCAATTTGTATTTCGACTTTCAATTTCTATTGTTACAAACAAACAAACTATTTTCTGGGCAATTAGTAGTGCACACCAACATTTTGTATTGAAAGCCTTTTCATATTTACTTTTAATTGTTGAATTTGGATTTGTGCTATGACTAAATATGTCTTAAGTGAACTTCATGGCAAAGACTCTTCCAGTTGTTACTCCAAATTCTCCAATTTCCTTACCTCAATTGTTGACTGCTTCTTGTGTTTGTTCCTGTTATTCAATTCTCAGCTACAACAATTCTTCAACAATTCAATTTCACTTCCCTTGTGTTGCATCTTGTCTCTAATAGTGGTTAAAAAAAGGTAGGTGTACTATCGAATTGGTCTTTCACATCCTTAGTTGCATCATTAATGTAAAAATTTTCTTCTCTACATTAGATTTCGTAGTTTCAAATTTTATTTCTTCATTGTGCAGTAAATTATATGGTCCTCCAATTTCTTAACAATTTCTTTTCTTGCCCAAACTATGGTCCTCAATTTATTGATTTTGTCATATTTTTCTTATGTAACTTGGGACAACATGTAAACCTCCCTTTACAATGGAAATGACAAGAGTAGTAAAATATTCACAAGTGTAGGCCTCATATAACATGATAGGTAACATTCCAGAGAGCCAAAATTCTCCAAGTGTAGCATGCTTGGGTGGGGTCTTCAACTAGATTAATTGTCATGTTGTATGATGGGTAACAGGGCCCATCAATCATGAATTTATTTATTGGTTGGGGATTCCCACCATCCTAAGACGATATGTTTTCATTCCCCTACCAAATATGTGAGATGTACACCCATGCATGGGGACACCTACCCTAACAATTAATCATACATACATTATAAATGACACGTGACAATTTTTGTAATAGTCTAAGACTCAAGTCTTCATACATAATTGTGTTAGATGGAATACATTTATGATTTTATGTGTTCTATTTCTGTCATTGAGAAATGATATAGTCCATAATCATGTATGAATGAGATTTTTGTTAATCCTTATCTCCTTCATCTTGGATGGGACCTATTTGTATTAAGGATGTGTCCCACCCCTAAGGGATGCATTCATTGATGGATCAATCATTAGATATTTTCTCATTATCAAACCACCTTGAATGGATCCAGCCACCACCAGATGCAAAATCAAAGTGGGTTGGCTTAGACTTTAGTGTTTCCCTGTCCATGAGGTACAAGGCAACTACTGGGGACATCATTTTTTCTTTTGGGATGTTGCCCACATCCCAGAAAATTGGGGATGTAAATGTCCTAGAGGATGGGCATATGGCCCTCAAATGTCTTAGGAATGTCTGGTTGTCACCTTTCAAAACCAGTTCCTCTTAAGTGTGCTTGATGAAAAGTGAAAACAAATCTAACATTCCTTTGGTTGCGCTAGCATGGGATACAAATGAAGGCAAGAAAGTAGTGGTGTCACTATTAGAGCTTCTAGTAAATAAAAAATATTAGCAACAAAATATAGAGTTTAAGACTATATCCTTCTACTAGTTGCCATGCTTAATAATGAAGACCCATTCTCTAGAGTCACCTTGCTTAAGAGTAAAGACCCAATGCTATAGAGGATTGTTTGGAATCTCACAATACTTTATTAGATGATAATCAAAATATTGTCCAAATTGCAGAAGCTAATCATTTCAAGTCACTTTCCTAATATTTATTTGGAGGTAATATATGTTCTTTTTGAAGCAATTCTTAAAAACCTTCAACAAAGTCTCAGTTTATTGCATCATTTTGTGATCCCTAGGTATATAGGAGTTGTTACTTAAGCACACTTACTACTTTGGTGAGCTAGTTGTTAAGAAAGTTTGCTTGCCACATTAATATTTTATTGAAATGCTGGAAGTCGTTGTATTTTAGTTAATCCCAATAGAGTTGCCTAAATTCCTTAAGATTATCCAACAAATCTTTTAGCACTCTACATGCTATTGGAAAGTGAAGTCATTTTATTAAAAGTTAATTCCTTTCTCCTTATCATTTCCGTGAATACAATTTGTTCGGTTTCTTATCATTAATCATTAACCTATAAATCTAACAAATCTATATATGCCCATTACTTCTATGGTTCTGACAGTAGTAGATGGTATTGGTTGCGTATTGTTTAGTTGTCTTTTATCATTTGTCTCATTTGATCGTATGTCTTTTTTAGGCTCGTGGTCATGTTTTTATTGTAATAATACGTTTTTGGACATGTTGTCTATTGGTGGACTTTCTAGAGGTTTCTATGACACAAGAACCAGCTTAGAGGCACCAAAAGTTGCAAAATTTTGTGTAGCCATTCTAGTAGATTGTGAGGGAATTGAACCAGACAAACATGCTTGTTGGCTATTGGGACAAGGCCATAACCAAAACCTCATCAAATGAAATCACAACTCTAGGGCCATCTAAAGGTCAACCTGTAAACCTCCCTTTGTGATGGAAATTACAAGAGTAGTGGAAATATTTGCAAGTGTAGGCCTCATATAACATGAGAGGTAACAATATAGAGAGACAAAATTCTCCAAGTGCAGCCTGCGTGGTTGGGGTCTTCAACTGGATTAACTATCATGCCATATGATGGGCATTAGTGATCAGAATAGAAAATGGCATCAACCCATGGTATTCATCCACCCATGTTATTCATCCACCAATGGAATTTACCCATGGTATTGTAAGTGGCATCCACCCATGGTATTTATCCACCCATAGTATTCATTCACCCATGGTATTTTCCCATGGTATTGTGAAATCCACCCATGGTATTCATTCACCCATGGAATTTACCCATGGTTTTGTAATAGAAAAAGGGTATAAGTAACAAGGCGCATTTTGTAAAAGGACTGTTTGTTCGCCATAATGTAGCTTTTATAGTTATTCTCCATTTAAAAAAAATAAAATTCTTTGTGGTTTGTTTATTTGGCATTCTCCTCTTTTTCTTCTGGCATTTTAATTTTTCAGATCTTGGGGGCCTCTCCTCAAAAACCCATTTCAATGTTTTAGATCTTGGCGGCCTCCCCCCTAGATCTGGATTAGTGGTATCAGAGTAGGTAAGGATTCCATGGGAATAAGGGTTTAATGCATATTTTAGTTTCAAAATTTTACAGCAATATTCAACAAAATTAAGGCATGTGCTACGACCTCCACAGAGCACTTTCTTGGGCCAAGCAGGAAGAATTTTTCTTTTTTCATTTTTTTGCAGGAATTTTTTTGGGTGACGAGTTTGTAGATCAGATATGAAACTTTTGGTACAAAATTTACAAAAAAAAATAGTAGATCTGCATTCCTTGCGAAAAAAGTACCAAAATTAAAAAAAATTCAACTAAACCGGAGTCTGGATGAGGGAGATATCACTGATTTAATATCAGCTACGTTGTAGAATTTTTTCTAATGGTAACTGGTGGACGACGACTCTCCTATCATTTTTTGCATTTTTTGTGTAGAATTTTAGAACAAGAGCTCCTCTTTAAAAATCACCCAATTTAGAAAACAATGGGCTGAGTCGGAGTTCAGATGTGGCAGATATCGCTGATTTAAAATCAACTATTTTTTTCAGAACTTTTGTGACAACAGAATAGTTGCAGTGTGAATCTGAGATTCCAGATTCTCCAAATAAGGATTTCCAACTCATGGGAAGATTCATAAATATCATTCTATTTCTAAAAATAGGTTATAATAAATATTTTGAGTTATATTGACTGAGTTATGTCAATTTTAAATGTAGAGCATCATTCAAAGCGGGTTCCCTTTGGAGACATGCCCTCCCACCCCACTTTATTAGGAACCTACTTCACATTCATCAATTTCAGCATAGCAACATCTAGCTTGGGTTCTTTGGAGACGTGTCCTCCCACCGCAAGCTATGTAGGCACTTGCTACTTCATCAACAATCCACATCACGGTTATGGGTCAACCACACAAAATCCTTATCAACAAAGTCCATTTTCTATGCCGCACACTTTTAGTATCATAGTTGGTCACAAACATTACAGAGTATCTCTATCCTCAGATCTTTGTTTTCCATGGTTATGGGTCATCCACAAACCCACACTTCATCGAAGTCCATTTGGTAAGCTGCACACTGTTAGTATCGCAGTTGGTCGCAAGCATTACAGGGTATCTCTATCCTTAGATCTTTGTTTTTCATGCTTATGGGTCATCCAAAAGTCCACACTTCATCGAAGTCCATTTGCTAGTATCACAATTGGTCACAAGCATTACAAGGTATCTCTATCCTTAGATATTTGTTCATCATGGTTATGGGTCATCCACAAAGCCACACTTCATCGAAGTCCATTTTCTAGGCCACAAATTGTTAGTATAACAGTTGGTCACACGCACTATAAGGTATCTCTATCCTCGAATCTTTGTTCATCATGGTTATGGGTTAACCACATCAAACCCTTTTGTTCAGTGGCTCTTCATATTCATAGAGGCTTCGCAGGAGGGAACTTCATGCAATGGGGACCATTTCTTCCTAAGGAGGGAGGAATGATCCAATAGAAAATGGCATCAACCCATGGTATTCATCCACCCATGTTATTCATCCACCCACGAAATTTACCCATGGTATTGTAAGTGGCATCCACCCATGGTATTTATCCACCCATTGTATTGTAAGTGGCATCCACCCATGGTATTCATTCATCCATGGTATTTTACCATGGTATCATGAAATCCACCCATGGTATTCATTCACCCATGGAATTTACTCGCGGTGCTGTAATAGAAAAAGGTTATAAGTAACAAGACACATTTTGTAAAAGGACAGTTTGTCCACCACAATGTATCTTTTATAGTTATTCTTTGTTTTAATAAAAAAAATCTTTGTGGTTTTGTTTATTGGGCATTCTCCTCTTTTTCTTTGGGCATTTCAATTTTTTAGGTCTTGGGGGCCTCTTCCCCAAAATACATTTCAATATTTTAGATCTTGGGGGCCTCCCCCAAAGATCTGGATCAATTAGGGCCCACCAATCATGCATTTATTTATTGGTTTGGGATTCCCACTAGCCTAGGAGGATATGTTGTCATTCCCCTACCAAATATATGAGATTTGTACCCACACATGGGGACACCTACCCTAACAATTACTCATACATAAATCATAAATGACATTTGACAATTTCTGTAAGAGTCTAAGGCTCAAGTCTTCATACATAACTATGTTAGATGAAACACTTTTATGATTTTATGTGTTCTATTTTTGTCACTGATAAATGATATAGTCCATTCTCATATATGCACGAGAATTTTTTGTATCCTTGTCGCTTTTATCTTGGATAGGACGTAGTTGCATTAAGGATGTGTCCCAGCCCAAGGGATGCATCCAATGATGGATCAATTCGTGAATCTATGCTCATTTTCAACCCACCCTCAATGGATCTGGCCACCATTAGATGAAAAATGAAAGTGGGTTGGCTTAGACTTTAGTCCTTCCCTACCCACGAGGTACAAGGCAACTATTGGGGATATCTCTTTTTCCTTTGGGATGTTACACACATCCCAGAAAGTTTGTGATGTAAATGTTCATGAGGATGGGCATATGTCCCTGAGTTGTCTTAGGAATGTCTGGTTGTCACCTGTCAAAATAAGTTCCTCTTAAGTGCAGTTGATAAAAAGTGAAAAGAATCCAACATTCTCTTGGGTGCACTAGTATGGGATATAGAGGAAGGAAAATAAGCAGTGGTGTTACTATTAGAGTTGTTAGTAAATAAAAATATTGGCAACAAAATATAGAGTTCAAGAATTTATTCTTCTACTAGTCACCATGCTTAATAATGAACACCCATTCTCTAGGGTCACCTTTCTTAATAGTAAAGACCCCATGTTGTAGAGGATTGTTGGGAATCTGAATATACTTTATTAGATGACAATAAAAATATTGTCCAAATTGTAGAAGCTAGTCATTTCATGTCACTTTCCTAATATTTTCTTGAAGGGAATATATGTTCTTTCTGAAGCAAATCTTAAAAACCTTCAACAAATTCTGAGGTTATTGCAGCCTTTTCTAATCTCCTAGGTACATAGGAGTTGTTACTTAAGAACAATTACTATTTTGGTGATCTATTTTTTAAGAAAGTTTGCTTGCCACATTATAATTTTTATTGAAATGCTAGAAGCCATTGTATTTTAGTTTATCCCAATGGAGTTTCCTAAATTCCTTAAGCTTATCCAACAAATATTTTAGCCCTATACATGCTATTGGAAAGTGAATTCATTTACTTAGCAGTTGATTCCTTTGTCCTTCTCATTTGTGTGAATAATTTTTTTTTGGGTTCTTATGCTTAATCATTAACCTTTAAATCTAACAAATCTCTATATGCCCATTAGTTCTATAATTTTAACAGTAGTAGATGGTATTCGTTGTGTATTGTTTAGTTTTCTTTTATCATTCATGTTATTTGATTATATGTCTTCTGTAGGTTGTTGTCCATGTTTTTCTTGTAATAATATGTTTTTCGACATTTTGTCTACTGGTGGAATTTTGGGAGGTTTCTATGACACAGGAACCAGCTTGTAGCATTTTGGGTAGCAGCTCTGGTAGATTGTGAGGGAATTGAACCAAACAAAATTTCTTCTTGCCTATTGGGACGAGGCTGTTTAGATTGATGGAATAGTTTTTCCCTGATATATTATTAATAATGTTGGTTGTATATTGATTAGTTTCTTTTTACCATATGATGGAATTATGAATGCTATTGGTTTATGTTTCATGTGGAATTGTGAATATTATTGTTCATAATTTATCATGTATGTTTATAAGTTACTTGCACCTGAATATAATTCACCTTGTGCATTTAACATTTTCATTGTTTTAGGCTTTTACATATTTAATTTGTAATAATAATTTCTGTATCTTTAATTTTTTTCCCTACCCCGAGTCCTCTGTCCATTGTTTAATTCTGGGGTAATTTCTAGCCATCACCAAAATCCCTTCTCCTTGGCCCCCTACCCCTGAAATTTGTTGTAACACTAGTCATCACAACTCTTGTCAGTAAGCTCTACTTTATGTTTTTTTTTGTGATTGGACTTATAGGAAACAGATTATGCTTGAAGCTGGGAGCAGACAAGACTTTTGTATCTTTTTGAAAACACCATTTGGTATAGGTATAGACACATTATGATGTCCCTATACTATATCTTGGTTACTTTCACCTCAAAAATTGTTACTCCTTGCATTCGATTTATCATTTCAGAAAACTAATCCCTGTCATGTTAAAGAATATTTTGTACATTTATAGTGTGTACTTCTATTTATTGTCAATTTCAATTTTCATTATTAGTGTATTTTGAATTATCTTATGAAAATCCATGAGATTCTCAACCAAAACATATAATTTAACTGTAAAATCTTACAACTCAATTCTAACACATTTTTGAACGGAAATTCAGTTCATGTTTCCAAAGATGTCCTCAAAGATGAATTCTACAACCATACTTGGCCATTTACTGACACTAGTTCTACTGACCATATGGAGAGAGGCATGGAAATATCTCTAATCTCATGAAGGCATGTCCGCATTTGACTATGTGGGATCAGATGTTTTGTTGTAGGTGAAAGATGGCACAAGTCATCCATTTAGTTTTGCCTGTTCAACATAACTTTCAAACCTTTCCCTAGCTTTGGGAATATCCAAGACCGAGTCATTAAGCTACTCTTGTGAAACCTTTCATCATCTGATTTATTGCAATAAAACCTTCACTTGAAAATTCGTGTAGCAAATTCAACAACCTATAATTTGTTTCTCCACTACCATAACCAAAGCTTTTTTCACAACCTCGTGGTGGGATAATGGCCCATTATAGTCCTGTTACAACTCAAACCAGTAGGGGACCTAAAGGGGGTTCCTAAGAGTGAAAATTATAGGTCAAGGGCAATGGTGGAGGCTTAGCGCACTGTCACCACAACGAAGTATGCCTACTCTTTATGGACTGTGGAGTAGGAGTATCCTCTCTGTAGATAGAGACAATCACTCTAGCCCAAGAGAGTGGGTCTATCTGCAAACAAGAAAATCTAATGTAAATTTCCTTAGATTAGAATCGAATAAGAGGGCCTACCTCTTATAGTGCTAATCCACTTGATGTTGATCTTGCTTCCTTGCTCCAGCTTCCTTTCGTTCAAATACCTAAAACAAACATGCAAGAAACAACAACAAACGTGAAAGAATAAAATCGAATCTAGTCTACCTAAAAGGTCAAGGAGTTTTAAGATATCAAATGTAATATTACACACGATATAGGAAATAAGCCATTAGTTATATTAATATAAACATCAAAGAGAAATACAATCATAGCCTTGACGTTGCAGGTTCCCTTTCGCATGTCCGGGTTCCAGCACCACTATAAGAATCTAATGATTCACAATCAAAACAGTGGAAGTTCAAGGCCTCTTTCCTTTTGCTCCAAACCAAATACTATAAGCTTATTCTCCCTTCACACACAAACTAGAAGGCTAAGTTTCTCAATATCGCTATAAATATTTTCAGACTATTTCAGTCCTTTCATTAGCTAGTTGAGGTTGTAAAATGAAAGGTTTATATAGCTTTTATAGAGGGGAAATGGATCGTCTTATGGTGGGAGAGGCCTTATACCTTTTGTTTTGTTCCATTTTAATAGGGGAAAGCATCCCAAACAATATTTATCGGCTCTATCTTTCTCAACCATTTACCAGACTTCCATTCATGATGCTTCTAGACCTGTAAGATTCGGCTCCAATTTTAAAAACTTGCCAAAAGAGGGTCAGCGCAGGTCATGAATGGCTGACCAGCACCATTTGGTGTGAGTCACAGTGTTAGACTTTGCAAATCGGTGCAGGGAGGGAACTGATTGCTATGTCGGTCTTGAAAACTGAGTTTGAAGGGATATTCTTGGGAAATGATATCAGAGGGAAATGTTCTATAGATGAAGAGGGATGTAGAAACATGTTCTTCATGATAGGAAACATATGAGGGTCACTGTAGGGGTCCTCCAAGATCGAGGAACGAGGAGTACAGGTAAAGTGACAAAATGTTGTGTAACAGATGCCCGCTAAAGCATGAAGGCTGAACAAGAGTGAGGGGTGAAATGATTTACGAGTAGATGCATGGAACTGGAGACTACTGTCAGAAAACCTGCAAGGAAGCATAGATACATATACAAAAATAAAATCTCTGATACATGAATCGTGGTATGGTCACAGCCATCCAGAAGAAGATCATGTAAATGGATCCAAGGTATGGGCGCAACCATCTAGTAAGAAGGATCATATCATACCCAAGGTATGGTCGCAACCATCCAACAATGAGAAGGATCACATATAACAAACTCATGGTATGGTCATAGCCATCCATCTGAAAGAGACATGTGTGTAAGCATGAACATGTCACATCGCCCTACAACCTGGACTTGTGTAATCCGAGCCCAGGGTCTTGTGCTCCAACATGACCCAATCAAAGTACAATTTCTAGCACATGAATAGATGTGCTGAAGTTGAACATGCTAGAAAGTTGCTTTATTACCAGTTAATGATGTGAACTACTAACAAGCAAGAGAGAAACCACCAATAATGATAACGGCTCTCAAGGTACCAACAACACAATTCACTGACTATGAATAAGGAACTGAAGTCAAACACCCGTCAAATCACTCGATCAAAAGCCAATGATGAAACTTGTCATCCAGTGCGAAGAACTTGCCATTAGGGCATGCAAGATCTAAGGTACTAGAAGGGAGTCTCTTGGCAAACTTTTTGGATAATGAGCTGAAGTCAACAGGAAGTGACCTTGCTGAAGGAGGGCCATAATGTATTCAACATCATCAAACCGAGACAAGGGATGTAATGATTATGGATGATACAGAGAATCAAGAATGAGTGTAAAATGAAAAAGGATTAACTCTTGAACATATCGGCAACACGACTCTGGAGTTTGGTAGCTTTTCGATCCATAGGATCAGAGGTCACAATGACATGGCCAAGATCAAATGGAAAGGCAAAAAGTGGCGGCCCAAACCCAGGAAGGTGAGTGATGAAGTGGGGATATCCCAACCTGAGAGGAAGTAGAAGAGTGTCATGTTCAAGAGTGACAAGGTGCTGACACAACTGGTAAAAATTTCCCATTTCCCCCCACCATTTCTGGCAGGTACCCAAATTATTTTTTATCACAAGCTTAGAGGGGATTGCATATGCTTGTCTTATAAGTCCATCCTTGGGATGAATCTGACCTAGTAATATTAATGAGCCCTAGGAAGGAGAAGATCATGTCTTTCATGGTGATGAATATGGTGTCATTTAAAGTTTAATGAGTTTGACAAAGGGAAAACTCGGTATATTTTTCATGTTTAGAGAGTTTTAAAAATACACGGAAAAGAAAACTCCAAAAGGTCCCTTTTCGGAAAGTTGTCCCTCAAGCCCGAAAAGGTAGAAAAAAATACTCAAGATAACCTCTTGACCATGTCAGCGAAGGAGTACCTTTTTCATAAATAGTTTATCCCAACCCGAATAAGAGGTAAATGTATACTAAGTAAACGATGTTTCAGAACCATTTTACGAGGTAAAAATGACAAGAGCTCGAAAATATTTTCATGTTTCAAGAGTTAGAAAAGAGCTTAAAGAAGAATCCCTGTTTTTGTTTTCTTTAAAGAGTCAAAAAGGCAAAAATACTCGGCAATATTTACATTTTAATTTTTTACGAGTCGGGAAAAGAGCTTAAAGTCGACTCCAATTTTCCATCATCACTTGCAATCCATCACCTATTGCTGCACAAGAAGCAAACGTGTTATCCGTTTCCAAGGTAAAATGGCAAAAAATTCTTTTAAAAAACCTAAAACATGGCTAAAAGTTTATAGAAAGGGAAAAAGTAAAACATTTTTTACCATTTACCTCTTTTTACCTCATTTGGAGCAATTTTTACCCACTTGTGCCCTAAATATTCAAGAGTTGGTTGCAGCAGATCCAAGAGGCTGATCAACGAACCGTCCATTACAGGTAAGAGTCGAGGCCCCAATCTTTGCATTAATACCTGTTTTTCATGCATTTAATCTTTTTTTTTAGGGTTTTTGAGGGATTTTTTGAAAAACAATTCACCGTCGGTCAGCACGGAATCCAGGGACGGGATCATGCCGATCGAGGGTTTATAACTCAGGCACCTGCATCGTCGATGTGGTTGTTTTTAAAGCAGTCACACTGACATAAAAGAATATAAATTTTTCCATTTTCGCCCAATTATATTGCTTCAAATATGAAATTCCTCCTTTAAGGACTGATGTAAAGTTTAATGCCGTTTTTTTGTAGGAAAATTACAGCATGAAAGATGGTGATTGAGTGGAAAGAATGCGAGCACGAATGAATTGAATCATTAGCATTGGAAGATCCAAACTGTCTGTATGCATTGAGGAGCTATGGGCTCCTCATGTTATTTCTTACATTGGGCCTTCGGGCTCAACCTCAACCCCTACAATACTTGATCAGTTTGTGGGACATTGGATGTGAAGTGTTTGTGATCCATGACCAAGATTTGGAGCTAGAGACTTTAGAAATTTACTTCTTTACTAGACTATCCTGCAGAGGGGAACCAGTCAAATTGTATGGAGGCAAGCCCATTGGGGCGAGTGTGAACACGCTCCTTGTAGAACATTGTCCAGAAGCTCTAAAATCTAAAAGCAGCAAGGTTGACATCATGATCATACATGACATTGTACTAAAGGTGCTGCTCTTGACCATTAACATAGTTGCTTGGGCTCAAGCATTACACGAGTCCAACAAATCTAAGTTCCAGTATGCCATATACTGCACGGTTCCCGCTGTCTTCAACTTGGTGGAAGCCATGAAAGTGAACATGAAATGCCAATTATCCAAATTCAAGGCAGGGAACCTGAGGTAATTCAAATATGGCTCCATTCCCATGACTTTATTCTTGAAACGGACCCCACTATTGCACTATGAGCTGGTAGAGGTAAATCCCCCAATGCCACGAGATCCACAGATGGTCCATTGGGGCAAGCTGATGCCCAGGACTGGAGGGGGCCAACACATGTCATACAAGACCTCTTTCTTTGCATGGTTGAGGTGTCAGTTGATTGTTGTGGAGGATTTTCCATATAGCGGGAGGGAGTTCCGCGATGACCGTGACATGCCGCTCCCAGAGGGGGAGGATTTTGACAATGGAGGTGAGAAAAATAGTTTTTGATTTTTGATTTTTGATTTTTTTTTTAATATATGTATTCGTGAAATTTTGATTTTGTAATTGCATATGTGGGACCAGAGCGACCAGTCGGGATGTCTCCAACCACTAACTGCGTTGCTTGACAATTTGAGATCGCTCCTTATTAGGAAGGATTCGACAATAAGGAGGAGATTGCATGGAATCTCGATAACTTGACCAGAGGCATCCCAAAGTATGCTCGGATGGAGGAAATTCCATGCCGTTATCAACGACACACAGTGGGAGTGTCATATCGGATCCGTTGACTACTAACTTGCATAGTATGAGCAGTAATGTGCTATCATGAGCACAATGTTGAGTAGTCCATAGCTTTAGCATTTACAGTTTTGAGGCCTGCGAGCCACGGATGTACTTGGAACACATATATTATTTTTTTGGGTTTTGATGTATGACACTCAAACATTATCGACACACATGTATATATATATATATATATATATATATATATAGATATAGATATATATATATATATATATATATATATGTTACCGGTCGGGATGTCTCCAATCGCTAACCGCATTGCTTGACAATTTGAGATCGCTCCTTATTAGGAAGGATTCAACAATAAGGAGGAGATTGCACGGAATCTAGATAACTTGACCAAAGGCATCCAAAAGTATGCTCGGATGGAGGAAATTCCATGCTGTTATCAACGACACATAGTGGGAGTGTCATATCAGATCCGATGATTACTAACTTTCGTAGTACGAGCAGTAATGTGCTATCATGAGCAAAATGTTGAGTAGTCCATAGCTTTAGAATTTACAGTTTTGAGGCCTGCGAGCCACGGATGTACTTGGAACACATATTATTTTTTTGGGTTTTGATGTTGTTGAGCCTCAAACCTGCACCTTCCTATACACCCTCTCAGCCTTCCTTTTCCACTTATTTCATCCACCCAGCTGTTAAATCATTGCATTGTAGTTTAAAAAGAGCTTTTTACATGGTTTTCTGACTATGCTTATGACTGTTGTTTGGTTTAGTTTTTTTGTTCATGCAGCTGCAGAAACTTGTCAGTTTCCGCAACCAGCGCAGGTTTCCGCAGCTAGCACAGGATTCCGCAGCTATTTTGTTAAAAGATTTGCTACAGGTGTCCTATGAAGAAACGAGCCACATGGGCAAGCTCCAGGTGACGGATACATGGAACGTGTCCCTTCAAATCAGCCAAATCATCCATGGAAGGTCACGGTCAACGAAGGTCAAAGGAAAAGCCAACCAAGGAGTTCAGCAGTGGCACGTCTCTGTTTTGAGCACGTGAACTTTACGTGGCACAGTCCTCAGCTCACGAAGACACCGGCACACCTGGAGATCAGTTCTGTAACCTGAATTTAACAGCTACCACTCTCGAGATTTAATAGACATGATGATAGTTACGCTAGATCTCGGCTGAAGGGATCTACGTGTCTTTGGCAACACAATCAATAGCGTAGGAGTTAGTTAGTTAGTTTCAGCATTTTGTCATTATAAATAACGCATCGATGAACGCTATAAAGAAGCCTTTTTTTGGATATGTAAATTCTGAACTGTTGTGTTATCACCCCACTGTTTATATATGTTGTTGTTTTAATATATGAGAAGACTTTTTTGAGTTTATTCGTGTGACTACTTGTTGACCGGCTGAAGTGGCAGAGGGGCCCTACGCGCTGAAGCCTTGTAAAGTTTTCATTTGGTTTTATTATGTTCTTGTATCATTAGCTTGTACATAACACATTGTTTGATGTTTCTTAACTCACTGCTGTTTATATTTTCACCTCTGTTTTCTTATAACTGTCAACTGATCAGTGCTTTTCTGCAGGTTTTCTTAGGTAGCCCGGGCAAATTTTCATCTTTTTGATAACTATTGACATATGAGATCATCTTGTCCTTCCTGATAACTTTCATTTTCTGAAGTTTAATTTCAGTACTGTCTTTTCAAGATTGTGCTTTGCTTTTTTTTTTTTTTTTAGATATCATACTACTCATCAATTTATGGTTTCTTTCTATAGTGAAGTGACTCTATTAGCAAGAAATCAGAATATTACTAACTGTAGTGTGATTTAGTTATCATATTGCTTAAACTTATTCATGATTGCTTCCCACAAGGTAGATTGAGCTGAAGGGTAAAGGATCAGAAGAGTTGAAGTAGTGTGATTAGTTTCCTTTCTGCAATTTAATTTCTTGCAATTTAGTTATCATATTGCTTAAACTTATTCATGGTTGCTTCCCACAAGGTATATTGAGCTGAAGGGTAAAGGACCAGAAGAGTTAAAGTAGTGTGACTAGTTTCCTTTATGCAATTTAATTTCTTACCATTTAGATAGCATATTGCTTGACTTATTCATGATTACTTCCCACAAGGTAGATTGAGATGAAGGGTAAAGGATCTGAAGAGTTTAAGTAGTGTGAATTAGTTGCTTTGTTTTTGGTTTGAGTTGCTTTAAGTTCAGTTTTTACTTTCTTTTCATTCAGCAGCAAGGATATTGGGCCATTGTCATTAGTTCACTGTTTGATGCATTTACATTCTCTTAAGAATTGATTTCAATTTAGTTGTTTTAAAGCTTTCTTCTTGAGCACTTTCAAGTTTGAGAAAATCACTGTAGAAACCACCATCACCATCCATACTCCATACTTCACTTTCATTTTCGCCATCACACATTAGGGAAAGAGAAATCCAAAAACAAACTAAAAAACTCAAAAACGACAAAAGATTAAGGAAATGGTTATCTAGTACATATAGTACACTTCACTTCGTCAGTTTACGAACCCTGGATTGACATTTTAAATAGCAATTTAGATCACACTAAATTGACCAAACATTTTGGCACCATTGCCGGGGAAGTGAAACTAGGTAGCCAATTTCTTAAAAAAAAAAAACAACAGGAAATTTCAAGGAAGGAAAATCGATAACCTCTCAAAGTATGCTCTCCTCTTGCACTTAGTGTGATCTGGAGGATCAGAACAGAGAAAGTTATTGGTTTAATAGTTTCTTGAGTATGCTCTCTTCTTGCACCTAGAGTGACCTGGAAGATCAGAAAGAGAATTATTAGCCCGACTTGAAGAAAAATAAAAAAATGACATGCATAGAGCAAGAGATTCTAGGGGAAGGTTTTTAGCTAGAGTGAAGAGTTCGATTTTTACAACTCCATCTACTTCAAGGAATAGACAAGAGATTCCTGGAATTCAAGAGTTAGTAGTTGACTCTCCCACACCTTCCATCAAATCTGAATTAGAAAGAGATCCTTTCCTTCCTTCTACAGAGAGACAAATTGTAATTGAAGAAGTAGAATCATCTGAAGAAGAAGAGGGAGAAATTCCTTCTCGTTCACCCTTAGTAGAGGAACCAGAGGACTCTGAAGTCTCCAGGGAAACTACCATGACAGAGGAAGGAGAAAATGGATTTGGTAGAGGTAGAGGAGGAGGAGGAAATAATGGAGGAGGTAGAGGTAACATTGGGGCAAATAGGGATGGAGATAGCTCATTCGGATTTCCTATAGTCGATGAGGACTCCCGAGCCACAATGAAAAACATCTCACCATCTGTCCTCCCAAACTTTCATGGGTTAAGAAATGAGGACCCTGAAACATTTCTATTTGAGTTTGAGGTCATGTGTCGAACTTATGATTATCTGGAAGACTCTCAAAAACTCAAACTGTTTCCTTCAACATTGAAAGGAGCAGCCTTGAAATGGTTCATGGGATTACTCACTCAATCCATTAGGACTTCGAATGATATGAAACAAACATTTTTGGGTAGGTACCTGGACTATTGTATGCCCACCAATCACAAGGATGATGTATTCAAAATGGTGCAAAGAGAAGATGAAAACTTGGAGGATTTACTTGAAAGATTTCAATACAACCTGAAAAGAGAAAAAATGAGTAACTTAGATGAGGAGACCTTGAAAGCCCTAATATTAAAAGCCATTAGAGATGAATGGATAGATATTTTGAACATGATGGGGAAAGGAGACATATCTCAACTTCCACTTCATGATATAGCAGAACTGTGTGTCCATCTCTCAAGGGGGAAATCTAAAACTCAAAAAGGGCCTAGAGATCCTTCTCTCATCAGAGCAAACAAATCTACAACTGGATCAGTAAGTAGGGTTGAGATTGGCAACATGCTTGATGAATTCAAGACTGACATCTTAGGGAGTCTTAGTGAGCAACTAGACACTCTTAAGATTCACAATAAGCAGAAAGCAGAAGCTAAGGCTTTGGCCATCTTTTGCCCAAAGTGTAGAAAGAAACATGCTCTAAGGGAATGTCCCTTGGATGCAAAAGTTGTAGAAACATGTGTAATTTGTTCAGAGAATCATGAGACCAAGGATTGTCCTTCAATTCCTGGGCTCAAAGCTGTCTTTCAAGAAGATCCAGATACAACCGAGTCTCTCTGTTTTGTTGCAAGGAGACCTTGGCAGGGGCAACAAAATCAAGGGTTTAACAACTCTATGAATTTTCAACCCCCACCAAATTGGAATCCTTGGCAACAACCTTGGTCCCAACCTCAAAATCCTTTTCAATAATGGGTACAAGGTATGCAAAATCCTTATGGGAGATTTGCTCAATTTTATCAATATCCTCCATCTTTTCAAAATCAACAAGTTCCACAACTTCCAAATCAAAATCCACAATTATCATTGCCATTTCAACAACAACCTTCTCAACAGAATCCAAATTCTCAACTCTTGCTCCCATTCCAACAGAAGTCAAATCAACTTCCTTCTCAGCCATTGCCAAACCCCAATAATAAAAACCCTCAAAATGCTTACATGATAGAAGGTCAACAATTTCCTGCCTATATGATTGTTCCTCTCAATGATGTACAACTTAGATCTGGTAGAGTTTTAGATAAACCTTCTATAGATGTCCAAAATCAAAGCATTTTTGAGGAAGATTCTCTTGAAGCCAATAAGGGTTCTGAAGCATCTCTTCAAAACCCAAGCACTCAAAAAGAAAAAGAAAAAGGGTTAACCCCCACAACTCCTATAGTTGAGCAACCTGCATCTTCACCCACACCTCCTTTTCCTGAAAGATTACAAATTGACAAAGGGGTAGAAAAACAAATCTTGTTGCCTGACTATGATTTTCTAGATGAATTGAAGAATGTCTGTATCAAGATTCCCTTGTTACAAGCCATTAAAGAGATTCCTATTCTAGCGAAAACAATAAAGGAGTTGAGTCTTAAACGACCAGGAAGGAAACCAAGAGATACAAGAAGAATCCACCTGGTAGGAAAAATTGCAGATATCATGATGGGAAAAATTACTATGCAGAAGTATGTAGATCCAGGTAGTCCAATTGTCAAAACACATATCAATGGGGTAGAAATTCCTAATACTTTGATTGATCTAGGGGCTGCTATCAACATCATGAGTAGACAGACTATGGAGCAGCTAAAACTTCCTAATCTTCTTTTTACACCTACTTTATTGTAACTTGTAGATCGATCAATTATTAAACCAGATGGTGTATTAGAAGACATTTCAGTCTCCTTAGACTCTTGGGAATATCCAGTGGATTTCATGATTTTAACTCCCAAGAGTAATCTAGGAGGACATCCTCTCATCTTAGGAAGACCTTGGCTAGCCACAGCTGATGCTTTTATCAGTGGTAGGTCTGGGGATATATATATTTCTGATGGTAATTCGACAAAGAAGTTAAATCTGTATCCTCCAGCAAAAGCAATTACAGAAATAGGAGATAATGAGTCGGTTGATGATGAAGATATTATACAACCTACCTTTACCATTTCTGAGATGAGTGAAGATATTCAAATTCTGAACACATTAGAAAACTTTGAAACATCTTCAAAATATGACCACACACAATTTCAGTTGGATTCTGACATTGAGTGTCTATCATCTAGACAAATGTCTCTTTTCTCTATGGAAGAGTTTGGTAGTTCCGCGATTGAGATTTTTCCAAGAAAAACATTGAATATCAACAAAAACTTGGAAAAATCACAACAGGAAGAGCTAACCAAAATCTTGCAAAAACATTCTACTGCATTTGCATGGGAGTATACCGATATGAAAGGTATTGACCCTAAGACTTGCATTCATCACATCTACATTGAGGAAAACAGTAGACCAATCAGACAACCTCAAAGAAGGATGAATCCAAACCTTAGGGAGATAGTGAAAGAAGAGCTCCAAAAGTTACTTAATGTAAACTTCATTTATCCAATTTCAGATAGCCGAT